>JAWWEE010000073.1:7494-31779 GCA_035221455.1 Xenops minutus | reverse complement strand
TGGGGTGGGGTGGGGTGGGATAGGATGGGATGGGGTGGGGGGACAGGGAAAGGGGATGGGATGGGACGGGACGGGATGGGACGGGACGGGATGGGATGGGGACAGAGCCATCCCAACGCTGAGCTCTGCCTTGCAGTCGATCATGTCCTACAACGGCGGGGCCGTCATGGCCATGAAGGGCAAGGGCTGCGTGGCCATCGCCGCCGACCGGCGCTTCGGCATCCAGGCCCAGACCGTGACCACCGACTTCCAGAAGATCTTCCCCATGGGGGAGAGGCTCTACATCGGCCTGGCAGGGCTGGCCACGGACGTGCAGACGGTGTAAGTGAGGCCCCCCCGGCCCTGTGTGCCCTGCAAGGGGTTTATTTACAGCCAGTACCGAGGGGCAGCTTGTGCAGGGCGTGTGTCTGTGGTTATTCGTGGGGAGGGGATGATATACAGAATTAATACAATATAATGGGTGCCAGCACTCCTGGGTTTGGTCTCCCCTTCTGGGAGAGCTTGTTAAATAAACCTGCATGTGGTTTAAGATCACATCACAGCTGAAATTTAACTTCAGGCACAAAAAGGTGTATCTGCACCACCTGCCCCAGGTGCTGATGTCAGGCCTGGGTGAAGGGGAAGGAAAGAACAACCTGCTCTGCTTTAATACCCATTCTCATGTCTTGCAGTGCCCAGAGACTGAAGTTCAGGCTGAACCTCTACGAGCTGAAGGAAGGAAGGCAGATCAAGCCTCAGACTTTCATGAGCATGGTTTCCAACCTGCTCTACGAGAGACGGTAACTCAGAGACAGATCTGCTGTCCCTGCCAGGGAAGGCTGAGCTGGTTCCAGAGGGGGGAGATTGAGGAGGGTTCCTGTGCCAGCCACTCATAGTGTGGCAAAAGGAGACTGGATAATTTAGTGATGATGTCATCAACTTCCTCGCAGCACATTGTTGAATGTTGTTAAAATAATCCTGTAGCAGTACAAGGTTGTCCTGTTTGCCTGACCTAAACCATTGCAGGGTGCTTCTAGTTTGCCCTGAAAGGTTCTCCCACTGAAAGCAGCTGTGGGATGTTTTCCTTGCCTGGACTTTTAGGTGGGATGTGGAATTGCATGAGAGTGGTTGGGCTGGGGAGACCTCAGAGCTGCTACAGCTCCAATCTCTGCTCTGTGTGAGCAGGGACAGGACCCAGGGAATGGTTGGAGTTGTGGCAGAGAGGGTTAGGTTGTATCTCAGGAAAAGGTTGGATATCAGAACAAGGGTCTTCCCCCAGAGGGTGGTGGGCACTGGCCAGGCTCCCCAGGGCAGTGGGCACGGCCCAAAGGCTGCCAGAGCTCCAGGAGTGTTTGCACAATGGGACAGGAACAGGGTGGGATTGCTGGGGTGTCCTGGGCAGGGCCAGGAGCGGGGCTGGATGATCCTTGGGGGTCCATTCCAGCTCTGAGCTGGGCTGTTCCCCCCTAGGTTTGGCCCCTATTACACAGAGCCCGTGATTGCTGGGCTGGACCCCGTGACACACGAGCCCTTCATCTGCTCCCTGGACCTCATCGGCTGCCCCATGGTCACCGACGACTTCGTGGTGAGCGGCACCTGCTCCGAGCAGATGTACGGCATGTGCGAGTCCCTGTGGGAGCCAGACATGGTGAGCTGGGGCTGGGATCCCTCAGGTCCAGGGATTCACCCCCCTCCCTTCACTGGAGGGCTGCGGGAAAAGCTCCATCCTGCGCTCCTTCCTGCAGGAGCTCAGGGGAGGAGGCTGTGGGTTAAACAGCCTTGCAGGATCCTGGGGGATACCTTGGGGTTTGGACCAAATCTGGTGGGTCAAAGAGTAGTTTTCAGCCCAACTCGTGCTCCTTCTGTCCCTCAGGAGCCCGACCACCTCTTTGAAACCATCTCTCAGGCCATGCTGAACGCCGTGGACAGAGACGCCATATCTGGGATGGGTGTGGTGGTTCACATCATGTAAGTGCTGCCCCCTTCCCTGGGGAACAGAGGGCGAGCTGAGCAAGCCCTGCCCTCGAGTCACTGAAGGGATTGGTTTCCAGGCTGTCCCCAATCCTGCTCCCTTCCACCAGCATCTCCAGCAATGCTGTGCCAGTTCCAAGTGCTCTATTTCAGTGGCTGCTGCTTGAAGTGCAGGAGCCATGGGAAATGAGTCCTGGAGTCAGACAGCACAGGGATTCCCTGGCTGCATTCCCATTGGAATGAGGGATCTTGGCTCCTCACACATGGGTAGCAGTGGCCAGGAGGGTGCTCTCTGCCTCAGCTGGATGCAGGGTTAGCTCCCAGCTCTGACACCAGCCTGGCTTCTGAAGCAGCTTATTTTGCTCGTGGTGCTGCTTCCCTGCAGCATCCTGGGCATCCCAAATTTGGGAGCTCCCCTGGGGTGGGCAGGGATGGGGTTTACTCAGTTGTCACAGCCACCTCAAGCCCAGGTGACCCTGCCTGCACTAGTACAACCTGCCTGTGCACCTGTGGCCTCCTGAGGGAGGGACAAGCTGTATGTAGGGATTAAACACAGATTTATTGATGATCTTCTCTCCTTCCCCCTCCAGAGAGAAAGACAAGATCACCACGAGGACCCTGAAGGCTCGCCTGGACTAGCCCAGCACAGCTGCTCGTGTGTGTGCTCAGGACTTTTTTAAATAAACCTCTGTATTGGAGTGAACCTTTCTTGGCTCTGAACACGAGGATTAAGTTCTCTCCCTAAAGCCACCAGAAGGTTTAGGTGCGAGCAGAGTCTGCCTTTTCCCTCTGAGCCATCTGATTCCCTCAGTGCCCCTGGATGTGAGGGCTGAGCTGCAGCTCCTGGAGTGCCACAGATCCAGTTTGTGCTGGGAGCCAGGACTTGGTAAAATCAGTTTTACAGGCATGTATTAAAAGGCTTCTCCAGTTGTGGTTCATGGAATCAGGGAATACTTTGGGTTGGAAGGACATTAAAACCCATTCAGTGCTACCCCTGCCCTGAGCAGGGACACCTTCCACCAGCCCAGGTTGCTCCAAGCCCTTCCCAGCCTGGCCTTGGACACTCCCAGGGATCCAGGGGCAGCCACAGCTTCTCTGGGAACCTGTGCCAGGGTCTGCCCTCATCACGGGGAGGAATTCCTTCCCAATAAATATCCCATTCATCCCTGCCCTCTGGCAGGTTAAGGCACTCCCCCTGTCCTTCCCCTCCCAGGACACCTGGTGGATGAGAGCCAAGCATGACCCCCTTAAAGAGCACAGGGAGGACCAGAGGTACACAAAGTTTTAATTTTATTTTTCTCTGGTTGGAGACTCATCTTGTAACATGCATGCATTTCAAAACAGTAACAGTGTCTCAAACTGCTCCTAGCAAACAGACAAGCACAGAGGACTTAAAATTCCTATTTAAAAAACAGCAGTGAAAAAACCTAGAATTTTTTTTTTTACTTTTTTTTTTTTAGTTTTTAGATTAAACTTAATTTATTCACATTTTTTTTCTCAGTTGCACTGATTAGCCCTGCCCACCCTTGTGACCTGTGTGTAATCCACCCAACACAACTCCATCCAGGATGCTGCTTTTGGGGTTGTGCAGCCAAAGAGCAGCACGACTTCGGAGTGGTAAGAAGCACTCCAAAGTGATGGCCAGCAGTTGGCTCTGAGCTTTCCCAAGGGAGACTCCTTCCAAAGAGCAGGGAAAACGGGCAGGGGCTGATGGGGATGGTGGAGAATGGCTCTGCAGAGTGGGGCAGTGGGGGCAGCTGGGCTGGGCTGGGCTGGGAGCCCACGTGGCTCAGTCGGTTCCGTGGTGGGGACACACGCTCTGACCTCGGCCAGGGTGGGACCACCCCGGCATGAAACACTTCCTGCAGCTCAGGGAGAAATGGAAAAGACTGCATAGTAGTCACAGCACGGGGAGCAGCCACCACCACGGCCCCCACCTACCACACAGCCCTGCTCGGAGCCTCTCTGGGCTCAGACCCCACTCCCACCCGCTGCCCCCACGCAAGGCGGCCGTGGCAAGCAGGGATTTCCTCCCCCAGAGAAGGAAGTAAGACTCAAGTGGTTTAGTTTTCTTGCTGATGTTACTAATCTGATTCCAAACCAGGATGGAGGGGCACAGCCTCCTTTTTTCACCTCCTGCCCCAGGGAGGGAGTTCTCCCCGGGATGAATTCCATGATTGTGGCTTTTAGGATTAAAGCAGGGTCAGGCAGAGACAGCAGAGGGAAGGATCCCACCCTGCCACGAGGAGTGAACTCCTGCTGGGGCTCTTACAGCAAATTCCAAACCCTCTTCCCAGCGCTGGCTCCGAGGGTGGGAGCTCCTGGGAGCCCTGGGACACCCAACATGCTCTCCAAGTGGTTTTTATTGCACTGCTGGAGCAAAGCTGTGACTCTGCCCTTCCCTCTCCCACTCTTAGTTATGCTGTAGGAGCCAAACCAACAGGGGAGGTGGAAATTCTTAGTTCAAAGCAGGTTTAAGTTGTTAGATTTTGACAGATGAGAAAGAGAGAGACCCTCTGGAGTGTGGATCCTGCAGCTCCCTGCACAACTCACCCTTCAGGCACTGGAGAGATGCTGCACATTGATTATTTTTGACTCCAGCTGACCAAACTGCACTGGTTTTGTTGGAAAATCCTGCATATTCTGCTCCAAATCTGAGTCTGTGCCACCTACTGCAAGTCTGGCAGCCGAGGGGGGGTCAGTCAAATGCACTTCAGTGTAAAGTGTTCCTCAGGGTACATGCTACAGACAGAAATATCTACATTCAGCAAACTAGAACTAAATTCACACCAGGAACAGACAACAAACTAGCACAAGCAGTTGTAAAACCAGAATTGAAAGGGCTGGGTTTTCCTTTTTTTTTAAATACTTGAGTTAAAAAAGTGACCTAAAACAAGATTAAAAAAAAAAAATCCAAACCAAAACAACAACAACGACAACGAAAAAAAAAATCCAAACCAAAGAAAAAGTCCCTTTTAAAAACAAATCAAATATTTGCAGCTTCACTTCTTATTCTGGTAATAAAAATACTGTCTAGAAACAAAAATTAGCATTTTTAACATAATGCTACCTCTCAAAATGTAAACAATATACAAAATGCTTATGTTAAACAAAGTTACATACCTGGGTAATACATCATGAAGTGAGAAAATTGCATTTAATTACTTTAATACACACAGTATGGCAACTCAACAGAAGTGGCAGAATTGGGGAAGTGCTAAAGTGAACAGACTTTGGGGGCTTCTCACAGCACTTGAGCCACAAACAGCCAATTTCATCCCTGCAGGAGTTTGGAGTGGAATAAGAAAATACAGTTAACTACTCTTAAGCCCTTTTTCTTGTGACTTCTGTAAAGATTGCTGCAGGAATTAACTGTATTTTAATGCTATTCCTGTTTATGAACCTGGGAGAAGGAGGTTTTTGCTCCTAGTTCCTTTCAGCTTTCTTTGGGTTGTTTTTAGTGTCTCACTGCAGGGGGGCTGCAGTTCACCCATTGCATTCTCTCTTCCTCCCCCCTTTTTTCTCTTCTTTAGGCTTTTTTAAATACATGGTTTAAAGATAAAGCAGTTCCAAAGCTGCTTTCCCAAAAGGAGAAGGGGCAAACTTACCAGGTCAAAGTTGCAGATTCAATGCAGAATTTTTAAAACTGTCAGGAATAAAAAGTGATTGGTATTTAATTCCTAATTGGTAGTAAACTTAAGTGCTTCTTGTTTAAGAGAAAAGCAACCAATCTAATGCCCACAAAAGGAAGCTGATGATGCCCTCTAAGTCCTCCCTTTTTTTAAAGGATTCTCAATAGCTGCATTTGGGTTGTGGCTTTTCCAGCTCCACACCTTAAGACACGAGACCCTTCAGCCTCCCACACAAGGGTGTGTTTGCCCCCCCAGGACAGGGACTGCACTCCAGGGGCAGAAGAAATTTGTCCCACATCAAAGGGAATGACCAAAAATACTCATAGCCCGTCATGACCCCTCATTTTTCATTTCTTAGAAGACTATTTACAGTGCACTCTCAGGGGCTCCAGCTTTAGCCCCTCTTTTTGTCCCCTTCAAAGCTGAGACCTGTGGGATTCACTCAGTGAATGTGGGGATGGAACACAGAACTAAAGCAAGCCCAAGCCCACACTCGGAATCCAGCGTTAGTCAGGGAAATGACCAGGATGTGATGAGCACCAGTTATCTCTCAAAAGGACCAAATTCCACACAGCAAACTGTAGCACGTGTTACAGCACAGGACAGACATTCCAAACAGCTTATTCCCCAAACAAAGGCATATGTGAAAACAGTTTCAAGGCAGATAAGCAACATGTTTCAACTGCAAGAGGTTTGTTCAAAACGCTAAACCCTGCTTAAAAAGAGAAAGGAAATTAAACCCAAAAGAACCAAAGGATCTGTAACTTGTGCAGCAGAGCTAACAAAACCCAAAGCAAGCCTGACAAGCTTGGCTGTGAAAAGTATTACGAGCATTCTGGAGACGAAACAGGACGTTATTCAGTCACTCCAATCAGTTCCAAATCCTTAAAGGGGGATGGGAAATAATCTGGCGCAAGTGTTCAACCATTTCCACTCCTTGACTGTCGCTCTAGAGAGGGGTTTGGAGCAGAGGAGAGTGAAACCAACCACAGCTCAAGTCCTGAGTCCTCTTGAGCAGTGGGATTTGCTCCACAGTCACAGCTCCCAGCACTCCCCACTGGCAGTGAGTCCAATTCCTTCGTGTGCAAGTCACATTGCCATTTAAAAAAAAAAAGAAACCAACTAACCCAAGAACCTCTGTCAGGAAACAAATTCAAGTACCTGTTGCAGATGGGGTGAGTAAGGAAGACTGAACATTAGCTAGATTAACACTGGCAGGACTGTGATGGTCAGCTGTGACCCAAGAGACACGGCAATTCCTGACCGAGGCGCGACAGGGAAATGTTCCAAGAGTCAAATATTATCCCGGATCTACAGGAACAAAATGCCTCTCTCAGCTTTTCTTTTAGGAAATCTTCAGAGCTGGCCAATTGAAAGCACAAGGGGTCCGAGCACATCAATAGCTGAGGTTGGTCAATGCCTCTACTACTTCTCACACTGGTTGGTTTTAGTTGTAGGAGTTACACTTTTTTTTTTAAGAGATCATCTTTGGTAGATGTTCATTTCCCTCGTCCTTCTGGTAAATCAAGTGCAGTCACAAAAAAGTTTTTTGTTACTTAAATTAACCAAAAAAATATAAAGTGTCCCAGTCTGAATTTACCTAAAGTTCAGCGACTCCTCCTTATCAGAGTTACAGTTTCCGTCCTTGAAATGGTGAGCTATTTTCCTTCCAATTCCTACCAAGAGGGAAATAAAAGGGATTGTATGTCTTTCTGGTAAAGACAGTCCAATAAAATAAAAAGGAAAAAAGGAGTAGTTTGTGGAATCAGGCACTGCTTCACTCCCACTGAACATGATCTAGAGCCACCCCTTTAGACAGTGCCACGTCATACCCCTCTGGGATTCTCTTGATCAGAGAGGAGAAAATGTCACTAGAAAGAGCAGTGCTGAAACAATGCACTTTGCTTGGTTTAAAAAGCCCTCAAATCTTATGTCTGGGCACTTCTGTAACATAAAATGCCACTTTTCCACCTGGGTCAAGTGGACTGTTGGAGGGTGCACCTAGGATGAGTTTTCTCTGAAGTCACGCAGTGCCACACACTCACCTTGCACACACACACACACACACACCCCACACACACCCCACATGCTGCTACAGTGTCTGTTTGAGTGTCACAGGCTGCGTTCTCTGGGTGAAGGAGCCCCTCTGCTCTTCCTTCCTCGCTGAAGGCTGAAGACAACTATGACAGGATATTGGAGATAAATTCGTTGAAGCGTTTCGAGTACTGCTCGGGGTTCACGGTGGAGATCTCTGCCCCAGCCTGCAAGGCAGACAGAGAGGAGTCAAACACCCTCCCCCAGGGGCGAGGAGGGATGGCAGGGAGGGATCACTGCAGCACAGCCCTGCTGGGAAAGACCCATTAATATGTGCAGGTTCTGGGGGAAAATCTGACAGGTCTAGAGAGAGACCCCCAGGGAAACTGCTTTGAGTTCCAGCTGCATCTTCAGACCACTGAGACAAAGCACTGGATTTGTTTCCTCGTGGTTTACAGGAGACTTGGAAGCATCAAGAACTCATAATGCCTTGAGTACCTCCCAGATTGGGGTGTAAATACAAGTTATCCCCCAACCAACACAAGAACACAGCAAGTGAGGGAAGAGCTGTTTCTGTGCACGGGCACTGGAGAATTTCCACGCTGGGAGGGAAATCAGTGCCAGGGAAATCACAGCCACCCAGGGCCATGCAGCAGAGCAGAAGCCCCCAGGCCCATGTGCCAGGCTTACCCCGTGTTTCACTGTTTTGGCAGCATGTGCAGCTTTCTTCTTCGCATCGTAGGGCGTGAGAATGTCTATGATGGCCATGAAGTAAACTTCCTTCTTGGGGGCACCTGGCAAGGCAAGAGAGTCTGAGCAAAGCCCAGCTCTGCTCCCCTCCTCCACAAACACCCAGCAGAGCTGGCTTGGTGCAGCTGGCAGGGAAAGCAAAGCAGCTGGAGGCTGCAGAAGGGCCGACAGCACCACTGGAGCAGCTTATCAGAGGCTGTCTGGACTCACCACCCCGCTCCAAGCACTGCTTCCCCAGCTCCAGCTCACACCAGCCACCACAAGGGGCTGCACAGCCAACAGTCCTCCATCTGCACTCAGCCCAGAGCACCTCCCCTGCCCTGCACACCTTCGCCCAGCACCTCCCCTGCCCTGCACACCTTCCCCCAGCACCTCCCTTGCCCTGCCCACCTTCCCCCAGCACCTCCCCTGCCCTGCACACCTTTCCCCCAGCCCCACAACACTCACTTTCGTGGCTTTTCATGGCGTAGACATCGACGGAGGGGTCGAACTCCCCGGGCCCGAAGAAGCGCGGGTAGTTGAGGAGGTTGCCGGGGCTGTCGGGGGGGGTCCCGTAGGAGGAGATGGGGTTCCCCCCCAGCCCATCGTTCTCACACTCCTCGTCCTCTGCCCGATCCTCCACTTCCATCTCTTCCTGCTCTGCCCGGTCAACGTCGTGGATCCCGACCAGCAAGCTGTAGTCCATGATCTTCAGCTGAGCTAAAAACTGGGAGAAAGAGAGGAGTGAGGGCAGCAGAGTCCGTGTGGGATCCGAAATCTTCTGTCCTACTCTGCCATTATCTCCCTAAGAAAGGGCTGCAGTGAGAGCTAAACCCTTCCCAGACTCCAGAGAAGCTACACACGAGCTCACAGGCCCCCTGCCATCAGCATGAGCCTGACTGATCCAGGAATGATCAGCTCCAGGCACTGGAGCCAGAGGCCACAGTGAGGATCCAGTTATGGGAGCCAGAGGAAGAGCTGTCCTCCAGGAAACTACCTCCACGTCCCGCTTCAGCTTTTCAAGGAAGTTCTTTTTACTCTCTTCTCCAACATGCAGCTTCTGACCCTCATTCAAGAAGTCGTTGTCCTTGAACGTTGGGAGATCCTTGGCCTGCAATAGAAAGCCAGAGTCAAATTCTCCAACCCTGAGGGAGGGCTGGACCATCGACCCCTTAGAAACGTGTGGATTGAACAGACTCTGAGCACTGTGGGGCTGCACCAGGGTCCTCTGGCTGTTTTGAAGATGAGGTGGCTCATCCCATCCACCAGGGATGGAAATAGCACCAGGCTGAGCACAGTGATTATCAGTGAATCCAGAGCAACTCCACTCTAAACGCTGCTGGGAAGATGTGCTGCAGGCTGGGAGCTGGCCAGCTGAGCTCCAGCCTGGCATGGTCCAACCAGCTCCCAGAATTGAGAACAAATTCATGTTGTTGCCTTCTGACTCAGGGGAAAAGGGTGAAGGCTTGAAAAAAAACCCCAAACCATTGGTCCCTGAAGAACTGAGGAAAAAATTAAACCCACTGTTTTTTGAGGAAGCCACTTGCAGCAGGCCCTGAGGATTTCTCAGGGATGTGGAAGAACTTACACTTTTGTGCACCTGGGAATTAAATGATTTTGCCCTCAGAACGACACAGGAGCATGTGGTGGTTTCATGATCTTTCCTGCATATGCAGAAAAAGCTCCAGACAGTAAGCTGGGAACACTTAGGCATGGGAGATTTCAGGGTGAATGGGAGTTCTCTGGCTCATGGCAGAGATCTCATTTTAGAGCAGGCTGGACTAGACCCCCCAAACCTGAAAATCCTGCATGTTTGTGGCAAACATGGAGAACCACGAGTTACTGCTGTGATTTCCACAGGAATTTCAGGGCAGCATCACTGCTGAAGTTCAGCAAGGGCAGGATGCTTAGTCTGAAGTTCCCCCACTGGCACCAGAACCCAGATTTAGGACCATGCTGACATGCCAAGGATCTGAGAGGAGCTGGGCTGCTTTCCAAAATCTAACTGCTGACCTGCCTCAGCTTGGCACTCAGGGAGTGCTATGGAGAAATCCTTCCAGAAAGACACCACTGCTCTAGTGTGGGGTTTGGTACTGGTGGGACTGTCCCCCAAAGAAGTTCCCCCCACTCCTGGCAGTGCCCACAAAGCAGAGCAGAGCAGGCAACACCAGCACCTTCTCTTCCTGAACAGTTACTGGGCACAGCCTGAAAGGTGGGACAGAGAGTGTTAGAACTCAGGGCCTGTTTAATATCCCCTGCTCAATACCCCTATGGAAAAGGGAAATCAGTTGGATCCCATCTGCTTCCAACCACCAGGAGGAAGGAAAGGCTGGCCAGAGCTGCTCCATACCTTCTCTTTATCACTTGCTTCCCTGGATACTGTTGAGCCCTGTTAAATAAAAATAAAGAAAATATCATTACTGCATATGTATCATATTTCCAAATAATCCACTGGCACCATTTAATGTCTCCATGCAGAAAAATAATGGAAGTATTTTTAACATCAGTGCTCAACCCCCTTTTCATGACCCCCCTGGTGCAGTGTAGCTCACCTGGGGTGGGGGACTGGACTAACACTTGAGCCTCAAAGTGAAGGGCCACCTAAAGCCCCCAAAACCTGATCAAAACCCAAAGCCCATGACCTTGCTAAGTGGGTGTTACAACTGCCAGGCTTCTGGAGGAGCTCCCAGCTCCCTGGTGCCCTCCAAGCCCTCACCTTCAGGTCGTATTTCCTGTGCACAGTCAGCCTGTGGCTGAACACGTTCCTGGTGACCACCATGTAGGTCTCCACGCCGTCCACCGTGAGCCGGTACATGCCCAGGAACTGGGGCAGGAGGGTGTTCCCGTGGCACTCCACGATGAACTGGAGGAGAGCAGGGAAGGGAAGGGCAGAGAAGGACAGTTCTGTCACACAAACCCCACCTCTGACACAACACAAGCTCAGCAAGATGCTGATAGTGATTCTCCTGTTCCAGCCATCTGACACCAAGGTGAAAGGAAAGGAGGCTGGAAACAGCCCCTGGGGTCTCAAGAAGAGGAGTTAAGATGTGTTAAGAATCTTCCAGCCCTGAGCTGAGACAGAGCATCCCATTCCCTGAGCAGTCTGATCCAGTGTGTGGCATCCCTGCCCATGGCCGGGGCTGGAACTGGATGATCTTTAATGTCCCTTCCAACCAAACCCATTGTGGGATTCTATGACTGTGCGTGCAGGTCCAGCCTGCTGTGACAGGCCAGGTGTGCCCTAGCACTGCCCAACTTCCCTCCTCATGGTTATCCAAGTGTACCTGGAATTGAAGAGCAGATGGGCTGGTAGATAACATGGACCAGGGTAGAACACTTCCAGCTATCCCTCTCTGCCCCCCTTCCCTGCTCCTCTCCAGCCCCTCTGGCAAGTCTAATGCAAAGCACTGAATTAGGAGCACGTTCACAGCTCTCAGGTACCAGCAATCCATAATCCATTGATGTCAGGAACAGGGTGAGCTATGAAGGGGCTCAGCAGCATGAAGAAACAGGCAGCTGAGCCACACCTGGCTCTCAGATGCTGAGGAACTCTGTTTTCCCCCACGAAACCTCCGTGCAAATTCAGTTTTCCCCCACGAAACCTCCGTGCAAGCTCTGCCAGCTGCAGGCCAAGAATCTCAGCTGCAGACTGCCCAGCAAAGCCCCAGGTGTTTGCAGCCCATGTCCCAGGGTTCCAGACTCACCGTACCTGGTGGTACTTCTTGAGGATGTTGTGCATCTCTGCCACGTCCTCGCTGGACACGGCCTTGATGACAAACCTCCTGTCGTAGGTGGTGAGGAAGCGGGCGCCGCAGCGGCCCTGGCTGTCGCTGTTCACCGGGGCACTGCGGGTCACCGAGTTCTGGGGGCACAGACACAGGGGGAGGACTGGCAGGAGCTCTGCCACCTCCCTGGAGAAGGAAGGGCGGTCTTGGGAGGCAGGTGGGACACGGGTGAGAGGGGCCAGCTCCACAGCTTGGCTCTGGAACAGACATTCCAGGTGTGTTCTGCCTCCGGAACTGCGTGCTGGGCGAGCTCAGAGCACACCTGGAACACGCTCTGGGACTGTGGACTCTGCAGTGCTCAGGCTCAGCCCTGCTGAGGGTGATCCAATTGTTTCTAAATGTGGACATGGTTTTAGAGCCTCCATCTGGGCCTTTTATTTGCTGACATGTTTTACTCCAACACCTGGCAGGTGTTTTCGGAGAGGTTTTTTACTGAAGACACAGAACACACAGGCCAAGAGTTCTTGGCATTTCCTCCTGGAAATTTAACAACACTCAGGATATTTCTATGGTCTAAGGGAAACCAGAACAAAACGACTGAAAGGGCCTGTTGCCTTTCCCACCAAAAAGCAGCTAAAACTGGCCAAAGTCTCATTGTTTGGGAATTCTTTACAGGTCATCCTGCAACCACCCTCAGCCTCTGCTATTCTTACCATTGGACGTAAAAGATGGGAGTATAAATAGCCTGGTTGTTCTTCCGACAACCAGCAGCATCTGTCTTTATATCCCTGTCTCCACCCTTAGCAACGACACAGTGCAGCTTCCCTTCAGACTTGCAGCACCATTGGAAAATCCCAGGAAAACTGCAGAGCAAGGATCTGCCACGATCCCTGAGCCACAACAGCTCTTTGCTCAGATGCCTCTCCCCAGGTAGGGACCTGCTGGGAGCCTCCCCCCTCACTCAGAGCCACTGCTCTTCACACCTGCCAAGCCAAGCAGATCACCTCTCTCCTGTTTGTTCCCTCCATCACTTCCAAGCTCCACCTTCCAAACTCCACCATGGCCAGGTTGTCCAGGAGCCATTTTATCAACCAACAGCCTCTCACCAGCATTTCCCTGCCAGGGGTACAAGCAGAGAGTGGAGAGCTGTGCTCTGAAGCACCACGGTGCAAACCCCTGGATAGCTGTCTTTAGCCAGGCAGATGTAGATCCAGCATCTCAGGGCTGGACAATGTGTTTCAGGATGGATTATTTTATTTCCAGGTGACAGTTCCACTGCTCTCTCCTCCTCCCCTCAGCTCCAGAGAGCTGGCAGCAGAGGGAGCCTGCTCAGCTGCAGGCACAGACAGGCAGACAGAGCCCGCTGTGAAAAAGGGATTTACCATGTCACGCTGCAAGTGAGCCGAGAGGTTTCCTTTCAGAATGAAGCATTTAAAGCTTTTAAAACTTTAATGAAGCAGGGGAAAAACTCTACTGCTGCCAACGGCTTTAGAAAACGTCAGGAAAATAAAGGCAAACAGAAAAATCCCCTTGTTTCTTGCTGACATTTGCAAAGGAGTCTGTGCTGCACAGTTTAATCAGCCCTCACCTCAAAACCACAGAGCTTTTCTTCTGGAGATGGGAAGCAGAAATCGTGACCACACAGAGCATTACCAAATTCACAGCCCTTCGGTTTCCTTCGTTCCCTTCCTGTCCTGCCGCCTCCTCCACAGCTGGGCTGTTATATTTAGTGCTCTGGCTCGAGTCCCACTCAAGCCATCACATTTTACCCACCTGAATTTAGCTCAATTAACGTTTTTCTTTTAAGAAGCCAAGCTACCCCAGAGATGGGAGAAACAATCCTCCAGAAGAACAGGGGAAAGTGTAAATGATAAACCAGGCACTGAGAACCAACCAGGCTGCTGGACACACTTGGGGAGGGTGTGTACACAGAGGGGTGTGAGGTGGGCACACACCCCCAGAGGGAAGCAGTGTGGTGGGCTCAGCAGGAACAGCTCTGCTCCCATCCTTTCTCCCAACACAGGGAAGAGCAGGAAGCCCACAGCACAGCCCCACGGGCCTCCCTGGCTGGCAGATCCTGGGCAGTTTTGCAGTGGATGCCCCGAGCCTGGCGCTGTGCCCGTCTCCATCAGCGGCAGCGGGTGCTGAGGACACTGCTTTAATTCCCTGACACCCGGCCTGCCAAAGGCCATGCAGCCATCAAAGCCTCCCTCTCCCTGCACTGGCTTTCCCCTCACTCCTGAGATCCCCAGGCAGCCTCCTGCTCACCTCCTGCCATGTGGGCAAGGGTGGCCTTGCTGCAGCAGCAAGAGCTGTGACATCTCTCCCCCTGGATTAAAGCCCAGCTGTGTTGACAAAACAGTGTCTCCCTCCCCAAGGCAAATCTGAGCCTCTGGCCTTAGGAGATGTGTCCCCACACCCAATTCAACAGCACACCCTTGGCTAAAAGCAGCAGATTCACCTAAATATGACAGACAATTATGACAGACTCATTTTCCTTGCAGATGTTCTGCACTGGGGATCACTGTTATCCTGCAGCTCCTGCCTGTCCACTGTGCCTCCTATTTCAAGCCTAAGTTTAAGCTCCCCAGAGAAGGGACCAGCTTCTCCTACTCCTACTGCCCCATGCTTGGCACAGCAAGATCTACTTCACTGTTGGGTTATGGCAAAACCACTCACACCACGATTATAAACCCAGAAAAGCTGATGATGATAATGATCTTCTCGGCCAGTTTGGTTACTCTGCCCTGGGTAGAGGTGTTAGGAGGGCAGGGAGGGAAGAGACAGTACCTGGTAGTCTTGATCATCAATCCCAAATCTTTCTCGCAGGTTCCGGAACACCAGTGGACAATACTCCTTAAATTTGAAGCGACTTGGCAAGTTTTCCCTGGGGCAGAAAAGATATTTGTGTGCAACGATCAGCTTGTGAAATCAAACTCGATTCTTCTCCCACTTCACCGCCAACCCCCCCAGGATATCTCACCCCCTCCCATCTACCAGGGTCCTTCTCTGCAAGTATTTCCCCTCCTGAGGGCAGCTTGTTTGTCTGGATGCCTACAAAAGTGGTGTCTCCACAGGGATGTTTGCAGGCTGTTGGCATGAGGATGTCTGTCCTGCAGAACAATCTCCCCTGTCACAAGCCCAGATGTGAGAGAACCCTTTCTCTCTTTGCCCCTCCTTTGCTGCTCTGTGCTGTGCAGTCCCACAGCTGCCCCCTGCACACACTGTTACTGGGAAAAGCTGGAGGAAAAGGGGGGTGGGCTCTGATTTCAGATCACATCAGATCACTCGTGCATCAAAAGAAAGGTCAACTCCTGACAAACCCCGAACACAGAGGAAAGAGGAGGAGTCAGCTCCAGCCTGGCATGTTCCAGAGCCAGCTCTGCTGCCAGGCTGCCCCCGAGCACAGGGCAGTGGGAACAGACAACATTCCCTGTCCCTGAGGAGCTGCATCTGCTCCTGCCACAGCTCTGATCCTGCCCAGTGGGAAGAAACAGAGAGCATGGTCCTGCTTCCACATGGTGGGAGATTTTGGCAGCTCGTTCTCAATGAGAATCCTTTGCACCAAAACGTGGGAAACTAAAATTTATGTAGGAGAAGAGGGAAGAGCAGATACTGCACATTGTACATGCCAGGGAAGACAAACTTTCGAATCACACTCCCACTCTCCAAAGCTGATCCCTGGGAAACTCAGTGAAAACAAAGGATTAATCAGGGAGTGCTGCAGCCCTGCACACGCAGAGCCAGGGTGGGGAACGTGGCTCTGAGCTCCAGCCACAACCACGGCTCCAGAAGGGCTTCCAAAAACTGACCTTTGGGGAAAAGGAGGTGGGAGTAACTCCACAGACAGCCCATGGGCCAGGGGTACAGCACAGCTTCAGAGCTGTGAACAGTCTTATCCCTCAAAGGAGAGAAACCAAGCCACAAAAGAGCATCTCAGTGACACACTGACCCCCACCACATCCTGGGGAGGGGTCTGGCCAGGCTCAGGCCTTGGTCCAGCCATTCCAGATCCTCTTGGCATTCCAACTGGGAACAACCCAGAAGTCTTCACCATGCCTGTTTGCCCCCCAGCACTACAGAGACAGAGGTTGGGAAGCACCTACTTACTTGTTGAATAGATGATTGTCCACCTTAATCTTACTGTAGGCTTTGAAGTCATCGGGCATTAACATGACAGGGACGGGAACATTGCTGAGCTCGTTGATCTGAAAGAGAAAGGAACAGGAGGCTCAAACCCCACTGTCCCACTGCCCTGCAGTGACTGTCAGTGGACTGAGAGGGATGTCAAACACCCCAGAGGCTGGTTTGGGAGCACTGTAACCCCTCAGACTGCAGCAACCTGGGGAACGCTGTGGTTAAAAGCCACAGCAGCATCTCATTCCATCACAGGGTGAGTCCTCACCTCCTTCCATCCTTTCACCTTCCACTGACCATCCAAGACACAGCTGAGAACCCAGACAAACCTACAGACCAAGAAACAGCAGATTTTACGTTTTAACTAAGCCCCCTTTGCCTTTATTTAGGAAATGCTGCATTAGCCAATTTCTGAACTAGTTCTGCTACAAATCACTGATGACCAAAGTCTTGGCTGGACTGGGAGCTTTGGTGCAGCCCAGTACAGCTCCCCATGGATGCTGTTTCCATGCTTGTTATCTCCTGTTGCTCTTATCCCACCTTCTCTGGAGGGATGAGTCACTCCACTAGATTGTTTTTGCTCCTTAGTCATGTGTGGCAGCCACAGGAACAGAGGGAAGCAGACGTATGAACGTTCAGCTACTATTGTACAGACAGGCTTGTGCTGCAGCACCCAGCAGTGACAGCATTAGCAATAAGAATTAAAAAATAACAGGAATCCACCTCTGGACTCTGTCTGGCTGCCCTGCTCCAGTCAAGCCCGTGCACTGACAAGGCTGTGCCAGAATCAAGAGCAGGTCAAGAGGCCCCACGTTTCTGAGCTGCCTTTTCTGAGTGCCATCCACTCACACGGACTCCACACCAGTCCCACCTCACTGAACTGCTATTAAAAGCCTGGATTTAGGAAGTAATTTCATTCCAACCCCGTTCCCATAATTACTGTGCCAAGGAGGTAATGCTGGAGACGGGCAGACAACACTGGCAACAGTGAGGTTTGGCTATGAGTCAGGCCTGGGGTCTGTTCCCAACACCAAAATCTCCCACAGGTCAAGTGACTTCCAGCACGCTTGGAAAGCTGCTGGAAAACTTCCCTGCTGTCTGGGAACAGGGGCCAAGCCATCAGGAAGGGACTCCAGCTTTGGGATTCCCCATTCTCTGTACACAAAAGGACACACCACACTGTCCAAACTGTTGGCACATCTCCATTGGACCCTGTGAGGACCATGGAGGTCCCAGATCCGGAAATGTGCCGTGAGCAAATCTGCATTTATCACATCCTTTCTCCATCACGACAAACCAGACCAGATTTAACACACGTCAGACTGGAAAGAAAGATACATCCACAAAAAAAAAAGATGTCTATTTTCAGAGCCAGCCATCCCACACAACAGATAAGCGGGAAGCAAACCGGCCACGGCTCCGTTAAGAGCAGAGAAGGAGCTCTGGAAAGGCCTGGCCTGTTTTTCCTTAGAGCAGCATCAAACACTCCCATAAAACGCCCTGGGATGTATGGAAAACACTGCACAGATGAATGAATAAATAATGTCCTACACACCCATCATGAGCAAGCACCACAGAGCAGGGAGGACGATACCCCCGGGTTCAGCTAAAGGCTCAGCCCTGCACTGAGCTGCTCCTGAGCCAGGGGGGAGGAAAGGGAGGAGGACTCCAGGTGAGGAAGGATCTCCCAGCCACTGCAGGAACTGTATCCGAGTCCCACGCAGCGACTTCCCCTCAGGGTGAAGAGAAAACAACTAATTCTGTACCAAGACAGAGGCGCTGCCTCCAGCCACTAATTATTGCTGTCTCCCAGGAGGGAAGGCTGACAGCACAGCTCCTGCCACACGCCAGCTTCCAGCCCTCTTCCCGGCGTGGGGAAGGCACAAACAAGCCATTAGCGGCTCCTTCCAGAGCGGAGGAAGGGTGCTGACGGCTGAGAGGGAACAGCGATTTGGAGACTGTCTCCTCCCTGGCAGAAATTCCAGCACAAATGTTTCCAGGCGTCTCTGGGTGCCCTCGTTTCTGCCACAGCACAAACCTCAAAGCAAGTACGGGACCTGTTGCGACGCTCCTGACTGGCAGAAATGGTGCACCACGATACCTCATCTCCTTTCAAAGGTGCTCCCAGCTCCTCCCAGCACACAAGAGCCAAAAAAGTCCCCCCTGCAGATGCTTTTCCTCCCTTCTGGCTGCATACACGTTCCTGGATGCTTCAGGATTTCAGCTCTGGAGGAGACAGGGAGGAGGAAGGGGTTTGTGCTGGATGAAGAGCTGGACTGGTCATTGCTTGTGCCAGCACTGCCCACCTGGCAGCTCTAGGGCAGGTGGTCACTGGCCCTCTGCTCCTGCCACCAGCCTGGAAGCAAACACGGGTTTGTTTAGTTTGTTGTTGTGTTAGAGGGTTTTTTTTTCAATTTGTTTGGTTTTTAAACACTGTGTGCTGCCACAGTAACACCCACGCTTGACACGTCCCGAAGGGGGAGGAATGAAAAGCCTCAGGGATATCCCAAACCCTCAGCATCCAGTTCCCTTTCCTAAGGATTATCCATCCGGGTTGTGTAGCAAGTGAAACACGAGGAGCCCCTGCCCTAAGGGAAGCTGTGACCAGCACCCGTCACCTCCCCACAAGGATCCCTCTGCTTGGCTTATCCTGCTGGAATCTGAGCAGCCTCCCAGCGAGGAGCAACGTGACTAACGCCTGGCACATGTTTGCTCTCTCGCCTTCTCCCCGGGGAGAGGCGTGGAGAGGAGATTATATATAGCAGAGTGTGTGTCTCGGGGTATTTATGCTACAGAAGGCAAGGTCACGGCAAGGTGCACAGCAGGGAGGTGCTCAGCAACCTGTGCTCCTGGGAAGTCCATTCCCAAAAAGCAGACGTCTGCCAGCTGGAGGAAGTTTGGCTGTGCCAGGATGGCTGGGGCTGGGGACAAGGTGGGCAGGGGGATGTTGGATGTGGTTCTTTGCTCTGCAGGAGGCAGGTACAGCAGCACCAGTCACACCCCTGAGCCCTCAGGGCTATTCTGAGCATCACCACTGTAGGGACAGCAGGCTGTGCCCAGGGGATTCCCAGACCTCTGCTACAAAGGCTTTAAAGGTCCCCAAAGCAGGAAAACACTGAGTAATTTGGAGCATGAGCTCCTCAGTCCAGGGATCTGCCTCCACACCCAGCACAATGCTGGGTTTCTTTAAGGATTCCTGCTTTTTAGCCCTGAGCTGCCCTTGGATCCACCTGAAAATCAGCCCCTGCTTTTGCCCAGTCCTGTCATGCCCGGAGTTTTCCATTTCAGACACCTGAGAGGGACCAGCCCAGGCTGAAAGCACCATTAAAAATGCATTTTGCAGGAAGATATAAGGCCCCAGCCCTGCCCTTCCCAGGTCAGATTTCCCAGTGGGAATGGCAGAGTCCTGGAGCCTCCCAAAGGGCTCAGACACACCCCGGGCTCGGGGGGCTCCCAGGATTTAAAACCAAGACACATCTTGCACAAACCAACCGCCACCTTCACTGGGCAACAGCAGGGGCACTAAGACAGGGATGCTTCCCATTGCTCCACTGGGTTCACCCCATTCTGAGAACAAAGGAGCAATTCCCAAGGAGGTCAGGCAGCCCTGCATGTCCAGAGTCACTCCAGCAAGGACAGAGGTCAGAGACACAGTGCCAGAGATACAGAGGGAAGGCAGGTTAATGCCACTAAGGAGGGACTTGGGGCAACAGCAGATAAAGGAAGGAACACCTTCATCCCACCCTCCTCCTCAGCACCCAGAGAGCAGCAAGCTCAGCCCTGCAGCTCCTCCAGCTGCCCCCATTCCCTTCATCCTCAACGAGCACATTTCAGCTTTGCTTAAGCCACCCCTGGCCTTCCAGGCCTGGGAAAATACCTCCTCAAATAACTCCTCCCTCTCTCTCTCTCTTAAGCTTTTATTTCCTGGTCACTGGAATTCCTGAGCCACACCAGTCAGGAGTTCTGGGTTGATCTGTGGTTGATAATTTGTCTTCACCACCAAAGCCAACCCTTTTCCAATAAGAGGCACATCAATATTCCATGTCATTCAGGGACAGCTGTTGGGACGAACGGGCCAGGCATAATTTTGTATCAAAACCTGA
This sequence comes from Xenops minutus, assembly GCA_035221455.1. Lineage (NCBI taxonomy): Eukaryota > Metazoa > Chordata > Aves > Passeriformes > Furnariidae > Xenops > Xenops minutus. Next base: position 11,469 of record JAWWEE010000073.1, on the reverse strand, counting down.
CTGTAGCCTCAAAGTGGCAATTACCATTAGTAAATTGATGGGAAAATGCAATTTGTTTACTAACAAGATCCAGCTGATGGAGTGTGTGAGCCTACTCTCTAGGATTCTTTAGAGCAGGAATTTGCTCAGGAAAATAAAGATACTTTGTTCCCCCCTCAAAGCCTTTCAAAGGCATCTCCAAGTACTTTGTGAGCATTAGTTAAACTTTATTATCCTCTAGGGAAGGAGGTAAAAGACACATGGCAAAATCGCTTTAGCATAGAGACAAACCCCTATGTGCAGCAAAACTCTGCTGCTGCTTAACACAGTAAAGGAACTGGGTGATGGTTTGAGGAAAAAAATCCTGTTTTCCATGAATTAGAGCATGATTAATCAGTATCCATGCTAACAACCCCCCATGCAATGCTAGGGAAGCATGAGTCTTGTAGTCAATAATTCCTCCCAGTGCTCCAGGGACACCAGAATGCTTTAAGAGGGGGAAAAAGGCAGCCCCTGGTGACAGCAAACCCACTTCTTCCCAAACAACATACTTGGAAGCCTGTGGAAAGGACTCCTGGCTGTGTCACAGGCAGAGGAATCAGTGCCATCCCTCCTGTCAGCCCAGCTCCAGGACCACTGGGAAGCATCTCCCAGTCCAGGTGGCAAAGCCATCCCTTCCCTTGGTCCTAAAGAAACCTGAGCAATGGGAAGGTTCAATGACCTACCCATGGCCACACCAGTCAGTGGCAGAGCAGGGAAATGAGCCCCATTTTCCCTCGATGAAGGAAACCCACCTTTTCTCTCCATGCCCACCAAGGAAAAGGCTCCTGGAATGCTGCTTTTCACAGCAGCTCCTGGGATAAGACTCAGAGCCAAGGCCTCGGTCATTACCAGGGCCATATGCTGCTCTCTCCAGAGGTCAATTAGAGCCAGGGCAGACAGCGGGCTTGGGAAGGACAGATCCAGGCTGTTCCCACCGTGCCAGGACCAATTTATGGGATTTTGGACATTTGATATGTGGCAGATGCTGCTCTGGCTACAATTAACATGGCAACACCAAACCCAAGGCTGCGGAGCAGGGAGGAGCGTGCTGCAAATCCCAATTCTGCTGTTTCCCTGGAATACTAACGAGCTGTGTGCTGGCACCACTCCTAAAGGTCCTGGGAGATGGGCTAGAACTCCAGCCAGGAACTGGAGCCTCTGGAGCACAGGAGGCTGCCTCAGGCAAGGTCCCCACGGCCAGCAGAGCTCCCCTCTTCCAGAAAAATGGGATTTTTATGCCACCCACAGTCCCTGCCAGCATCCAGAGCCACAGGGATCCATCCCAGCTGAACTGGCACCTTGAGGAGCATCATCATGGCCTGACAGACTCGACTGTTCTTTAACAAACAGATCCATGGTCACCTCTCCAACACCCCCAAAGTCTCAGGGATCCCAGGGCCTCCTGTAATCAGCACCTTACAACTGTTTCCAGGGTTTCCAGAGCATCACACCAGACTGTGTTCATCCTGTGGGGTGGGACATGGCTGCTCCCTTCCAGAACCATCCCAACAGCCCCATCCTGAGCACAGGGCTCCATCCAGGCCATGGGGGACACACATGGAGCAGCACACTCGTATCCAACACACAGCAGCTGCAGCTCCTCTCCCAGTGCCATGACAACAGCAGTCACAAGAGAAGCTTCCCAGGAGCCATCTCCATGTCTGCTGGGTTTAGGGTGGTACAGAAAACTCAGAAATCAAGGGGGAGCCTCTGTGGCTCCTCTTTCCTCGCCCTGCACGAGTTCTCCCCTCCCCACCCTAAATTTTTCTGGTCCAAAATTCAGTTGTTTGGCTAATACCACCCACGTTTGGCCCCGCTTATGCCAGCCCCAGCCCCACCCTGATCCCAATCCAAACACTGGCTGGGGACTACCAGGACAGCCAAGACTCAGCTCCTTATTCAGACACACCAAACTGGTGTTCCAGAAACCAGTTCCTGCTCTTGGGGTGCTCCTGATCCTCTCCAGACCCATCCCTGCCTGTGCTCAAACCAGCTGCTCACAAGCTGGTTTAAAGACAAGGCCGAGCTGCTGCCAGACTCAGATAATGGACCCACGGGAATTTCTTCAGTGGATTGCATAAAGTGGTTGTTTGTTTGATTTGTCTGTGAAAAAGTTCATCTCAGATGCAAGTAATTTTGACAGACTCTTCCTGGCACAGCCCCGTGGTTGTGCTGAGAGCTGTTTTCTCCTCCTCCCACTCCAAGGATCCCAAGGCAGAACTCCAGGGACACAGACAAGAGTCTCACTCAACCCCTCCTTGTCCAACTCTGCTCCAGGAGCCAAATAACAAACAACCCCCCCAAAGATTTCTAACGAAGTTTAAAGGTATTCCCAAAATTATTTCCACACTGTCCAAGCCCATCTGCTGGAAGCAGAGAATTCCAATTCCCATACAAGCAGGGCACCAGGATCATGGCCCAGACACAGCCCAGGATGAGCAGCTGCTCGTGATGAGTCAAGGGAGCCACCTCAGCTCAGAGCTCTGTCACCCCAGCCCTTCTGGGCACTCAAACACACCCAAGCCCAGAGACTGTGGCAGAGGTGGAGGGATTTCCTGGGAAATCCTGCCTGCCTGTCCAAGGCTGAGGAGGTCACAGCTGAACTTTTCTCACCCCCTCCCCAGCCCCTCAGGGTATGGTGGCTCCTTCTGGCAGCAATTTCTTCCTAATACACATCCCATATAATCTCATTACCAGCTTAGTGTCGGTTTGGTTCCTCCCTTTGCCGAAATATTTCACAGCCAAGTGCTCCCAAAGTTACACTGCCCTGATCCAGGGCCTCAAATCCCTGCCAGGCTACCCAGACTGCTGCAACCAAAAAAAACTCCACAAAAATACCAATTTCCAGCAAGTAACAACTATCCCTAAGAGGCCACCAATGAAACTCCAAAGAATCCCACCAATTTCCATTTCTTCAGGGCTCCTAATGGCACCACAGATCAAAGCCTGATTAAACTCATTATCCTGCTTCCTGGGCAAGGCTCTGAGCACTTGGAACATCCTTTGACTCCGTGCTGAACTACATTTGGAAGCTTTCACTCCAGCCAGGCAAGCCAGGAATGCAAGTTTGAGTTTTTTTCTGGTGTGTTATTTGTTTCTGAAAAAATAATAAGCCCAAATCCCTTTCACTCTCGAGGAAACATCCACTAATCCACTGGAGAAATAGGTGTGTCTGAGCCCTAAAAGTGGATTAATTGAGGAAGGGATGAGGCTTCTGGATCCTCTGACCACCCAGAACAGCATCCAGCACCCACATCCGAGAACCAATCCTGCCTTCCAGCACAAATTTGTGCCTGACATCACACATGAGGGAGAATATTCCAGAGAAAACATAAAGATGGTCTTAGGAATTACCAGAGGAGGTGGATTACAGCTGGGCCAGCACAGACATTCCCAAGGGACCCTCTCCCACCTCCCTCTTAAAACCTGTTCCCACAGGAACTGAGGCCAAGAGGACACTCGTGGCCTGGGTCCTGGAAGCTGAAGGCTGGAATCAAAGGGAGACAAGGCTGGACAGATGAAGCCCAAAATCCCTTTTCTGGGCAGGGATGGAGCTGGGAAACACGTCATTATCCAAGTGAGGAACAGGAGTATCCCCTCGGGGCTGGGACAGGAGGGAGTCCCTTGCTGTGACAGCCACAGGGACTGTCCTGGGTGGGAAATCCACGGGCTGGGACAGGGGACAGGGTGTCAAATGAGTGTCCTCGGGGCCCCCCCAGTGCCAGAGGGGGGTGTGACAGGGCACCAGCACCCCAAACAGCATCACTCCCTGGGCAAAAGGGTGGTGGGAAGAGGAGCTGGGAAAGGTGTTGGGGTGTGGGGGCAAAGGGATGTGTCAGGGAGGGACCCCCGACCCCAGAGTGCCTGGGGAGGGGGATGCCCTGGGGAAGGAGCCCCAGGAGAAAGGCCAGAGAGACCCCAGGGAGGGGAGGCTGGGATTTAGGGGGACGGATT
>JAWWEE010000071.1:0-20509 GCA_035221455.1 Xenops minutus | reverse complement strand
AGCACAAACCGTAGTACCAAGAATGACCACTAGATGTCGCTCTAACACAAGAAATGAAAAGCAGAGGTACAACAGGGGTGCGGGAGATGGAGGGCATGGAAGAGGTACAGGGGTGCAGGGGATATAGGTGATGCAGGGATATAGGGGGTGCAGGGATATAGGCAGTGTGAGGGTACAGGGGGTGGAGAGAGTGCAGGGGTGCAAGGACGAGGTGTGCAGGGGATGGAGTGGTTGCAGGGTTAAAGGAGTACAGGGGTGCCGGGAATGGAGGGGGTGCAGGGAATGTGGAGGGGATACAGGGGTATAGGAGATGTAGGGATATAGAGGGTACAGGGGTGCAGGAGATGTAGGAGGGTACAAGGGTACAGGAGATGTAGGGATACAGAGTGTACAAGGGTACAGGAGATGTAGGGATATAGAGGGTACAGGGGTGCAGGAGATGTAGGGATATAGAGTGTACAAGGGTGCAGGGGATGGTGAGGATATAGTGGGTACAGGGGTGCAGGGGATGGAGGGGATATAGTGAGTACAGGGGTGCAGGGGATAGAGGGGATTTAAAGGATACAGGGGTGCAGAGAATGGAGGGGATTTAAAGGGTACAGGGGTGCAGGGAATGGAGGGGATGTAGGATTATAGGGGGTGCAGGGGATGGAGAGGGTGCTGGGGGGATGCATGTATGCAGGGGATACAGGCACACATGAACACAGCCCCACTCACCTCCCAGCCCACTAAACAATTTTTTTTTAATCTTTCTGGGGAAAAAAAACCAACCCCAAAACCAAAAAAAAAACCCCGAGAAAAACACAACCAAAACAACCCACAACAAACAGCAAAACCCCTGCTGCACACGCACAAAAACTTTCCGTGGCAGCTGTTTATGCATTATTACTATTACTATATTATTTATTATTATTATTATTATTATTCTTATTCTTATTCTTATTATTATTATTATTATTATTATTATTATTATTATTATTATATTTCTCATTTAGGGGAGGGGGTGCCGCCCCCAGCATCCCCCTGCCCGCGGTGCCGGGGGTTTGGGGGACTGGAGCATTGGGGGATTGGGGGATTAGGGGCCGGGCAGCCCCGGCTCCACCGAGCCAAGGAGGCCCCGATCAGACAGCCCGAGCGGCAGATAGCAGGGAGACTGGCGCCAGACGGCCCCTTTTGTTTATCTGACAGCTAAATATCAAGGCAATCACCGCCTCGCTGCCCTGCCTCCAACCCCCAGAGCTAAGACAAACAGTTTTGCTAAAAGAATGCCACTGTTATCATAAGTTCCTATCTTTTTTCCTTTTTTTTTTTTTCTTTCTCATGGCTCTGCCTTTATTTTCTCTGTACTTTTCTAATTCCAGAGTCTCCCCCTCCACCCTACTCCAGATATCCAATGGATTTTCTCAAACCAACTGGTAAGTGGACTTTTTTTCAATGCAGACTAAGAGATAAAAAAAAAAAGGGAAAACAGACCCTTTCTCAGGGAAAACAGTGTCCTGCCTTTGTCATGCATTCTGCTTTTGGCTGCTTGTGTGCTTCTGTGCCTCCTGCTACCCCTGGAAGAATTAACATATAATTTATCTAAGCCACCCTGTGCATAAAGTAGGATTTTAAAACTCTGGCAGGAAACTCCAGGAGGGATTGCAGTGCAGTGCAGGCCTGTGCTGCTTGAGTCAGCCAGGAAAACTATGGGCTCCGGTTGGAAATGGCAATGCTCCCACACCCCTGGGTGAATTTTTAGGGATTTAGGTTGGGATCCAGCACAGCATCTCCCTGAAGCCTGGGAATCTCAATGAACCTTGACAGATGGACTTGTTGGAAATCATTCTGAGTTTTATAGGAGCCTAATCCTGCCTCACCAGGTTAAAAAAAAAATAGGAGAAGAGGTTGAAAAGTTTTTTGTTTTGTTGGGGTTTTAAATTTTTTTTTTTTTTTAAATTTTTTATCACTACTCTGCATGCCTGTTGCTTGTAATTGAATGTCAGGGTGCCAGGGGAGAAGCCCATTTGAGGCTGGCACCAGCCCTTTTGCGGTTGTCTGCATAAACTCTTGGTTGGCAGCGAGCTCTCCGGGTGTGAGATAAATCAGGCTGGAAGGAGGAGGAGAGGTGGGGAGAATCGGAAATGGGGGGAGCTCGGGAGGAGCAGCTCGTGGATCCCTGAGGGTTAGTGGATCTGGAGTGCTGGCTGGGGCACGGTGGTCTCTGTGGTCATGGCACACAGGAGAGGCACGGCGGAGCAGGGAGGCAAAGGTAGATGTGTTTCTGAAGACCAGCTTCCAGGTTGTTTGGTTTGGGTTTCTTTTTTTTGGCCAGAGGAACAGGTTTTGTAAAATTACCTCTCTTCTGTTTCTTGGGACTGAAAGAAACCCCAGCCTTGGAGCTTCTTTGGTGCTGTTGTGGGGTGCCATCCTGCCCAATGCTCCCTTGGAAGATATACTGTTGTTTCCCCCCCCTCTGCAAACTCCTTCAGAGCACTGATAAGTCTTACTATGCCTTGTGGAAATAAGCAGAGCTGTTTGACAAACAATCGGGTTGCAAAGCATGAGCTATTCTGCCTTGGTGTAAAAGCTCAGGGCATAAAGGCTTAAGAATGAAGGAGGGATATTGTGAGTAAGTTCAGTGTCCTGAGCACGTGCTGGGATGCAGATGGGTTGTTCTGTAAGACTCTGAGGGTCTGCTGAATCAAAAAGTTTTGTGGGTTTTGGCATCATTTTGACTGCATCACTGCAGTGCTCCCCCCAAAGTTTCTGTTTCTGTCCTTATGGCCTTTCCACCCATGGATGATCCTGGCTTGGGGTGTGAAGGGCTTTGGAGCTGCAGGAGAGAAGGGTTAAAGCTTGGTTTTGGTTTCCTGTAAAGATGTCAGGATAAATCTATTAGCAGCATTTAAATATCCAATCTGCCTCTGCCAGGACCTTATTTTCAGTTAGCCGAATGATATATTTATTCATTAGCAAGTGTTGACATAAGGTAGCAAAATGTGTGTAAACAGAAAAGCCGCAGAACATGAATGTACCATTTCGAAAGGAAAAGTTGTTCCTATTGGCCAATAGGAAGTGATTAACGCTGCCCATCGGAAGCACAGAAACAACTGGGTTACTCACCAAAAAAGTCCTTTTTTTTCCTTTTTGAAAGAAAAATCCATTTGGCAGCTGAAGGCTGACTAATGGGACTGCAACAGGCACAAGCGGAGCCTGGAAGTCTGTTGTGGCAGGTGGGTTTTGCAAGCTCAGGGTTTCTCAGGATTTCCTCTGCAGAGGGACTGAGGGTTTCCCGTCCCAGCATTGGTGCCATCTCCTCTGACAGTTTCCCAGTTGAGGGCTGGTTAGATGGGAGAGGGACAGCCGGTGACTATGGGAAGGTGTGAAGTTTTTTTACCTGGTTGGTGCACATCAGCCGTCTTCTCCCCCTGGGATCTTGTGTGAGAACAGTGCCTACATTTCAACTCTGCCAGTGGGGCTGGGGATGTGCATCCATCAGGAAACTTCTGCTTTTTGATTAAGTGTGATAGTCGTGATAAAAGTTTTTTAAGTGTTTAGTGGTATGTCTTGTAAGTGCTTCATATGGACAGACAGGCACATCTGGACTGGTGTGGGCTGCAGCAGAGATTGCCAGTGGCCATGATCACAGAATCAAAGGAAAATCTGTGTTGGGAGGGACCCTAAAGGCCATCTGGTCCAACCCTCCTGCCATGAGCAGGGACATCTTCAACTAGACCAGGCTGCTCACAGTCCCATCTAGCCTGGCCTTTAATGTTTCCAGGGATGGAGGATCTGCCACCTTTCTGGGCAGCCTGTGCCTGTGCTTAACCACCCTCATCATAAACAATTGCTTCCTTCTGTCTGGTGTAAATCTCTCCTATTTTAGTTTAAAACCCTTACAATGGGGTTTTTTTTGGAGGTGATGGAGGCTGAGACGGGCTGTGTCGCAGGCTGGAGGAAAGCTGGGAGGGACAGGGAGCTGGGGGTTTGTTGTAGGCAGTGAATTGCTATGTGTTGGTAGGATGGATTTGGTATTTGTGTCCCTGTTGTAGAGTGGAAAGATCTGCCTTGGATGGTCAGGTTACCTGTGGGGTGGCTGAAGGTCAGGCTGGCTTGTTCATTCATAGAATCCCAGAATAGTTTGGCTTGGAATGGATCTGAAATCTCACCTCATTCCAATGCCCCTGCCATGGGCAGGGACACTTTCCGCTAGCCCAGGTTGCTTCAGACCCTGTCCAACCTGGTCTTGAATGCTGCCAGAGATGGGGGAGGACTTTTGCCAGGGAGAGGACTTTAACTCTTCCTTACACGGGGTGTTTGCAGGGATGGATGATGGTGGCTTGCTCTGGAGGTGTGTGGCTGCTCAGCACTCCTGATGTCCCTGCAGGAGCTGCCACTGGCAGCTGTGTTGGAATTGAGATGGATGGTAGTGCTCTGAAATAATTCAGGCAGATTGTTGATTCATCATTAAGTGGGACAAGGGGCTGCAAGTGGCTCCATTGTGCTCCTGTGTGACTGGTCATGGTGGTGCTGGAGTATGAGAGTGCATGAGGCTCACTGAGACATCTCTGCAGAGCCAAATGCCCTCCTGTGGCATCAGCTTTCAGGGGAGTTGGAGGTTTGGCAGCTTCCAGGAGCTGTTTGAGACCTTGCAAGGTTGGGGTGGTGGGCACCAGGAGTAACTGTATGTCTCTGCAATGGTTTCATACTGTGGGAAGGCAGTGTTGGGAAGAGATTGATGTACAGCAGGGTTAGATAAACCTCTGATCCAACAACCTCTATGGTGCTGAAGATAAAATGAGCCCCAGTACCCCCTTACTAACAAGAGCCCTGGGCAGCTCTGTGTGTGATGGGAAGAGTGCAAGGATGAACCATGAGAGTCCTGCCTTTTCGGCTTATCCCATACCTGACTGTCATGGTTGGTCCAGAGTTGAGGGCCACCAGCTCTGTGTCTTGTAAAGAGGCTTCAGAGGGTAATTCATGGAAAGGGGCACTGTCTGTTGGATGATGGGACATGGGGAGGGAGCTGACGAAGTACCCATCCCCCTGTTGCTAGTGTAATGCATTTTAAGTTGGGATAGGATTTTGTCCTGCAGTCCTGTCTGATGTGCTAACAGAGGACCTGGTCGCGTATGATCCCTACAGCAAGACAGTATGGAAAAGGCCAGTTATGTTCCTTACCTGCAGAAACTCCTTGGGGAGCTGTAGCTGGCAACTGAGGGAGCCCAGGTCAGGGCAGGGTGGTCCAGCCTGCATTTAGAACGGATCTGTACCCCCAGCTGGTTGAAACTTTTGCAGGGGAATGGTGGGGATAATCTGTCTGGACGAGAAAGAGTTAAAAAAAGTATAAAAACCTATTTCTTTAAAGCACAGAAAGCACAACAATGCATTTAGAGAGCCAAGGCATTTAGAGAGCGTATGGTATACAGTATTTCACAAGAAAGTCTATTTCCTGTCTCCCCTATTGTTTTCGGTTTGATTAAGTATATCCTGTTAAACTGTATATTCCTGTTAGGGCTTCTACTTCACTCTGATAAAATGAGGTTATGCAGACAGGAATTTCTTACTCACTGGGATTTCAGGGATGGAATCTGGAAGAATTGCTTTATCAGTGTGGAGGAAATCATCTTGTCTCTCCTGGAGGTGGCCCTTGCTTTGAGATGCAGATGTGAGCAAAATTATGCCATTAGGGAGCCCAGATTTGATGAAACCCAAAGGCCCTGAGGACCAGAAGGTTGCATGAACTTTGCAGGTCTTCTCAGGCTTGTCTTTGAGCTTGTAGTCCTAACAGTAGTGACCAAAAAGTTGGAATTTGCATGTAAGATCAGATCAGTGTTGGTTTCTGACTTGTCACCTGGAGGGGCAGGCTTAGGATGGAAAGGTCCAGACCTTGAGCTCCAACACCTCCCTGCATCAGGAGAAACCCTTAATGGAGCAGTCAGTCTTACCCTGCCCTCTGATGGTGCATGGAGGAGGGGGTCCAGATGCCCACTTGTCCCCGGAGGTGACAGTAAGATCCGCCAGCAGCTGGTGGTGGCAAAAATTGAGCCGGGTAGCGCAAATGTGGACCGTTTGCTGCAAAAAGACAGCGATGAGACACTTCCCTTTCGGTTCCCATTTTGGTGAGTTACAGGTGTTGACTAAATTGGGTGCATAAAGCCATGATTTAAGCATTTTTGGAAGCTCGCTTACATCAGAACGGTGACAGCCTTGATCTCCTTACCCTGTGACTTGGCCAGAGAGGTGGCAGCCAGCCTGTAATTTCTGCCGGTCTATAATCAGCGCTGGCTGGTGATGAAGCACAGCCTTGACTGAGACAACGAGTTAGGGTGGATGCTTCTTGATGAACTACCGTCTCTGCGCGGACAATTAGTAATCGCTTCCTGCTAAGCCCTTTGGAATGTGTGCTCTGCTTGCGGCGGTGCTGGGAGCCTTCAAAGAACCACCTATATACTGACTCTTTTTTTTTTTTCTCTTTTCCTCTGCTCCAGCAGATTGTCCAGACTCTGTGCCTTCCTCCACTGAAACAGGGGGAACTAATTGTCTAGCCCCTGGGGGGCTTTCAGGTAAGACATAGCTTGTTGTCCTTGATTTTGGCTGTGGGTTGTGTTGGCCAGGGGACCCGAGGGAAGGCAAAGTGATGTTGGGGAATTTTGGGGAATGCATGTCATTGAGGAAGGCGTGCTTGAAGAGGGAGTTGGGTTTCATGTCAGCCACTGGCAGCCATGTACCTCTTGTGCAGAGGATGTGTTGAAATCCCAGGTGAGGTTCTCGTTTGAATTCCAGCCTTAGCTCCATTCATTTTTGGGCTGAGGCAGGAAGAGGTGTGTTGGGAAAGGCTAAGTGGTACTGGCTGACTGTTCATTCGGATGTGTGGATTATGGGAGCAGGTGTGCTCATACCTTAAGGAAAGACTTGGTGTCAATGTCTGCTTGACTTGGTGGTGATGGTGGCGTGTCTTGTCTCTGGGATGAGAGCCATGCTTAGACTTTGCTCCTGGTAAGGTCACCAGCATCCTGCATCTCATGCACAAGGCTCATGGTGCCTGGGGAGGAAAGGTGGCCTCATTTTTTGCAGAGAGAGTTGATGATCTGTATGGATTATCCCTTCCAACCTGAGATATTCCATGGTTTCCTTCCTTTTCCCTTTTGGCATCTCCTTCAGCCTTCAGATGCTGTTACAAAGTGAGGAGCCGGAAGGTGGTTTCGCCACCCCTCCTGGGCTTTCCATAAAAGCACAGAATGGATTGGGTTGGAAAGGACCTTTAAAGGTCATTTAGTCCAACTCCCAGCTCCTTTTCCAGGGTGTGATGTCTCCAGCACCTGACCTCCCATCCCGGACTGGCCAGCTTGGCGGCTGGGCTCTATTCTCTAGCAGGATTAAAGTGTCTGAAACCATGTACCTGCAAGTACTCGCTGGTGTTTGAAGGTGCTTCCCTTTGTGGGGAAGTCTCCTTGATTTATGATTTATTCATCACCCTGAAACTGGAATTCAGAAGTAGGTCGGTGGCGGCCGCACGCGCGCGTGCATCTGCCCCTGCCTCTCTCCAGGAATTGCGTTTGGTGTGGATGTCTTTAAGTGAGCCTTGTTTGTTTTTCTTTGGGTGTAATATATACCCTGTCTGTTATTTGAGAGGGGAGCATATTGTTTGTTCAAAGGCCCTAATGAGAATTAATCAAACGAAGGGGGAGAGGGAACAGAGAAGCTTGTTGCTGTTTTGTGTGGTTGGTTTTTTTTTTTCCTTATAATTCAGAAGACTTTGGGTTTCTTTATTTTTTTTGCTATTGGAGCCTATAGCTTCAGGGAATTAAAAAAAAAAAAGACTGTGGAAAGTAAAAAGACAAGAAGCAAAACAACACAATAAATAAGGATGTTGTTAGATCTTCTCTTTTTTTTTCCTTTTTCCTCCTGAAATACACCCATTGCAGAGGCAAGGAGAGAGTTCAGTTCCACAGGATACCACATGAAATAAGCAGAGGAAGTACTCGCTTTTAAAAGGGGGCTTTCTGTAAGGTTCAGCCTTTTGATAACATCTCGTCTGGCTGCTATGCTCCCGAAGGGAAGGCGGGAGGTGGGGGCTTGGGCTGCAGGAAATAACATGGCTCGTTCCTGCTGCCTCCCAAAGGGCCATGGAAGGGGACCTATAGCTCCTTCATCGAGCTTCTCCCCCAAGGAAAAGCAAATTTCCACCTGAAAGTACAGTTTTAACTTACTTTATTATATTGTTATTATTTCACTGGATTTTATTTTTTTTTTTTTGTCTCCCTTATCAAAGGCTCCCCCCCTCCCCAAGCCTGGAAACAGAACCTTTTACGATCATTAACCGCTCTTTTTTCCTCCCCAAATGTAATTGTAGCCATTTAGTTTAATGAGGAGCTGATAGGAGAGTTGGCTCATGAAGGGATACGGTTAGCTACCCAAGCCCTGAAACAAAGCCGAATGCCTCCACATGAAAGAGCATTTGTTTTGAATTTGCTCTGATTTACTGGCATCTCCCTTCCGCGTGCAGAAGTGCAGCGCTGAAAATTCCCAACTGGAGGGACCCAGTCAAGAAAGGAAAATAAACGCACTTTTGCAGCAATCCTCCAAAGCTCACTTTCTCCTTTTTTTTTCTTTCCTACCCCCTCCTGCATACTTTAGTTAGCAGGAGAGTGTGTTTGAAGAGGGCTTTAATGAGCTATTGGCTGGGTACACAGCCTGTGCCCCACCTACCTTTGGGCAGCTGGGGATGGGTGATGCTGGGTGGAGAATCCAGCATCCCTCACCCCCTCTGGACCTGTCACATGTTGGTTTTGCACCTCCTTGATGAAAGGATGGCTTAAGAAGAGGGGGAAAAAAAATGTTGGTAATTTGGAAACGGGACTGGGCGGCTGAGTTAAAAAACATCCATCCTAAGTGCATGGTGGTGATGGTGGGTTCCTGTAGCACTTTAGGCTTTGGCCACCAGTGATGGGCTGTGGATGCTGGTGTAGTTGTGGAGGTCGAGGTCAGTAGACCTGCTCTAATGTCCTGAAGTTGGGAGAGCAGGGTTTAGCAAGGAAGATCACTCTCAGCATTGAGAATTTGGGAGCAGGGCCAGCCTGGGGTTCAAAGCCCCTCTGGCAGGGAAACTGCAGGGGGGTGTTGAGAGGATGATGGCAAGAGGAGCATTAAACACACTGGAAGCGAGTGCCCTTGCAGCTCTCCATGAGGATCCTTTGATGGTGAGGAGCCTCAGAGGCAGCCCCCGCCGGGGTCTGTCTCGTTCTGGAGGCTGAAGGCAGTTTTGTTGATGGATACCAGAGGCGCTGGAGGATGTGGCGGGGGGGATGTACGGGGAGTGCTTCCCCCTTGTGATAACTGATCTGAGCTGCTCTTTCCCTCCTTCCTCCCTCTCCTCTCTCTCCTCCTTCCTGACCCAGAAATGCAATGCAGGGTAGTCCTTCATGCCCTTGTCCTCTTCTCATCCCACCTCTGCTCTCTCTTCCCCAGCCATCCCATTCTCCAGCTGATGGACCCCATGCTTTCCCTGAGGCATGAGCTCTCACTTCTGTACTCTTACCTGTATTTATTTTCTTATATCATCTTTATTTTTGTCGGTGGTCAGTCTGTGGGTGGGTCAGGACTCCTCGCTCACGTTATCTCTCACTGACGTGGCTCTGTTCAGGTATTACCAGCCAGATCCTTTCTGTCCTCATTGTGGTTAAAGAGCAAAATTATCCCATTGGAGATAAAAATAATTCCCGTAAATAGGAGACAGAGGGTGGTTTTCCTGCATTTCGAGCTGACATTCTCCGCAGATGTGTTTGGTTATGACTTCTTTCAAACAAGCAAAGCCATGCTTGGAGAGCCTGCAGGAGACCAGCCTGTGGTCTGGTGGTATCGGGTCGGTGGGAGACAAATTCTTGTATGACCCATGGAGAAACTCTTCTCCAAGGGTAGAAGTGAGCTGATGGTGCTTTATGGTGTTGGTGCTGGGTCTCCATGGAGTGTGATCCACCCCGCCCTGGATATTTCTGCCTTGACCCGTCTGTGTCATGGGAGTGGTGGCTCTTGGGTGATGGGAGGTTGTGGTGTCCGTGTTGGTTGAGAAGGTGGCTCCCCAGCAGGACAGGTGAATAGTGCTGGATCTGCTGGCAAAGCAAAGCTCTCCAAGGAGCTCAGAGCTTGTCATCAGAGAGGGAAACCAGGATGAGCTGGCTTGTGTCCTTGCCGCCTGCACTGCTCTTTTATTTATAGAGTTTGTTCCTAAAATACCAAACCCAAGAGTTTACCCAGATTTTGGCCCAATCTTGTTGACTTGCCCAAACTCTGGAACTGCCCCAGGCTTTCCAAGAGCCAGTGTATGTTGAGTGATGATACTTGGTTGGTGCTGGATCAAGGCTCTGCAAGGCTTGGGGCTGGGAGACCCACAGAGCTCTTCTGTGGCAGGCACAGACTCAGTTTCTCCCTCTCAATTCCACACCAGAAAGATGTGGAAAAGACCTCTGCAGGCTGGAAAAGCATCAGTATTGCTCCCTCCCTGCTGTGGGACCTTGTCTGGTTTAAGGGACCTCTTGGCTGATTGACATTTCATTCCAAAATTGCGGACAGGCTGGGAATGTTTCACTATGCCTCTGATCCCTGCTGGTATCTGCTCACCGGGGAAGAAGCACCTTGTCCAAATCCGGAGCTATTTGCCCCCCGAAACGGCTCCCCAGTGCTCTCCCCCCGCCCATGGAAACAGGATCCTGAGCTGTTTCTCTGCCAGAGTCCTGCCTGTGTTTTCCCGTTCCCCCTACTTCCACCTCCCTCTCCTACAGAGTTTATAACCTCCTGTGAAATGCCTTTATTTACAAATTGGCATCCTATTATAATCTGAAATTGAGACATCTTCCTGTGGAACTAGGATTGTATATTTGTCCCAGGGATAAACAATTGCTTGGGAATTTTTTTTTTCTTTAAGTCACTTATTTTTGGTTTATTTTTCAGCTTACGTCCTTTTAATATTTTTTTTTATTTGCTTAGAGCATCACGGGGCGTTGCACCCTTTCCCTCCCAGCCTCCCTGGAGACACAGCCCTCCCCCACCCCCCTTTCCCTTGCCTACCTAAAAACCACCATCCCGTCCTGGAAAGGACAAGGTTATCAGGGGTTAACGCCAGGATGACAGCACTGGAGCCTCTGGAGCAGAGCAGGCTGCCTGCCAGACTAGGAGCCTCCCGGCTCGCCTCGCACATCATCTGACCGTGGCCGACTGGGAGGAGGGAGCCGGCGCTTGGCACCAGCCCCGGGCTCTTGGCTTGGCCACCCGCTCTAGTTCTTGAGCCCCAAAAGGGATTTCTTTTTATTTTATTTTATTTTAAAGGGGTTCTCACCCTGCGGGGACCCCCCCCCGGGACATGGCTGGGATAGTCCCCGTGCTGCTGTGGGGATGCAGGGGGTATCCTCCTCCCAGCTCCAGGCGTTTTGCTGAGCAAAATCCTTCCAAGGCAAATAGAATCCATTTAATAATTACTTTTAAGTGCTCTAGAGCCTCTTGAGCCTTTCCTAGATACTCCTCTGCAATGCATTTTAAGGAGAAATGGTGGCAGAGGTGCTTCCCCCCATTAGGTACTGGGTGTTTCAGTCCATACCTGCACGGCTCCATTACATCCATTTTTCCAGGTGCCGATTGATTTTTCCCAACCTTTGGAATGGGCGATGGTAAAATGCAGAAGAAGACCCCAGAATCAGCAAATCCACCATGGTGGGGATGATGGGGGGCCACAATGATTTGGGACCCTGATGGGGATTGGTTTTTCCCAACCTTTGAAACAGGCAATGGTAAAATGCAGATGAAGACCCCAGAACCAGCAAATCCACCATGGTGGGGATGATGGGGGGCCACAATGATTTGGGACCGTGATGGGGACCACTTGTGTTTTAATCCTACAACCCTGCACTTTTTAGGGAGTAGTGAGAGGGTGGATTTTGGAAGCTGGGTGCCAATTCAAACCATGCTCTGCTTGCAGTGGCCGTCCCGATGAACGCCGGCAACTTGATCACTGGGGACATTTAAAACTCAACGGGACAAAAACACTCGTAGAGGAGCAGCCCCGGGCTGGCAGGGATTCGGGCTGCATCGTTTCCATCCCCGCTGTCTGCCAGTGGGTATCACTTACACTAGAGGAACCAGTAACACTATCCACATGCATTTCCCCGCCGCCGGCATGGGGGGTTTGCCTATTTCGAACCACGGTGGCCAAGACCATAAAACCTCCATGCTGGCTTGAAATGGAGCGCACCCCATTTTAGGGTTCTCAGGGGGGAAAATGTGCATAAAGACCCCTGTCGCCATCCCCTAGCTGTGCTCCAGCAGGGCGGCAGGCTGGGCAGGTGGGTGGGTGCCAGCCCCACGGCCGTCCCCGCCGGCGTGAATGACCCACGCCGCAGCCTGGCCGCCTGCCTACTGTCACAAAGGAGCTTCCTTCCCAGTTTTATTTTCAGCGCCGAGATATTATTAACCGCCGAGGCACGGTCTCTGCTCCAAACCACCCTCGCTTTTTGCCCTGAATCGCTCTGTTCTCGCCCCGGAGCCGCCGGGGTACCGGCTGCGTCACGGATGCTCTTGAGGAACAGAGGGCATGGGGCACTGAGCACGGATCCTGCTCAGGGCTCAGGGTGGGCAAGGAGCAAGGCAGCTCGCAGGATTTCCGCCTGCTGTCTTTTGGATTAGCCCCTGGCTTTTCTCTCTCTTTTTTTTTTTTTTTTTTTTAATTCTTCTTTTACTAAAGGCAATGTCTTGGGTGTTCCTGTCTGCCTATTCCTCTGCAGATTATTTTATTTTATTTCTTGTTACTTTTATTTTTTGTTACTTCTTTTATTCTTTGTTACTTCTTTTCTTCTTGTATTTCTTCTTTTTCATTTTTTCTTCTGTTTTCTTTCTTCTGCTTTTTCTCCTTCATTTTCTCCTGCTTTTTCGTCTTCCTTTTTCTTTTCTTCTTCCTTTTTCTTCTTCTTTGCTTCTTTTCTTCTTCTTCTCTTCTCTTCTTTTCTTCTTACATTTTCTTCTCTTCATCCTTTTTCTTCTTCTTTTCTTCTTCCTGTTTCTTCTTTTCTTCTTCCTGTTTTTTTCTTCTTCCTTTTTCTTCTCCCTTTTTCATCTTTTTCTTACACTTGTTTTTCTTCTTCTTCCTGTTTTTCTTCTACTTCTCGTTTTCCTTCTTTGATTTTCCCTCTTTTAACACTAGAAAAAAGCTTTTCTGGGCAAGCGTTGCAGGGATTTTCCATCCCCATCCAGGGAAGGGTGGGAGCTCAAATCCCCTGTGCACAAACCTGCTGTGGGAGCCACCCCTTGGGGGGATCTTTGCCCATAGGCTCAAGTCTTCAATTCCAAAGAACTTTTTCCAGAGGCTTTTGTGCTGTTGGGGGTGTGATGTGGTGTTTGCTAAGAGGCAACCCTACTCTCTTCTTTCTTTTTAATTTTCTCTTTTTTATTTTTCCCTTGGTTTTTTTTCCCTCCCCTCTTTTGGGTTACCATTTAAATACATGATGATAACTTTCACCCTGTTAATTAACAGGAAACATTGGGACAAGACAGGAAATTACATCAGTCTTTTATGAGGAAAGAGCCAAGAAAAAAAAAAGGCAAGAAAACATAGTTATTAGTGAAAGGAAAGAAAGTGCCAGGGGAGGAGGAGAAAGAAGGAGAAAAAAAGGAGGAAAAAACACCATCCCATGGGCCCTGCTTTTCCGAGGCAGGCTGCTCCAGTACTTGATTTTATTTTTATTATATTGGAAAATATTTGAGTAGCAGGGTCACCTTTGCTTGAGTGTGACGCTACAGCTTCCCGAGGAATCTTTTTTTTTTTAATTTTCATGCTTTTCCTCGGCTTCCTTCCCCAAACTGTGAGGCCTAGGAAGCTCTTGGCCGGGAGACTAATTTTGGTTTGGCTGCTCAGCCCTTCAAATTGGTCCCCACCCAGTGTCATTATCTTGGTTTTAACTTGCAAGGGGAAAAAAAAAACACACACACACAAAAGAAAAAAAACCACCCTGTAAGAGCTGGCTCAGCCCTTCTCTACCCTTTTAACCTCAGTGCATAAAAAAGCCCTACTGGCTTCAGCCTCCCATGTTGGGTTGTGCCAGCAATGCCAAAGCACCATGCGGTGGTTGAAGGAGGTCCTCGTGATGCTCTTGGTGATGCTCCTCCATGTGTGATGGCAGGTATCTGGCTCTGTGGTCCTTCCTCATCCTCCCTCAGGGATGAAGTGAGATCCCTGGTAGGCTGCTGGGGTTTGGCAAGCCACCTTTGGAGTGAAGTCCTGGCTCCCATGGGCTTTCCTGGCTTTTCCTTGAATACCTGAGCAGGTGGAAAGGCAAGTTTTGCCATTAAATGAATACTTTAATTCATTCGGTAGGGCTGTTAACCCTTGTTGCAAATATGTACCTAGAGATTTGCCTAATAAGTGAAACTGTAAATGGTTAAATATTCAACAAAATCTATTCCACCTATATATATATATAGGTTAATATATATGGAGATAATATATTCAATATATATATAATTATATAAGGTATATAATATATATAATACACACATAAGGTATATTCAGTATATAAAGAATATGTTCTATGGATGCATAGGTTTAATATATTCAATATATACCTTGTATATTGAATATATTCCATATTTATGAAGAACTGTGTAATATAGGTTGAATAGATTTTGTTTGTAGAACAAGAACTGCATCAAGAAGAGCTGGCTTTGTGTTGGAGACACTGGGCTGTTGGGAAGGTGGTGGAAGTTCAAATATCTGTTGCTTTTGCCAGCAGTGAAGTTGGCTCTGGATCCAGTGGTTTTTGGTGACCAAAACCTATGAGCTGGATTTATGGATGATATAAGTGATATAATAACAAAAATTACCAGGCATCACTGTTGAGGAGGAGCTTCCTCCATGGCAGGTGATGCAAAGCAATACCAGAGGCGTTACATGTCTGTTTGCACGCTGGTGTGCAAGGTGAGGTTTTGAGTGGAAAAGCAGGGAAAATGGCCAAATAGTTGAGAAACTAAAGGCTGAGATGAGGTCCTGCTCACCCACGCGGTATGGCTGTCAGTGACCCTGTCGCTGGGCTCTGACAGCACCTTCCCAGGCAGAGCGGATGGAGTAAATAACTCCATAAAATCATTCTTAGAGCAGGAATCAAGTAACAGGAGTTTTATTTGGAAAAGGAGTTGGGAGCCTGAAGTTACATCACTGCGTTTGAAGTGATGAATTCATTTTCTTTGGAAGCCAGGCTGAGACTTCTTAGCTCATGATAAGGAACAAACCCATAAATCATAGGCAGAGGCCTGTAGTTTTCCTGTTCTTTGTCACAGCCAAGCATGGAAAATGTGTCCTGGGTGTCAAGAGCAAGAAGCTTGGCTCACCTGAGATGTTGTGCTGCAGTTAGTTTCTGGGCAAGCTGGTGTGGTGCTGAGCCGCTGGTCCCCTGGGCTTTATCCCTGTGGGAAGATACTGCTGGGTCTCAGTGATGCCCGAATCCCTTGGGTTTTGTCTCCATGGGAGAATGTTGGTGACACACACATCCCCAGGGCTTTGTCCCCATGGATGGATGCTCCTGGTTGTTGGTGATGCCCAATTTCCCTGGGCTTTGTCCCCATGGGTGGATGCTGCTGGTTGTTGGTGATGCCCAATTTCCCTGGGCTTTGTCCCCATGGGTGGATGCTCCTGGTTGTTGGTGATGCCCAGTTTCCCTGGGCTTTGTCCCATGGGTAGATACTCCTGGATGTTGGTGATGCCCCACATCCTCTGAGCTTTGTCCCTACAGGAGGATGCCTCTGTGTCTCAGTGATGCCACCATGGTGATGGTGTGGTCCCCTCCTGGGACACAGCTCTGCAGTTGCCACCAGAACTAGGGTGAGATGAGCCACGAGGAGCTTCTTGGGGTTTTTTTAAATCTGGGTGCTGCCGACCTGCCCTGTTTTATAGCCTGGGGCAAAGCTCTGCTGGCCTCTGTCTGCAAGAAGGGGGTGCCAGCTCCGCCGGAGCGCCGGGAGGGTTAATTACTTAATGAATATAATATTCTCTATAATTGCTACGCGTTAATAATCCAGAGCAAAGTGAGAGGCGAGGGGAGGAGGGCTGTGTGTGCATGGCCAGGCTTGTGAACTCCGTCCCAAACGCTGCCCATCCTTGTCTGTCTGTCCTGTGCCTGCCCCTTGCATGGGTTGGGGCTGGTGCTGTCCGTCTGTCCATCCCTGAGTGGTGACCCTGCCTGTACTCCAGCGTGCTTTGCCGCCTGCTCTTAGGAATAGGCGTGATTAGATTATGAAGGCAGACAGAAGTAATGATTAACTTTTTCAGTCTGCCTGCTGTCTCCAGTCTGGCGCTGGGTGTTTTTTTTCCCCCTAAGCAGGCCCTGGCCCCGCGTCGACAGGGTATTAGGTTGTAAAGAAAGCCAGGAGGAATGAAGGCAAGCGAGGGAGGGGAAAAGGGGAGGGAGGGAGCCTTTTCCATCGGATCCGGGACTGGAATTTATTGGCAGGAATGCAGTAAATGCTCCAAATGCCAGCCCAGCTAAACAGTTTTCATAATTGTTACGAAGCGGGGCACGAGGAGCGTGAAAAGGACTTTTGTTCATACCCTGCTTTTTCCATGGGTTTACATCCCTGCGAGGGAGACACTGCTCTGGGAAAAGGAGCTGAGGGAGGTGGGCTTTTTTCTTTTTTTTTTTTTCTTGGGTGGGGTGAGAAACATATATTTTTATCTGTTTTCAGTTTTTGGTGAGAATTCTGCATTGCTGTGCTGCTGCAGGGAGAGGCTTTATTTCAATATTGAAATGAGATGCTGTGCCTCTGTGTGTGTGTGGAATGCATTGGGGGGGGAAAAGGTCCTAACACACATCTGTGTATTAGGTATCCTTTTGGAAATCCAAGACTGCTCTACTTCAGTTTTATTAAGGCTTTTACAAGGTTTTTAAAGCGTATCCCACATAGCTACATGTTGTCAGTGGAGGGATGTGGCTTTCCTGGGGGCTGTATCCCTGTTACCACCAGGGCACTGCAGGATGCTGAGTGACCTTCCCCTTCTTGCAACAGTGGAGCTTCATTTTTAATTGCAAGAAGGTTTTTAAGGTGATCCTCCAAACCTGAGCTTGGCGGCTGTTTTGAGGGGATCTGTAACCCCATGGCAGGTGTGAATTGGTGGCCTTTGGTGGCTTCAGCATCAGTAGTGTGATTTATCTAGGACTAGGAAAGGTGATGGGGCAGGATGCTGCCACGGGAGCCTCCAGCACAACCCAAGCCGGGAAAGATATTTTGGCAAGCCCATCCTCGCGTCTGATTTGCATCGCTGTAAGTCAGAAGCCCTTTGTGTGCTGGTTTCTCTTTCTCAGAAGTTTTCTGGTTGAGATCTGGGTTGGGTATGGGTGGAGAAGAGAGGTGTGTCGTGATAGCTGCTGAGGCTGGAGCGTGGAGGTGGTTGCTCCTCTCTGGGAGCTGGGGCTGATAGCAGCCCTTAGTCATTTGGGGTGCCCATGGCAGCATCTCATGAGCACTGCCATGGGCTTCCTCTGTTTCCCAGGGGAGCCTCTTGGCTGGTTTGTTAGGAATTGCGATTGTTCCAGGTTGCTCTCAAGGAAGGGATGAGGTTGGAGGGTGCACAGGGCAGGGGAGCACATCCCAAGCCAATGAGTCCTCCCAGGACATCCCCTCCAGCACAGGAGAACAGCGATCAGGACACATGCAGCAAAAATAGGATTTCTGGGGGGTTTCCACAAGGATCTGCATGCCCATGTGCCTATTTGGATGGCCTGGGAGTCTTAAAAACCCCATGAATTTTGATAGGACCACTGTGGAAGGGTCTCCCCTCTTAAAGAGTGCTCGTGTCCCACCCAGCTGTCGGGTTGGAGCTTGGGGAAGGGATTCCCGTCCTACTGCTTTTTCGAAACAAGGGAAAAGTTTTCCCACACCTTTGAGGGGTGCAGAAGGAGAGGCAGATAAAGACGGTTCTTTAAATTAAAACTTCAAAAATAATTAGGCTGACTGTATACTAAACAACAGCAAAGAGGCCCATTTACTGTAAATATTATGAATGGATTTGGCTGGCTTCTTCATCCCCACCCTTCCTCTAAGGCTTTTCTCTGAGCTGAGTCGAAATTCGGCCTTCAGACAGCACGATACTCTATAATTTGCATGGCTGATGAGGCCTGAAGCCTGGTACAGAGGAAACTGGAGTCAGCTGGCTCCTCTAACCACTGGAGACAGGCAGACAGGCATTTTTTGGTGTGTGCCTGTGTGTTTCCCCCGCGCCCCACCTCCCTGTAGCTCCAGTCTTGCTTGGCTTTTAAAGAGAATAGTCACAAAAAAAGGGTTCTTCTTTCCTCGAGTCGTTTTTAGCCATGGTAATTGATTAATCACCGTAATTAGACAGGAGCAGTGACTAATAGGTTGTTTATGAATCAAATTTCTGGTTTGGTGGACTCCATGAACTCAGCAGTTTCACTTGGGTTCTTTCTTTGCCATCCTGCAATGCAGGGGACATTGATCACCCCATATTTTTCAAGCTTGGACATCCCTCCTGGTCCAGCCTTCTCTGTCATACTGGTGTCTGCTCTTGAGTCTCTGTAGGTCTGCAGCAACGTTTTTGCAGGGCTCCTTCCTCACTTTGCTCTCTTGATTTTATTGTCCCATCCCTGAATTAACCCTCAAGAGGTCAGGGCTGGGTTCTGAGTTGGGAGAAAGTTGGCTCAGGGTGCCACCACGCTGGGGTGGGAACCTGAGGGGATGTCCTCAGGGATGAGTCATCTCTACCCACTGTCTCACCCCACCTCATTTTTGTCCTGATTTCACAAGGGGGTTTCCCAGCTGTGCTGAAGGTCATGGAAGTTCTTGGTTGGGTCACTGAGAAGAGCACCCTCAGACTTGGAGGTTGACACTACATCGAAGCTGAACCAAATCCCTAGACATACTGGGAAATAAGAGACTCTGTCCCCTGGTGGCTTCTGCCATATCTCATCCTCTATGTCCTTGTCATACTCACCCTTAGAAAACATCAGCAAGCTGAAGTTTTGTGGGGCAACTCAGGTGGACATTTATTTTCATGCAAGGTTGATTGATTTTGCAAGGAGCCACTTGAGTGATTAGGTGGACAACTTGTTAATAAATTAAATAAATAATCTTAAGATTATTATTATTATCTTTAGCCTGCATGACTACTGTCTATGCTGAGTAATAAGAGCTGTCTAATTAGACATAGACACAAATTTATGGTGTAGCCTGTCAATCCACGGATTAAGGACTGCATAAGTACCTACTGACACGATGGGCTGTAATGGCTCCTAAAGAGATGTTATGGTCTATCGTGTCAATAATCCACAGATTAAAGGCTCCCTAAGTACATGTTGACGTGACTGACTGTCTCAGCTCTTTGGGGGCTCTTGTGTTGGTGCCGTGGAGGGACCCCACAGGCCACCAGGGCGGTGGCATCCCTGCACTAGGTGAGGGTTTATTTTCTGTGCAAACAGGAGTTTAACACATGACCATCCCCTAAATTAGGCTTTCAGAAACCATCCCAGCCATCAAAAGCTGGAGGGTGGTGAGGAAAGTGAAGCTGTCTAGCCCTTGTGTGCAGGGAGATATAAAAGGTTTGGGGCAAACATTGCTGTGGGTGGTGTCTCTGGGTTGCCCACAAACTCAGTTAAAGACACAAACACCTTTTTCTGCAGCAAAATATATCTTTTAATTTGGATTTATGCTTTCATTTGGATTTTTTTTTCCCTATGCTTCTACAAAACACCTCGAAATTTGGCTTTTAAGTATTTTTCTTGGGGTGTTTTTTTTCTTTGTTTTGTTCCCTCATCCTGTAAATCATCTGAGATTTTCCTTTTGGGTGCCCATTTTGCTTTGTTTTCACAAGCACATCACACTCTGCATTCTCCTTACCTCGATGTAATGTTTCTTCACTTCTTGAGTTAATGTTCAGAAGGGGTGTTTTTCCTGAGATCTTACAAAATCAGCACTTGCCAATAACTGGAGGGGCAAAACTACAACTGAAGTTGCCCCGAGCCATCCTGAAGACCCTCCAGAATGGCATGAAAGAAAAAACTCCGGGTTCTGTGTCTCCATCTCTTCCATCTCAAAGAGTAGGAGAAGATAGGGATCATGTCTCTGCCCCGGGCACAGAAATGCCACTTAAGGTCAGCCAGGAGAGATTACCGGGTGTGAGACGCGCTGAGCTCGGTCTCAGCCTTGGCCCCAGCCAGACGACACGTTGTGCTGACACCAGTCCAGCCCGTGTTTTTTAAGCACAGATCACCCTCCCATGTGTGCTGGTGCGTAAAGGGGGAAGGATTCTGATGTGTCCATCTGCTCCTCAGCAGGTGCCCACAGCGCTTGTTCTTTCAGCAGAAGGCTGTCTCCTGGAAAGCCATACAGAAATCTCTCAAGGTCTCTGGGGTTCCCAACAGCACAAGGATGTGGAGCTGATGGAGAGAGTCCAGAGGAGGCCCCGGAGATGCTGCAGGGCTGGAGCCCCTCTGCTCTGGAGCCAGGCTGGGAGAGCTGGGGGGTCACCTGGAGAAGGGAA
>JAWWEE010000069.1:6297497-6363647 GCA_035221455.1 Xenops minutus | reverse complement strand
AGGCCAGGTTGGATGGGGCTTGGAGCAACCTGGGCTGGTGGAAGGTGTCCCTGCCCATGGCAGGGGGTGGGATGAGAGAAACTTTAAGGTCCTTTCCAACCTAAACTATTCTATGATTTTATGAAACACCTGGGAGAACACTATTAACAGCTTTCTCTTCTGAAAAACTACATCAGTTTTATCCATCTGAATCTGACACTCAAGGTTTCTGGTTATCACCAGGGTGTTTGGGAATTGCACTAATGACAAAGAAAAGCTTGAGTACAAACACACACAGACCAAGGGAAGATGAACACACAGCAAACTGATGGCGTTGTTTGTCTGTTCAGGCCTCAGCACTCCCTTGGACCTTTCCCAGGCAGGCCAGGAGAGAAATAGGTCAGGAAATGTTTACAGTTTTAGAGCTCAGGGCCTTGGATAAATCCCCCCAGGCCCTTGGATGGCACTAACAACATAGTTGCTTTAAAATCATTTGTCCAGCTCTTTGAGAGAACATCATCCCTGCTCCTGGAGGACTTTAAAGTGACTGGAATGGGGCAGCCTACAAGCTGGCTGGTAGCCTGGGAAATTGATGTGTGTCTGTCTGAGGAAGGTGTGCTCATGACTGTGCTCTCCTTTAATCCCAGACCACAGGAAAAAGCATTCACACCTCTCCACCCTCCCTTATCAAACCTGTTCTTTCTCCTTGGTATCACCTCTCCAGAACCTGTACATTCACCTCAAACACTTCTCTCCTTTTGTCCCTCTGGACTTCCCCAGCAGGTTCAGGGCAACCCAGGTGGTTTAAAGTCCAAGTTCAAGCTGGTTTTTTGCAGCAGGTTGTGGTGTTTGGTTTTGTCCTGCTGGTTTTGGTTTGAGTTTAGAAATCCCAACTCAAAATAACACACTTATTTCCTTGTAGGTTTGATTTTGAATCCTCATCTGGTTCACCTTCCCACGAGTCAAATTGCAGCTGAAACCAAAGTCTCACCAACAGAGAAAGAGTTTCTTGAAACATAGGCAGACTGTGAGACATCAAAAGGATTTGCAAAAATTGCTTCTAAAAAGTCATATTAAAAAAATAATAAAAAATAAAAAAGCCAAAGAAAAACAGGGCCACAGCCACACCAAGGCAGTGCCAGCCAATCTCACACAGCTGAACCTTGGACCTCAGGGACTGGGGATGCTCAGGGGTGGGAACAGGGTCCTGCTGGCCACTCTGGGGGTGGATCTGTGGGGTCTGCATAGCCTGGACTCTCACAGGGCTACACCACTGGTGGGCACATCTCGAGAGCATTTGTCCTCTTAGCCAGGTATCCAGTCATGTGGGACAAGGGGAAACGGCCTCAAGCTGTGCCAGGGAAAGTTCAGGTCAGATGTTAGGAAAAACTTCTTTATGAAAAGGGTGGTCAGACTGTGGGACAGGTTCTCCAAGGCAGTTTTGGAGACACCAGCCTGGAATGGTTCAAAAAATGAGTAGATGTTGCACTTGGACATACAGTGTATTGGGCTTTGGGGTGAAGGTAGGACTTAATGGTCTTGCAAATCTTTTACAACCTTAACTATTCTCTGATTCTCTGATTTGAAGTGCTAAGAGTGTCTGGATGCCTCTCATAAAAAAACTGAGTCCCAGACAGTGGACAGTCCAGGATAGTGGACAGTCCCAGTGTGGGCCCTGAGCAGGGACTGGGAAAGCAGGAAAGCTATCCCAGGGTTCCCTGGCAAGGTTTCCTCTTCATCTTCTTGATCACACAGTTTTCCCCACACAGAGCCCGCTCCAGGGATTTGGGCAGCATGGGATGCTGGGGCATTGCAGCTCTTGCTCCATCCTGGGGACAGGTGGGAAACACCAGGCAGAGGCTTCGACTGTAAGCTCAGGGATTCTGGTGTACAACAGTGCAGAATGGAGTCCAAGAAATCAGAGAATTACAGAATGGTTTGGGTTGGAAGGGACCTTAAAGACCATCTCATTCCACTCCCCTGCCATGGGCAGGAAAGTCCCCTGAGCCAGCCAGGAGCAGCACTTCCAGCATCCTTGGTCCAAGCCCTGGGGACATCCCATGCTGATGGGTTCTGGCCAGAAGCTCCTGGGCACCACGAGGGCTCTACCTGCAACTCCAGCTCCAGCTGGCACAGGTCACCTCTTCCCCACCTTTCACCTCTCCCCCACCAGCCAGCCCAGGCCCTTTCCCCAGTGTTGGTTGGAGACATCAAAGGGCTCCTTTGCCTCCTAAAATATTACACTGGTGACCAAACCAGGCTGAATGTCTTCAAACAATTACAACATGGGCGACTTAGAGCATAATCAAGCCCAATCATTTTGCATAATGAGGAGAGCTAATTACTCTTTGACACCGCAGTGGGTCTCCAGTTCCCACACTCTGGGATGAGTTTGGCAACTTTGGCTAAAAACTGCTACACCCTTTCTACATGAAGACAACGCACAGTTTTTTAACAAGACAAACATTGGCAGGTGCCTCTTGGACAAAAAAAACACATTAAAAACACAGAGAGCAGCCACGTCAGGAAGGATTTGCACAACGACCTGCACTGATTTGCTCCAACCCCATGTGAAAGAAACTCATAATGTTGCCTTTGTACAGGCACTTTTAATAGCACCTAAGAATAGCAATGTTATAAATAATCTGTGAAAGGGAAACAAAAATAAGCCTTTGTTTCAGGTATTGTGAGTGGCTCTTTTCTGTCAACCCTGAAATAACTCCTATATTTTTTAAAATTTAATTTACGTCTTTATATAGAAGAGAATCAGTTCAAAATGAAGAGCCAGGGTGCTTTTTGTACAAAATGTGTATGCTCCTATTCCTCATTTGAGCTGTTCTCATGAAAATAAAATATAGTTTTCTAGTGGGGGAAAAAAATATTCCACCAGAAACAACTTAACCAGCTCCAGAGCTCTTTGCTGAGCATTCAGAAGCACAAGGGACAGTTTGCAGTGAAATATTTGGAAGGAAATCACCTCTGCAGAGACTGGCAGTGGAGTGAGAGCACACCTGGGACGTGTCAGACACCACATCCAACTGCAGTATTGATGGGAAGCAGGGGAAGCGCACGGCATAGCCAAAGCCCTGCTTTTTGGGACTGTTCCCAGGGACCCAGTAAATGGTTTTTGATTGCAAAGCTCAGCCCAGCAATGACTGGACTAACCTGGGATTCAGGGACTAACCTGGCATTCAGGGACTAACCCCTGGCCCAGCAGCTGGAGCAGGACAGAGTGACCTTGTGCACACACACATCCTTGGCTGGGGAGGAGTCACCACCCTGTTGGTCTTCAACCAAAAAACCAAAAAAAAGCATACCAAGAGGTTCAAATGATTCTGCCCCTGTGCTCTGCTCAGGTGAGACTCCCCTGCAGTGCTGCCTTCAGCTCTGGGGTCTCCAGCACAGAAAGGACGTGGAGCTGCTGCAGAGAGTCCAGAGGAGCCTGTGAAGATGCTCCAAGGGCTGGAGCCCCCCTGCTCTGGAGCCAGGCTGGGAGAGCTGGGGGGGTTCACCTGGAGAGGAGAAGGCTCCAGGGAGACCTGAGAGCCTTTTCCAGTGCCAAAAGGGGTGCCAGGAGAGCTGGGACAAGGGCATGGAGTGATAGGACAAGGAGGAATGGCTTCCCACTGCCAGAGGGCAGGTTAGATGGGATATTGGTAAGGAATTCTTTGCTGGAAAAGTGGTGAGGCCCTGGAACTGGGTGCCCAGAGAAGCTGTGGCTGCCCCATCCCTGGCAGTGTCCAAGGCCAGGTTGGACGGAGCTTGGAGCAACCTGGGCTGGTGGAAGGTGTCCCTGCCCATGGCAGGGGCTGGAATGAGATGGTCTTTAATGTCTCTTCCAACCCCAGACACCCTATGATTCCAGGATTCTGTGAGCACCTTCACATCAGTGCTGGTCTGATGAAGGTATTTTTTATGTCAGGTCCTCCTGGACTGTCTCTTGCCACTGGATTCAGCCAGGAATGTCTCTCTCAGTGATGCCCTGCTCTGAGGAGTCCTTGGCTGCTGGTTGTATGTTGGTCTGTTCCCATTGCCATCTGTGGTACACATCCTCTGGAGAGGATGAGGCACAGCTGAAGCCTCTGGGCATGACATTTGCAATAGTCTGTACTCGTACAAAGCTGAACTGCATTGACTCATTGGTTCCCTCTGGCCCTGAGGCATGTGATGGGCTGGGGGGAGGCAGAGGAGAGCAGGAATCAAACCTGCATTTGACTCATAACTTAACCATATCAATGCTGCTGTTGACTTTTCCTCCCATCAACAGGTCCCATGGCCTTTCCATAGGAGTAAACCAAAGGCAGAACATGAAGGATCTTGCAGGGAGGAGAGTCCAAATGTCCAAATACATGTACTCAAGGGCAGAGATGGAGCAGCCATGTGGATCCCCACGGCCCCAGTCAGTCCTCGTGGCATCCCAAGGGTGGGTTTTCTCCAGTGGTGGACACTGAGTGTGCTGAGGGCACGTGTGATCCCTCCTGACCTGGGGGGAGCAGCCCAAGCTCTCCGAGGAACTGAGCCCTGCAGGAGCTTTGGGAAGTGCAATCAAACACCACCAGCTCTGTGACTTACGGGCTTTCCCTCCTGATGATCTGCCAATTTATCACAGAAAATGATGTGTTGTACTCAGGTCTCAACTGCTCCTTCCTGCTGCCTGCAGACACAGATTTTTGGCATTCCCCCCTTCCCAAGCCCTCTGTCTCTCTCCCTGCTCCCCAGGTCCTTACCTCTCATCTCTCCCTGCTGCCCGCAGGCAGGGAAAGGCAAAGAGGAGTTTGGGAGCAGGAGGGTTTATTTTTTTCCTGGGGACCCAGTGCTTCCCCCTGTGCTGTGAGGGATCTGCAGCCCAGACAGCCTGGCCCTTCCCTAACCCCCTGGGAGGCTCTGGGGCCGCTCACCTCTCGCTTTGCACAGCAAACAGCTGCAGAAATACATCTTCCTGCAGATTCACATGCAAGCTGGAACAGGCACGTGTGGTTCAGGGAAGAGGGACAGAGCCCTTTGTGCAGGAAATGTCTCCATCCAGCCAAGGCAGAGCAGCCCCGAGGAGCCTCTGCAGGAAGGCAGGAGAAAGGCTCTGTCCTGAGCGAGGAGCCCAGCACTGACTGACTGCTGTGAGCAGACCAGAACTCCATGAGACACTGTAAGGAGTCAAAAGGATTTGATTTGATTTAATTTAGCTTCCCGGGAAAGTCAGTTCTTCCCCCCTGCCTCCTCAGAGCACATTACAAACACCAGGATATGTGTGCCCATGAGGGGCACACTGCAACAAAAAACAACCTGCCCAAAAGCCCTTTTTCCATACCAATCCAGAGCATCCAGGGAGTCACTGTAAGGACAGAGCACCTAACACCCCTTTCTGTGCTGCATTTGGAAAGGGTGTCAGCTGCTGTGTCCTTACAATCCCTCCCTTGATGCTCTTGATTGTCAAGAAAAAGAGGTTTTGGGGCAGTAGCTTTGACCCAGAAGTCAACATTTATTGCAGTGTGATCTTTAGCTTTAGATTTCTTCTTGCTTCGCTCTCAGTCTTAAGTGAGATTGATTTCTGTTGCCTGTGTTTCCTTGTTTTGTGTCTCTGGTGACTCTGGTGTATTTGCTGGGATAGCAGGAGGAGAAGTGGCACAGACACTGTGGTGTTTGCCTGCTGGGGGACAGCCTTCTCTGACATGTCACCTGAGCCATTGGGGTTTGTACAAGCAGCACTTTTCTCTTTTGCTGTTGTCAGTGATGTCCTCTCAGTCAGCCTGTGCTCACCTGAGCACAACTCACAGTTCTGTGAGCCAGGGCAGGATGGATACCAGGGGTGGTGGCATTTCATAGAAACATGGAATCATTTAGGTTGGAGAAGATCTCTGGGTGTGGAAACATGTCCAGAGAAGGGCAACAAGGCTGGTGAAGGATCTGAAGCACAAGTTCTGTGAGGAGCAGCTGAGGGAGCTGGGGTTGTTGAGCCTGAGAAGAGGAGGCTCAGGGGAGACCTTCTCACTTTCTACAACTCCCTGACAGGAGGGTGTAGCCAGGTGGGAGCTGGGCTCTGCTCCCAGAGCAACAGGACAAGAGGGCACAGTCTTAAGCTGCACCAGAGGAGGTTTAGGTTGGACATGAGGAAGAATTTTTTCACAGAAAGGGTGATGGGCCTTTGGAAGGGGCTGCCCAGGGAGGTGGTGGAGTCACTGTCCCTGGAGGTGTTTAAGGGAAGACTGGATGTGGCATTCAGTGCCACGGTCTGGATGACAAGGTGGTGTTGGGTCACAGGCTGGACTTGATGATCTCAGAGGTCTTTTCCAACCCAGCTGATTCTGTGATTCTGATCAAGTCCAACCTTTGACTGAATCCCTCCATGCACCCTAAACCATAGCACAAAGTGCCACGTCTGCTGGTTTTTTGAACAACTCCAGGGATGGGGACTCCACATTGCTCTGGGCAGCCTGTTCCAAATCCTGACCACCCTTTCCAGGAAGAAATGTTACCCAACATCCAACCAAAACCTCCCCTAGCACAGCCTGACACCATTCCCTCTCCTCCTGTCCCTGTGCCCTGGGAGCAGAGCCCAACCCCACCCCAGCTCCCCCCTCCTGGCAGGGAATTGCAGAGAGAAAGAAGGTCCCCCCTGAGCCTCCTTTTCTCCAGACCAAATGACCCCAGAAAACATTTATCTGAGGAGCAGTCCCTCATTTCCAAGGTTCACGTGTGAGCCCCCAGCACTGTGTCAGGGGGTCCCTGGTTGCAGCCCCTGCCTGGCTGGAGTTTGTCATACAACAGAGTTTTGTGAGACACTTTTGGTTCTCTGTGACTTCAGTGAGGAACTTTGACAAAGGCTTTTGAAAGACTCAGTAAATTGCATCCTTCACAACTGGTTTGCTGACACACTTAAAGCAGGCAGAGGAACACAATTTTCCTTTAAAGAGGACATGCTGGGTTCTCTGTCTTATGTGCCATAACCAGTAATGAAAGTCAAGCACGTCCCCTGCACACTCCCAGGCTGGTTTAACCCTTCTTGGTCCACTGCGAGATGCATGAGGAAAGGCATCAAATTACTAATAACTTGAGTAATTCTGCAAGTGAAATGGGAAAATCAAGGCCAAATCCAAAAAAGTCTGATTCCAGAGATGGGTTTGAGAATTCAGTAGGGCTATAAATAATCTTTTTTTCTTGGATACAGATCACATTTACAGTTTGCCCTCCTAGAGTTTTAAAAACAGCAGAGCAAATTGCTAATTAAAAGCTATATCTTGAAAAACTAACTCTAAACATCTGTTAAATACTGTTTGCAGCTAAAACTTGAGGAGTTAACTTGAGCTGTATTTAGCTGCTACAGAAATTACTCTAACTTTTCTTCCTACTCGGTTTAATTAAAGTCAAAGATATTTCTTATCACAGAGGGAGGTGTTGCTGGGCTGCCTGGGCACCATGTCCTGGCTATACCCTGGGCAGTGCCAGTGCTGGCAGTAAAACTCACTGTTCCCCTTGTATGGCTCTGACCCTCTAAGGGAAGGTGAGAGTAATGAATGTTAACTTGAACATTATCCTTCTCACTCTTCAGTCACAGACAAAATTTCCTCATGTACTCCCCCCATGGGGGGCTGAAGAGATGCTCTTCCAATGTACATCCTTCTGGATCATCCCAAGGCCACCCTCCCTCCGTGGCAATGGAATAACTTGGCTTCTCCTGGAGCCAGAGCTCCTCACGTGACTCTTGCACAGAACTCCCTGTGCCAAGCCCTCTACATCAGAAGGAGCTCCTGTCTCAGAGGGCCTCACCTCTTTCTGCTGACATCTACTGAAATGCCAAGTTTGGAGCAATCTTCAGGTTTTCCTCAGGAATTTGATTGCACGGTCCAGGTACTTGATTAGATTTGTGCTTTACAGTTAACAGGTACAGATAAGGATGTATTTCACCTGTGACTTAAAAACCAGGGAAGGACTCTCTCCAAAAAGCTAGGAAAAGACTGTCTCCAAGCATGACAATAATCTTATATATGGAGGGAAACATGAGAATATCCCCATCTCTGTCCCACTGACTATAACAGTCCCTTCCTGGCCACTGAAGTAGATTTTCCCTCTTACTGGTTATCATGGATAGGCCATGTACAGGTACCTTTGGAAAGGCTCCTGCCCTTTCCCTGACATGGTCTAAAGACACACTGCCCTGCACTGAGATGGTAAAAACTGGGATAAAACCTCACCAGAGAAAACAGACCCACGTGGGAATGCATTCCAACTTCCCAAACCTCAGCTGCTCCCCCCTGACAGCTCCCCAAAGCCAACTGTACCTGGGGCAGCCAGGAGGGAAGGGTGTGGGGGGTGCTGATCACCCCCGCTCCTGCCAGGACAAACAGTCCCAAATCAGGGGGAGAGGCAGGGAGGGAGTCCAGAGCCACAGCCCATGTTCCAGGGATCCCAGGATGGGAAGAGTCAGACTCAAGCCAAGCTCCAGCGAAAGGGAAGCAGTGGGATGGGAGAACTGGAGGCAGCATGAAGGAGGTACGAGAGAAGACTAGATTCAGGAAAGGCGTGGAATCACAGAATATAAAATCAATGAATATCATGAGTGGGAAGGGAACCACAAGGGTGATCCAGTCCAACTCCTGGCCCTGCACAGACACCCCAACAATCCCACCCTGTCCCTGTCCCATTGTCCAAACCCTCCTGGAGCTCTGGCAGCCTTGGGGCTGTGTCCACTGTCCTGGGGAGCCTGGTCAGTGCCCACCACCCTCTGGGGGAAGAACCTTTTCCCAATATCCAACCCTATGCTCCCTGACACAGCTCCAGCCCTTCCCTGGGTCCTGTCACTGTCACAGGGAGCAGAGATTGGAGCTGCCCCTCAGGAGGAGCTGCAGCCCCTAACGAGATCTGACCTCAGGCTCCTCCTCCTCCTCTTCTCTGGGCTGAACAACCTTTTAGCTGCCCAAAAAGCCAAGCCCTGGAGCTCAGTGTGATACCACTTGAAGGACAAATACAAGGGAAAACATTAGCACTGAACACCCCACTCATGTAGCCTCTCAAGCATGAGGGGGATAAAGCTCCTTACTGTGAGGAGCAGGGTAAGAGAAGTTAACACTATGTAGAATTCCACACCCAGCCAAGCCTCTCAGCAAATGCCTGTGCCAGCCCCATTTTGCAAACCCAGAGGCAGAGCCATGTGCCAGTGGCCAGGGGAGCAGCAGCACTGCAGTGGGATGGCATCTCACGGGCACCTGGCTCAGCAAAACACTCCAGCCCCCGAAAAGCTGGGCAGCACCCACAGTCTCACCTGCCACCATTCTCTGCTGTTGGTCCCATGGGTTTCACTGCAATAGTTGAGAGTGAATTTCTTGCACAAAAACCAGAATTTACACAATATTTGGGGAAAAATCAGGTTTGTATCTCCAGAGATGGCACAGAACAGCAACAGCACAATGTACACACACACACACTCCTTAAAAATTCACTGACTTGGACAGTGGTTCTCCTTTCAGCCTTCTGTCCCTCTCTTGGGCTCCTAAAGTACCCTGAGTAGCTGATCCTCACACCCAGACTAGGGATGTTACTGTAACTCGAGCAAGTTCATTTTGGATGCTCATGGAGCAGTTCACGCATTTCTCCTCCAAAACCCCAGAGCCTGGAGAGCAGCAGCCCCAGTGTCCTCTGCCTGCTGGGACCCTGCCCTCGTGGAAAAACCGAGTTTGCTGTCCCTCTGGGTCAGGGATGTGGCAGCCTGAGCAGCAGAGTGAGGGGAGAAGCCAAACTCACATGCACCCTGCCATCCTTGACCGCCGGGCCGTCCTCAGCCAGCCGCAGGATGAACAAGCCCATGTTGTATTCCTTCCCTCCTCGGAGGCTGAACCCAAACCCTCGAGGGCCCCTTTCCAGCTCCACAGGGAAACAGCCAGGACTCTGGACAGAGGAAGAAAAGGTAA
Organism: Xenops minutus; assembly: GCA_035221455.1. Taxonomy (NCBI): domain Eukaryota; kingdom Metazoa; phylum Chordata; class Aves; order Passeriformes; family Furnariidae; genus Xenops; species Xenops minutus. The sequence goes on along the minus strand of JAWWEE010000069.1, from coordinate 6,353,769 downwards.
AAAAAAAACCCAAGAGATGAGGATCTACAGGCAGATTTAAACGTTTGTTCCACACGTTTCTGTATTTTGAGGATTTGAACTGAATCCAGCCCAGCTCAGGTGGTGACTCAGGGTAATGGTTTCATCCAAAGTCTGAACACACAGAGCATTTTCCCTTCTGAGATGAATAAAATTCTTTCAGAAACTTTGCCAAAGGGGCTGTAGCAGCTCCATTACAAGCATTTGCTGTTTCTTCCATAATTATAATGAGTGTTCAACTACCCTAAGGAGATAATGAAATTTAAACCATGAGCAAACAGTCGGTGAGACGCTTTAGTGCATTTTCACACACAGCTTTTCCACCTGCATCTCACAAGGAAATGTTTCATTGTTCTGCTTTCCAGGACTCCTGTCACATCAGTGCCACTGCAGTGCCCTGATGGATGAGAATTCCATGTCTGCACACCCTCCTGTACCTGGGAATGACGGCTGCCAACACCTGGAGCAGCATCTGGCTGTGCCACGTGCTTGTGCTCGGGCCAGGACACACGGTAACTACTGGAAACCTCCTTTCCAGCTTCACCTTCCGTAGCTCCCCTATGGAGAAGTGGAAAGACATGGATGTGACTTTCACCCAACCCCCTGGTCAAGCTTTTCCCCCCATTCCCAGCCCTTTCCCCAGACCTGTCAGCACCAGGGGGGTTGATCTGAGCTGCTCCCAGCGGTCGGTGCTGCGGGGCCGGGCTCTGCCGGGCTGAGTTGGTCCCTGAGGGAGGCCCACGGTGCTCTGAAATCCAAACCAAACCAACAGTCAGACATTCCCAAATCCACAGGTGGCAGCACAGGGAACAGCAGCACTGCTGCTCCCAAGGGATCCACAGCCATGGCACCTCTGAGCTCACTCAGGCACCAGGGAGAGGATTTCCCAAGCCAGGAACAAAATTGGAGCTCATTAGCTCCATGGGAGCCAGTTCCTAAAATTCCTAGGAATTTTGTTCTGTATTTTTATCCTTTTATTCTGCTTCTCCTCAGAAAAAACCCCCACTGCTTTATGGCTCCATACCTGGACAGGAGAGTTTTAAGGTGACAAAGGCCAGAGGGGATCAGATCCATAAAGTTGGTTAAGATATTCAGATAGTGTTTTGCCTTTTCCCAAAAGCTGAGTAAAAATTACAGTATAACATTTTAATAAAACCTTTTAAAATAACCTCGAGATTATGTTCCCTGCCACAGAAAATACAGTGATTGTGCATTCTACAATAAATCCAGTGCATTTATGGAAAAAAAAATGTTTTAGGACAGAAAATGACAGTGTTACTTAAGAACAAGGAGCCACAGGCCATGCAAAGAGCTGTCTTTTAGCTGGAACCTGAATGGCAAATATGACCCAAGATGAACTTTAGTCCTGAATTATAAACTAACCAACTCCTTTTTCCTTACAAGGGTTAAAAAAATAAACCCAAGCACCAAAACTAGAGATGCTCCAGCACTTTCGGGAGCAGCACATTGTTAACTAACAAATTCCATTAAAATAGAAAAGGTGCTCAAGCATGTCAAGGGAAGGGAAATTTAAAGCACATTAAAGTGAATTTCTCAGGTATGTGAGACCTCCCAAGGCCTCCAGAGCACTGCTTGGTGCTGGTTCTGTGACATGCCCTTAGAGAGGTTTTTCTCTAGAGACAAAATGTCAACTTTGACTCCTGGTTTATCCTCAGATTTTTAATTTAGGAGCACAGGCAAGAAAAATGCCATCTGTTTGGAGAAATCCTGCAGCCGGCTCTTGTGTGCTCCCAGCTAATACATGACAAAAGCTGACAGGCTCCTGCTTCGGTGAAAAATGGGAAAGAATCTCTTCTGGTGCATGAAGGGGAATTCATTTATTCCCATGAAAAGCAAAGACCAGAAGGCTGAGAGGGAGGGGAAGGGACCAGACAGAGGTTTTGTTGCCACTCTCAGAGGACAGTGCTGGGGAACAGCAAAATTGTATCAGGATTTGCCTTTGTGAGGCTGAAGAGCTTCCAGAATAAAGGATATTTTGGGTTTTGGAGCAGCCTCCTGCCTTTCTCTCAGTGAAAGCACCTGTGTGAGGCTGAGCCCCTGCCTGCCAGCCAGCTGCATTTCCCTGCTGCACAGGGCTCTGCTCCTAGCTAAGCTCTCTCTCTCCAGCTACATCAAGCAGAATTTTAAAGGGGAAATATATTCCCACTTCGATGCAGCAGGTTCTGCTTCTTTCTCCTTCACTGTCACAAAGTTCTTCACATCTCAAACACACCAACTCCAGCTCCCCTAAGCCACAGAGTTTTGCTGACTGATCTCCACTCTGGTTTCACCACCTGCTACTGAGGGTTTTTTTTCCCCCCTCTCTTTGTTGAGTCTCCACAGGTTCTGGTTTTATTATCTCTGCATTTTGGCTCCAAATCTGTAATTGAGGCAGTGGGAAAGGTTCTCACACAGAGTCCAGTTAAGGTCATGCATAAATAATGGATAAAAACATGATGTTCAGAACACTTATTTTGAAAACAAGTGGAAGGTGTCCCTGCCCATGGCAGAGGGTGGAACAAGATGGTCTTTAAGGTCCTTCCAACCCAAACCAGTCTGGGATTCTGTGATTAAAAGCTGCAGAGAAACAGATCTAATTCAACCAACTCAAACTTCAGTTGCTTTATAAACATCACCCTGGGCAACTGCTTTGAAGTGTGTCCCTTCAAATTGGAATGAATCAGATTTGATAAAAATAAAAATCTTAATAGGAAAATAACAATTTATAGAGGTCTCTCTGCTTCAAGCATTAATAAAAAGGAACATTAAGTCTTTGAAATTCTGTGTTACAGGCTGAGATGGCACGTTAAATATTTGCAATGAATGTGAAATTAGAGAATCATCTGCTGGCTTTATTCACAGTCTGGCTTTAGGTATTTATTATTTAAAAGGTGAAAAAAGCCAACTTTCTGACAAAATAATGATAGGGGGTTTAATTAAACCCATAAGCAGCAATCCAGAAAAATGCAGGGCTGGAAAACAGCTCTTCCCTTCAAATGAAGGGATTTTACTTATTTATAGTGACTTGTTTGTATAGAAACAACCCTGTGGTGTAGAGGGTGGCCTGGGAGCTGACACCAAGAATTGTCCCTGAGGATGGCACTTTGCACCCCCAAGACTCCCTTTGCTGCTCCAGGTGACACTGCAGGTTTGGAAGGTGAAGGATTTGCAGGAAAACCCTGCCAAGGGTTTTTCCCCCCCTACATGGTGGGATGTGACCCTTTGGCAGCCAGATCTGCAGGATGTCTCTGTTGCATCCCAGGGATGCAGAATTAGGGAATCTGTGTGTTTTAGGGTGGAGGGAAGGAAAAACTCAGGGTTTGCATGGCAATACTTGGAAAGCGTGGACAGACAGCCTGGGAACAGTTTCCAAATGGGCAACAGAGCTCTGGCAGCACCTGCAGCAGCAAGAAATGGGCACTGTGCAGGGCTGAGGTTTTCTCTCTGACCATCATCCTGTGGCTGCTGCAGGACCCTCACAGAGGTCATTTCCCCTTGGCTGGAGAACACAAGGTCTGGACAAGTTTCTGTGTCAGCAGCACCTTCTCTCTCTCACACATGAGAATTTCTCTCACTCTGCACTGTGTTGTTAAGACTTGCATCTTCTTCTTTTGGGAGCTGCCTCTCCCTGCCCTGCCTGCCTTCAGCTCTTCCAAGTCATTCACCCTCCAGGAGCTGCACTCACTGATCCTCACGTGCTCTTCCAACCCAAGTATTCCGTGATTCACCCTGATTCCCAAACACCTTCAAATACTCGATTACAGTGAAATACCTCCACCACTGAGAAATAGCTGACTTTGGCAGCGTGGTGGCCCCTTCCTTACCTTCCTCAGCCACCACAGTGAGGGTGACCACGTTGCCAGCATCCTTGATGAGCTGCACGATGCTGTCATGGGACAGCTCCACGATGGACTGGCCGTTCACCGCCGAGATCCGGTCGCCCACCTTGAGCCTCCCGCACTGGTCAGCGGGGCTGCCGTCGATGACCCGCCCGATCTTGTGAGGGATCACTGGGGACAGCAAGGACAGCCACAGCAGCACCTTAATAGTCATGGAATATCATGGCTAGGAAGGATCAAAGGCCAGCTCAACTCAAGCCCAAAATCCCACTGTCTGCATGTCAAAATAAGCACCGCACGGCGCCGGCATTGCCGCGGTTATCCCGGAGATGCTCCTGCTCCAAAGGGTGGCACTGCTTGACAAGGAAAACCTGCACATCGTGAGGAATGTTTCACTGGCAGGGGATGGAGCCAAGCCAAGGGCACAGGGTGTTGTGCCTCAAGGAAAACACGGGGAGGAAATGGGTCACATGTGCAGAGGGAAGAGTGAGAGCGTGCGACCCCGGAGCGCTCCGAAGCACTTGGGTTTGTCACTCCTAATGTGCTTCTCCATTCCATGCATCGACCCTGGAGCACGGTGTGGGCTCAGAGACACTTGTGGACATGGAATCTGAATTCACAGTAAACTCCTTGTCCTTTTGCAAGTGAAAATTAACCTTAAACACACTTCAGAGAGAAATCAAACATCTCCTGCCAGGGAGTGGCTCAGTAACCTGGTGAGGAACTCAGCAGGGACCCTGAGCACACCCAGCAAGGTGTGTTACATCAGCTCTGCACGGCCCTGACCTCTTGTCCTGCTCTGAGATGGACCTGCACTGGTAATCATTGTCTCAAACTTCATCCAGCTCTCCTGGGTTGGTTCCCTCAGTTCACCCCACAGTGACACTGTGACCTGCACAGCCTCCTGCAGGGGCCAAAGCAATGGGGCCACAACACACAGACTGGGGAAAAGAGGAAATTTTATGAGAAGTAGAAAGAAAAAAAGACTGATGTCAGTTCCTTTCCCAGAGATGAACACAGAGGGAGGAGGAGGGAGGGCTGCTCCCCTCCAGCACCTCTGCCATGGCTCAGCTTCGCTGCAGTGCCAGCAGCTCCTGCTCCCTCCCCACCACAAACTGTGCTGGTGCTCAGCAAGGGATCCTGTTTTATCCTGTTTTATGCTTTGGTCCCCCAACCTCAGCTCTGCAGAAAGCCCTGGGCAGCCAGGGAGCTGCCAAGGTGATGGGAGAGACCTTCCAAAACAACCTGGGGCAAGGAGTGCTCGCAGAGCTGCCCCAGTGCTGACGTGGCCCCGACAGGGCAGATCTGCATCACACAAAAGCACAGCAGTCAGCAGCGATCCCTGGCATCCAAACCAGCCTCTCCTTCATCTGGGTATCCCTGAAAGCACAGCAAAGTTGGCTCCTGTCCTTCCCAGATCACTCCTCAGGGCTCGTTGGTGCAGGAACTGCTGCACTGCTCCTTTGTAGCTCATTTCCCAGCTCCTCCAGGACCCACCTCCACGTGTTCCATGAAGGCTTTTCCTGGGACTCCATGTGAAACCCTGTCAGCACCTCCAAGGCCTGAAGCAGGTTTGATGGACACCTGTTTTCCAGAGGTGCTGCTGTCCCAAACACACTTTGTGTGAGGGGTCAGGGAGGTGAGGAACACCACACACCCGCCAGGATTATGAGCTGGCTCACCAAACCCACCACAGCAGATCTGAAACACTCCCACAGTGTCACAGAATCCCACACTGGTTTGGGGTGGAAGGGACCTTGAAGTCCATCTCATTCCACCCCCTGCCATGGGCAGGGTCACCTTCCACTGGAGCAGGCCTTGAGTCACCCAAAATTAAAAAGCCATCAAGGATCCCTTTAATGAGCCAGCACACAGAGAAGTCACTGTGAAGGAACAGACAGTGTTCTAGCCTTTACCATGAGTTGAAATTTTATTTACATCTTCCCTTAATAGACTGGTTTTTAAAGGATTATATAAAGCTAAGAGCCAACTGTGAAGAGTGAAACACTGCAGGGTTGCAGACTCAGTTGCTGATTACTTGACTTAAAATAGCCTGGCTAAAATATCCTGGCATCCATCCTGAAAAACACAGGAGTTTCACATTCAACTGGCACAGCAAAGTTCTGCAGAGCACTCACTGCCTGTGGATGCACCAGTGTCTCTTTTCCCCTGTCTTAGAAACAGCCTGGACCACAAGGCTTGTTTAGTTGTATTCCACTTTCAGTTCTAATATCAAAAAAAGAGGGTTTTGCAGCAGATCCTCAGACAAAAGTGTTGTCTGTAGTACAGTTATGTTATAATTTGTATTGTAGGTCACATGAGGAGTGGCTGAGGGAGTTGGGGGGGGCTCAGTCTGGAGAAAAGGAGGCTCAGGGTGGACCAGGACCAGACTGGATATATGTCATATGAATTCTGCACAATGCTACTTAGAAACAGTTTGTTTCTGTGCTCCTGCTGGTTTTTACTGTGCAGTAAAATGAAGTGAAAAAACAGAAGTGTCTGAGGCTCAATAAAAAAAGAGGCAGTTTCATCACTATGTCTGTCTGGAACCATCTGAGGAAGTTTCAGGTGATTTACACCAGGGAACTAAAGGAACTGAGTAAGGATTTCAGGAGTTATCTGTACCTTCATGTCAGGGAACTGGGTTCATCTGTGGCACAGATAACCCCAAACCTTGATGGCCAAAGGGAACAAACCCCAGAGATGATCCTACTCCTCACCTCCTGCAAAAGTGACCTGATATCCTCTCCCTGGCCCTCCAGGTGAGCAGCAGCCACCAACAGGAGGAACTCCACCACATCCAATGGCCCTGAGCAGCCCTGCAGGCTCACAGGCCTTTCCACTGCACCCCAGCAGCTTCTCACTCACTGCTGGCCACACTGTTCCCTTTGGTTTTGCTTTTGACCTTGGTTACTCTGCTGTTTATATCTTGACAGCCATACCTGAGCCACGTTCCTATCTCACAACTGCAATACCAGCCCAAGCTACTATTTCATTTTGATGAACTCCACAGACACCCTCTGTCTGACATCAACAACTTCATTGCTTTCCTCCAAACACTGCAGCTTCTCCTTTCTCAGATGCCCAGAATAAATTTTACCTGATCAGGTAATATAAAACCAAAGCTGAAACTATGCTTCCATTAAAATGCCAGTGAATTAATGCAGTGTGAGAATTTACATCACCACCATGGTCTGACAAATGCCCACATGATCCTGTGACAAGGGCAGACTCCTGGGTATGGGCTGGTTGTGTGGGATATGCATCCCCCTGCTCCCCACCCGTGTCACAGCTGGGTGACAAAGAGCACAGACATGAAGCAAGACAGAGCAAGGCTCAGCTGGCTGGGCTGTTGCAGCGGGAGGGAAAGGTGGCTGTGTGGGCACCACCAGCTCTGCACAGGAACAGACGTCCCTGGAGAAGCCCCAGTGAGGCTGGGCAGGGGCACACCCAGCAGGGCACAGCACTTACCCCCAGGAGGAGGTTTGTTCTTGGAGGTGAGGATGACAAAGCCAAACCCTTCGTTGTCCTTCCTCTGCAGACGGACATCGTAGACCTCCGGGCAGGGCTGGTTGGCAAACTCGCCCCGGTTCAGGCGGGGAGAGCCGTTCTGGGCCAGGACAGGCTGTGCCTCCTCCTCCTCTGCTTGCTTTTCCCCTTGCAGGGAACAGACAGACAGCAAATAAGGAACAAACCACACCAACCAAGCAATAACAGCACAGCAGCAGAGCTCGGTGGCAGTGCCAGCATGAGGTGGCAGGAGTGGTCACTGAGCAGAGCAGGGACTGTTGTCAGCTCTAAATCCCATCCCAGCTCTGTCATTCACTGAGTCAGGGACAATAATCTCTAAACTTTTGAGCTGGACACTGATCTAAAACTGCAGAATCACAGGATGCTGCCCTGCATCAGCTCTGGTGTGAATGCAGCTGTTCTTGCTACACACTGATGGCAAAAGACTTGAGAATATTGCACTGGGAAAGTTCCCTGCCCATGGGATGAGCTTTAAGGTCCCTTCCAACCCAAACCATTCTGGGATGTGCACGAAACTCAATTTTCACAGCCCTAGTGGCTCTTCTAACCACTTACCTGCAAGGTTTGAAGAAATCACCCCTACATCATAATTTTCAGAGCCTTCCCTGTGTGAACAGTGCAAATTAGCACCTACCAGAGCATCAGCTTATTAAATCCTGCTTTTCCCCACTCAGACTCACAGCTGACCCTCCTCAATCTCTTAGAGCAATAATTAAAGACCGAAATAAATAATTTCAGAGCAGCTTCAGTGGACTTGCTTACAAGCCTCTGAGTGTCCTGTGGGCAGTCAGACACCTACCACCAAAGAAGATCTTCCTCCTGACAGTGAGCAGCACCTGCCCATTCCGTGCAGCACTGGTCATGAGGTCCAGGACCTGCTTGTGGGACTTCCCTTTCACAGGGACCCCATCGATGCACATCAGCTCGTCGGCCGCCCGCAGCCTCCCGTCCTTCTCGGCTGCTCCCAGAGGGATTATGGCTCCAATGTAGATCTGTCAGCAGAGCAGAGCCAGGGCACGACTCAGCACAACACATAATGCTTGGAATGCAGGTGAACCCAGGCACATGGGAAGGCATTTGGAAAGATGAGCTCGTGGTCTGACCCGAGCAGAAACATAGCCAGAGAGTGTGCTCTGCACAAGCTCACCCAGAGGAGACAATCCAGGGGCTCAAAGCATTCAGTAAGTATTTTTTAGAAAGTCTGGAGGGGTTTTTAATCCTCATTTTCATGAATTCTGCTCCCTTGAGCATATTGGGCAGTTTGCTAAAAAGCCCAACTTCTGACACGAGCAAACACTGTGTGGTTATTATATTTAAGATTTCCCAGACATTAGTGAAACAAAAGCCTCTGTCATTCATTCTACTTATTCCATTTTACTTTTTTTTTTTACCAAGGCTGGGCCAGAGTGATTGGGGAAGGAGTAAAAGCTTTTGAAAGAACTCAGATTTATTCCTGAAAAGTTGCTTAGACAGCTCCACACTTCAAGTTGTTTCAGCACTCGGCTTTTGGTGATTAGATAATGAATTCAAACATTATCAATTCTGCCTACCCCCACCCCAGAAAGTGCTGCTAAATATAACACAGAGAAGAACACCACACTCAATTTCACATGCTTGAACCACTTTCAGATTAAAGGAAAGATTAAGGTTAATGACAGCCAGTGCTGCTGGGGGTTAAGCAGTGGTGGGCAGCTCATCTGTCCACAGCACTCATGACATCAGCTCCACACTTCCCACCAGCCAGGGCTGTTATGGAAACAAAACACCACAAATGCTATGAAAGTGCAACAGAAGTAACATTCTTTGGGTTTGCTCTCTGCTTTAAATGCATGTTAGGGAGGGGGGAATAACAAAAGGGCTTGCACAGGATCACAGCTGGGAATGGAAAAACTGAATTCCTTCAGCGTCATCAGAAAACAATCTGTGTGTATTCCAAAAGCTTTTCCTCCTCACTTGACAGCTGAGGGAAAGGCCCCTGACATACAGCACAAGTCTTAGTGCTTCTTCTCAGGGACACAGCTTTGCATGTTTGGAGACAGAGGGGAGCCTCCTAAAGCCTGCCCTTGGAGAACAGACTATCCAGGGGTGTCTGCACTGCCTCCAGCTCCATGCATTTCCAAAAATTCCATGGGAGAAGTGAGGAAAAGGAGGTGTGGGCCCATCCCAACCCTCTCCCCATTTCACTGGGGTCAGGGAAAAGAACAGCCTGGGGGAATTTTGGCAGGGTGAGCATCCCCCCTTCCTTCCACTCTGCTGCTCCAGGGATGTGCTGCCTTGTCTGAAATCCCAGGAATGTTCTGTGCCAAGGGATCAGGTGGTAGTGGGCAAAGGCTGGGCACCAGCAGAGCCCTCCTGAGACACAGCAACAGGAACACTGTGGCTGGGATCTGCCCCAGACAGGCTGCAGTCAGCCACAAAGAGGGGAAAAGGAGGGCAATCTGCAGCAATTCCCGACCTTGGGAAGGCAGTTATGGATTGATGCTGAACGGTGTGGGCTGATGGGAGTGGGGGTGGCAGAGGGTCATTGTGACAGCATTGGACATTGTGGGATGACACCCAGGGGACACCACACAGTGCCACTTACAGGCTGATCCGGCCCGTCCCCTCCAAGCACCCGGAAACCAAAGCCTGACTCTTGTTTTCGCAGGAAAACATCCAAATCTCTGGTGTTGGGAGCTGAGAAAAGACATTGCAAAACATGTTAAGGAGCTGTCTTGAATTAGTGAAGGATTATGCTTTGGTGGTGCAATCTGAGGGGTCTCATTGACACCACACAGGGACCAGAAATACAGTAAATCATCACACAGTCAAATCTTCAGTGACATTCTCTTTCCAAAATGGAAAAATCAGTTTTCAAAGGAGAAGTCACACAGTGGGCCAGCATAAAAGCCAGTCTAACACAACTCAGAGCTACTTCTATAAACTCTGAAAAGGGTAGGTCTACTTCAGGGCTACATCATCCTCAACACCATTTCTGTGATTAACTGTTTTATTGCAAATACAGTTAAAACACCTTGTTGTTGTTGTTGTAAAAAGGTGTTCCACGATTTTCCAGTTTCTGTATGAATTATGCATTTCTTGAAATGTTTTAGCCACAGGAGGTTAACACATTCAGTAACAGAGTCTCAGCAGTGTTACCACACATCTAACAAAGAAATCTTTCATATTTGAGTATCTTTAAGTTGATGTACTCACGTTTGTCCTCATAAATACTCTTAGACTTCAGGTAGACCTCGGAAGGGTCCAGTTTGGGAGAGCCTGGTCGCACAGCAGAGGGTGGGAAGGGCATGGGCTGTGGGATGGGATCACTGACAGCTTCCAAACTCCCTGAACTGTCCTGCTTGTCCTTCTGAAACAAACCCCACAGCCCCAAAATCCAGATTAAATCAAAGCATAACTCAACTTGTGGGTGCAAAGACAATGAACACCGAGCAGAAGTGAAATGAGGGAATAGGGGAATAAAATTATGACTCAATGCAGCTTTCCCAGTGGATGGGTCTGACCAGAGCACTGAAATTCTTCCTCACTGGGACATGGATTTCTACTGGTGAGTGGGTTGAGAGAGGGGTTTGAAGTGACTGATGCTCAGAGAGGAGTGTAGCTGGGCAGAGCCTGGTGGGTACCCACACATGGGATGAAGTGAGGTGTACAGGACCAGTCGTGGTTGGAGAAGACCCCAAATCCTTGCCAGGAACCTGCCAGGCTCTGGAGCACAGAGCAGCACCAGGGGAAATGCTGTTCCATGGGCACTGCCTCCTGCCCTCTGCCAAGGACACTCCCCCAAGCACCAGAGGTGTTCCCAGCCAACATCAGGAGTCCCCAAGGCAATACAAATGCAGGACAGGAGGACACACCAGGGCAGTGTGAGGCGTTAGAATTCACTCTTTGCTTTCCCATGATCTGACAGCTGCAACACTCCTGTTGGCATTTCACAAAGAAAGGACACCAAGCACCCTTGGGGGTCTCTCACCCTGATTTCCAATCAATTATACACTAAAGGAACTCCAAATACTTACTCAGGGCTGGAAAACTGGCACGTGGCTGAACCACAGCACGAGCAGAGCAGAGTTAGACCTGCCCTTTCAGCAGGAGCAGAAGAAACTGCCCTGAGCCATTCAGCAGTTTGACACTTCTTGTATGTTTATAAACACAAGAACTTGCCCTTTTTAAGTGAATTATTTTGCCACTGTTTAATGCCACTGAGCATCGAGTGCTCCGTGGGCTTTTGCTCCTGCACGTGTGTTGGAACAGAATGCCAGTCCCCAAATTCAAAGTATTTTTAGCATGGCAGCCACACTGCCAGTCCCTCCAACTGCAGGGATTTCTGCCCTGATTTATTCAGGGTGGGCAGCTGGATGCTTGAAAGGGACAGAATCTGCAGATCTTGTTGAGCACAGGCTGTTGAACACGTGTGTGTGTGTGTGTGTGTTATCCCAGGGTTGGGATAGGACTTCAGCACCCAAAGAGCAGGAGAAAGACAGAAAGAGAAGCTGCATCTACATTGTGCTAATGGGGTTTTCCTCAAATGCACTGATTTGTTCTGTGCAAGGAGCATTTTTAAAGAAACAGCTGTTCAAGTAGCCTAATTTATAGCAGAAATGTTCATGGCAAACATATGCATTAATATCAGCCTTATCAAATCAGAGGGTATTTTATTAAGCCCAAGGATTTTTTACTGAGCTAATATATATTAAAGATGCCCCAACAGCTCAAACTTCCAAGAGTAATGATTATCAAACTAGAAATGCACAGCCAGATAGAGACCTGCTGAAAATAAAGATAAGCATTTCCAGAAGGGAGCACTAACTAGTCCATTAATTCTATGTGAGGATTGAGGAGAATCAAAGTATCATAAAATTCCTTTAGAAATCCCATTTCCCTTCAATAATTAGCAATGAAAAAAACCCAGATACTCTATTTTGTTTCCCTTTTAATGGGTTGCTCTGACAGCAGCTACTTAAGACAAAGAATTTGTGCCTGCCAAATAGATGTGGTTTTGCTGAAGCATCTTGTAGGTTATCACAGGGACTAAAACCCAGAGGAAATGAGATTACAAAGCAGGTCAGACCGTGCACACAGACAGCAATTTCAGGAAATAATGGCAGAACTTCATTGATAATCATAACAAACAACAATCCTACACAACCATGCAAGGCTGTTGCTGCATTCTTGATTCTTCAGTAATAAAAAGACAGATATCCATCATCTCCATTGAACAGCTCAAAAACCTCAAAGGAATCTTTCCTGGTCTTTAGACCATACTCATGAGTCTGTTTGGGAAGCCCAAACCCCTGAATATTCTCCCTCAGAAACCAACTTAAACACATCACCAATACTCACCCCTTTGGCAGTTTTAGTAGGTGAGGGTGGACCTGAAGAGAACAGAAAATAATTTCAATAGTAGGTTACCAAAAGTTTAAACAACATTACAGCAACATCAGCAGCTCCTCCTGGGGTGAAAATGTAACTGCTGATTCTTCCTTTAAGTGAAAAAGTGACCAAAACCATCACTTCAGAGAAGTCATAATTATGACTGAAAAAGGTAGAACAATGGAAAATATCTGTTTCTCTGTTTGCTGCACACTGGTCAACCAAATCACCCATCAGTTCACAAGCAGACTTGTGGATTTGTGTGAAAGAATTCACTTGCCACAAAGAAATCTAATTATTTCCTTAGCTTATTAAGGAAAAGCAGCATTTATACAGAAAAAGACCTGGAAATTTTTGCAACTAGCAGTGACTGAAATGCCACTCTCAGGGCTCAAACAAAGCCCTGAGAGACATGAGCAGCCACGAGCTGCTTCATAATCCACTCAGCCCCCTCTGGAAAACACACAGTGTGTACTACAGTTTTGGGGCAAAGATGCATGGTGATCTGTGACTGACAGTCTGTGCAGGGGTATAAATATACAAATGAAAAATCAGACTTTTGCTGCTATTCCCAGTGATCAGCTGCACCTCTTGGCTGATGCTGCTTCCTATCTCCTGCAATCCCCTGTCCACCCCAGCCACAGTTACTGGAATACATTTGGAGAGCCTCAGGAAACTCAGGCCATCACATGCTTTGCATTATGCTGCAGACCACGTGTTTGCTTTAGCACTCCCCTGACACTTGGAAGAGACAGTGCACAAACAGATCAGCATAAAACTTTTTTTTGGGGAAAAAAAAAAGAAAAACCAAGCCAAAACCCCAAACAAAACCCTAGCAACCCCAAATACTTAGGGGGATACATTATACTTAGACCGTAACTAGCTCAGAGACAGAATGAGCTGCTGCTTAAGCTGTCAAGATTGGACATGATTTAGGCATCACACTAAAAAGGGACTTTAAAAAGCTTATAACCAATATAACAACTGTAAATTTACATCTGTACCTCCTCTCAAGATAAGCAGTGGCACCTCTGCCCCTACTGGGAACTGCTTGAGCACCTCCACCACCTGCAGGTGGGTCAAGCTCTGCACGTTCTGATGGCAGATCTCCTTGATGACGTCGCCTTTCTGCAGGCCCTGGCACCACTGGCTGTCCAAAATCATCTTCACCTTCTGCCCCGTGGGGCTGTCAGCGATGGCAAACCCAAAGCCCTTGGGCCCTTTGAGCAGGGGGATGGTGACCAGCTCTGGCTGGGAGCCCCCTGAGGAGGCCAGGGACACCCTCTGCTCCGCCGTGTCCATGGAGGGGCCGTTGAGGCGCCCGTTGACCAACATGGGGCCCATTTTGCCATTCTGGTCCAACACAACTGTCCCTGCTAGGAGCTCCTGGCTGGCCACAGCCACCTCTCCCTTGGCCACTGGGGGGCCGTTGATGATGGGTGTGGCTGTCACGATATCCACCACAGGCTCCTCGTTGTCATCGGGCAGGGGGTAACCCCGACACAGGGTCATGTTCACATACTGATTGACAGGAACCAGCTGGAACATCTGCACAACATCTGCATGGGTATGGCCGAGGACACAGCTCCCATTTATGTCCACGATGACATCACCTGTGGCAAAACAAAGCTCAGCAGCGTCAAAACCAGAAGCCAAATTTGGATGCAGAAACAAAAGCCTCACCTGGAGGAATTCCCTGGGCAGGCTCCCACCTAAGAAGGAGTGGCTGGGCTGTTACCCCCTGGCCAATGGTGGCAAAGCACAAAGGATCTCCTCTTTGTTTTTATTCTATTTCATCTCAGGACACAGTGTGCTAAATATGTGAAGTTTAATCTGCAGCAGATTTAAAAACTGCTAGTGTGCAGCCCCGGGGGATGAAGCAGGGCACGCACACTGCTGCAAGCAGATGTCTTGTGCCTTAATTCATATTGCACAGCAGCCTAAAGCCAAAGGCAGAATAAAGCGGATTTTTTTGGCCCTGTGTTTATTTTAGGACTGGCTGAACCTAAGCTAGGATTGCACCCACACATGTTCCATACTATTACACTGCTGCCACACGTGGCTAAGAATGTCTTTTCCAAATCAGTCAAAGTGGGCTGCAGAGCCCAAAGCCTCATTTCGTGTTTCCATCATTGTGATGTGAAACTTTGCACATGCAGTACAACATTCCCTGCAAGCTGACTCATCCCTTAAATGCCTGGGCATCACTAAAACAGGAGCTCTCTTATTCCATGAACTACAATCTTGTCATTCCAAGAGTTCTGCAGGATTGTTTTCATTTTTACAGAGGTGGAACACGAACCACGCACAAGCAAGTTCAAACAATCCCTCAGCAACAAACTAGGAAAGTGGTTCATTTTGTAAGTAAATAGTGTTAAATCATTCAAGGCATGAACTCTTTTCTTAGCTGAAGAGGAAGAGTTTATGAGACATAAAGAAGTATTTTGCCTTTTCTAGTGTGTGAACTATACAGTAACCTTAACTTAATTAAACATGATAACAATGAAAAAGTGGGCAGGACTTCATGGATTGCAGGCCCTTTCATCCCTCTCCTTTCCTCACTTGTCCAGCTCACACAGCTTGGCTTCCTCATCCCTGCTGCAGGTTTCTTGCAATATTAATATCTGGGGTCATGTTTTTTGGCAGCAACGAGGCAAAACACAGACACACTGTTGTTACTTTATGTATAGAGAGGGAACAAATGTGTGAACCACCATGAAGCCAAATATCTCAGCTAAAGCACAAGTACTGAAACCCTCCAAAGTGTCCTCAAGGTAGATTTTTGTCTAGAATGTTTTGTTTATTTTCAGATCTTTCACAAGTGTGAGAACTGTTTCATGTAGTGAGGATGTGGATGGAGTCATCCAACCTCCTGTCCCTGGTGTTCCCCAAAGCATCCCAGGAAAAGGAAGGTGAGAGAAGTAATACTTGACCTGGAGCAATTCTCCCATCTTGGGCAGCAGGTCCATCTTTTAACACATTCTTCACCTGGAGGAACTCATCAGGCCTGTCCCCCCCGATGATTGTAAAGCCAAATCCCATGGTACTTTTCTTCAGGGATGTCCTTATTAGTGCTCCTGTGAGCTGGGATGGATCTCGAGTGAAGACAGACTTCCCTGGTCCTTTAGAATGAGGGGACAGAGAGACAGGAGAGCAGGGTTAGTTCTGGTAGATTTCTGTTTGTTTTTTAAGGTGTCACAAAGGTTAACGATCTGTTTATGGCTGGGAAATCTCTGCAGCACCATTCGGGAGGAAACAAAGAGGACAGTGCTACACTCCTTTCCCAGCTGGGTTCAGGGAAGGGAAAAGTTGAGTTTTTCAGTATAGATTGTAACAGAGCTGTGTCTAAACCTCCCACCTCGAATTCCCACTTTTAATCCTTGAATACTAAGCTGAAAGTAAACCCAAAAGCATAAAAACTCCAGGTGTGGTTTTACCTGCAGCTTCCAGCTGGCTCTTCTGGCCCTCCACATATCCCAAAGCTGCCTATGCCAACCAGCTTCAGAACAACCAAAATGCTTTAAAAGCACTCTTACTGTCTTGGTTCAATTTTAACATTAAAAATATAATTCAAAAAACCCTCCAGATTTGGGAGGGTAACCAAAAGACAAGGTCAATGCCTTGATGACTTCCAAAACTAGGTACTTCCAAAGCATAACTGCAGATAAAGACAGAAGTGACAACACAATACTCAGTGATACCTGACTTGGAAGGACCAGCATCAGTCTGCCCCAGCTGCTTTTTCCTTTTGGCTTCCAACACTGGGTTTTCAAACTGGGTTTTCTGGTTAATATGACTGCAGACATAAAAAGGGCAGGTCAGGATTTCAGCAGGAAACACTCTGCCTATTGCCCAAAAAAACCACAACTCAAAAGATACATCTACAAACACTATTTTTCATTATTTCAGATGAATGCTCTGGAGGAATGAATGATAAACTCTCATGATCAACCCTGAAGGCATGTTTGTTCTTTCAACAGCTTGATTTGAGACCCAATAAAATTCTATTCCCTTTAATTACTGGGTAGAGTTGCAATAGTTTAGAACTGACTAAACCTGCTTTTTCTCTTGATCCATCTACCTGTTTACAAACTCAGGCATCATCTTTTTGCTGTAGATGTCAGCAGAGCAGAGGAGAAAAACCAGCAAATTTGAGCATAATTTCAATACTTTGGCTAAGCAAAGTGAAAAATGTTTGCTTGTTCTCTCAAGCTACATTTTCAACTCTACCAATTTTCTTCCCCGTGGTTAAGGAGAGATTTAATTTCCTCTGGCCTGAAGGAGATTCAAAAGAGCTCTTGCAGCAGTTTAGTGGTTATTTACTTGGCTCTTTGGAGATAGCAGTGAGCTACACGTTATTTTTGCTCTTTTACAGTTATCAGGTGCCACTCTGAAATCAAATGACCCCATTTTTGTTAAAGCTGGGAAAAATTACACCAGCTCATTCACACTAATAAATTACTTTGGTTGCTTCTTGCTTTCCTTCCCCCAGTGAAATACACTCCAGCAAGTGCTCAAGGTCCCACCATGGACTGTCCCACATGCCACTGTTTCCACTGGACATCTTTAATGCCTTCATAAAACCCCAGAATTGCTTGGGTTGGAAGGGACCTTAAAGCTCATCCAGTGCCATGGGCTGGGACACTTTTCACGAGCCCAGGTTGCTCCAAAGCCCTGCCCAACCTGGCCTTGCATTGCATTACAATCTCTGCTTAGTGGGTATCAAGCACTTGATTATTTCCTGCTCAATCTATGTCAAATCAATAATTAGCACTTACTCAACATAGTATGTTCCATACTGAGGGTCTTCTATTTTCTCCCATCCATAAGGAAGTTCTGCAACCAGAAAGACCAAATTCTCCATTACAGGGGAAAACTACCTGCCAATACCAGAGTTTTTAGGAAAGATCACACAGACTCATGGAAAACATGAGGAAAGCACGGGCCCTGTTTTCTTCTCTGATGAAGATTAAGAGTCTGTTCCAGGGAATCTGAAGCCTATAACTCTCACTCTTTCTTCCACTAGATGACAAGATCAGTATTCAGAAAAATCACACCACTTTACAGAGAAAATAAACTCAATGCCCTGTTTGATACAGGTACTGGAAGTTCCACACAAAAAGCTCCATCAAATGGCAAATTAAATTCTGCTAAGATGGTGCCCAGCAGCTCCTGCCTGACTGAAGGTGATAAGCAGTCACCACAGAGGTCAGATCATCCCAGTTACCTTGACTGTGGAAATTCAAATATTAGAATAATGGACACAGCCAGGTAGCCAGACATTTTCAGGATAAATGTGCCCTGCAATCTTGTTTGAGGCTGCCCTAAGTTTGACAGGAACAGGAATTTCCCAAGCACATGACAGCATGTTACCAATTACTAATACCAGCATCACTCCACAGGGTGTGACAGAAAACCCAGTGGGTCTATTCATTTAAATATTGTTCATTTGGATATCCTGCATCTCTGTTTAAAGTGCTCTTTTTATCCTGTGGTGAGCTGCACATATGTTTAATAAGCAGCAGTATGCAGCCCTTGCTCCAGCTGGCTTCATTATGGATACATTGCTGTTAGGCTGGGCAATTTTGGAGCATGACAGGCTGTTCTGAGCCTGCCTCAGCTTTTGGAACACATCAGGCATTTGCTGAAGACAGAACTCTCTGATACTCCTTTCCAGCTGCCTAAATTGCCTGGCTGGGCAGGGAATGGGTGCAGGAATTGCACCTGACCTGTGAGTATTGAAGCACTGGAGGGAGTCAGACTGTTTCCTCCACTTCTGTATTCAAATATTGCATCATGTCCCATGCAATGGGTATCATGAGCAGTATGTATTATGCCCTGTCCCCTTTACTATTTCCATATTCTGCTATTTATGGACCTGCTCCCCCTGCCATATTCCACCCACACAACAGTTTCCAGTGAGATTGTCACTCACGTGCAGCTTCTCCTTAGCAATGACACTCACTGGAACAAAATATCTCATTCTCTGCTCAGGAATGCAGAAACCCCCTTGATTCAGCCAAATTCTGCTATTCCAGGGAAAACACACCATGGACTTTCCCAGTCTTAAGTGAACTCCTCCTGTCACCAAAGCAGGGACACTTGGCACGACACTGTTCCAGAGTCAGCCGTGCCAAGAAGGAGCTTCCACCACAGCAGGAATGGACTGTGACCAGCTGGGATAAACTCAGACACTTATCAGGGACAGGTGACAAAGGAATTCTGAACATCTCACCTCCATCTTCACAGTCTTCAGGAGCTTTGGCCTTCTTACAGAGCCGGGGGTCGAGCCACGTGGTTGTCTTGGTGTTGTGACTGTGGAGCACAACAGGGGCCATCAATAGGAGAGAACTCCCTCAGACTGAAGAAATTTGGCTTTACTTATTTACTAGCAGAGGGGAAACTGCAGCCTTGAGATAATATAACCTTTTTTAGTGCCTCAGTCACAGCATAAAATGCTACAAAGGCACCAGCACGCTGGAGATTCTCCAGGACATGGGAGGAGTGCCTGAGGTACAAACCAGATCCCAAAAGCTCATGTGGGAACAGCAGCTGCCTCTTCCTCAGAGGTAAAAATACTTTTAGCCTCCTTGTGCTTAGCTCTCAGGAAGGTTTCCCTTTCATTCTTCCCTTATAATTCACAAATGAGGCAGTTTCACACATGCACACACCAGCTACTTTACTATCCTGGACTTTCACCTGGGCTGTTTGTATTTCAAAAGATGCATTCCCAGCCAAGGAACACAAGCAGAGAAGAAAGAATAAAAAAGATCTCAGATTTCAGAGAAATTTGACAAAGTGAAGGTTTCTGAAATTATCTAATTAAGTTATAATTCACTCAGCAATACCCACCCAGCCTGGACATAAAAAAACTTATAACAAACAAACTAACTTTGCAGGTGGAACCAGCAGGTTTTCCTGCACAATGGCAATTGCAAAGAGCATGCAACAAACATCACCAAGGAATACAGCAGTAGGAATACATTTAATTTCATAAAGAAATAGCAGCAGTGAGAGGAGAAGAGGTGAAAGAGCAGCAGCAGCAGCACTTCTCCCCCCCAGGGGCCCAGCAAACCCTCAATGGCATCAGTTACTCACTCGATGAAGTAGATCATGCCAGTGTCTGTGTAGGCCATCTCCCAGTTCTTGGGCAGGGGTTCCAGGGTCTCATCCCTTGACAGATAATTTCTGAAGTCCATGTTGCTGCTTGTCTGGTTGTAGCTGGGAACAGGTTTCATCCAGTCAGGAGAATCTGAGTGTTTTTCTTTGTTTTCTGCAGTTGTTCAGGGAAAGTGTTACTATTTGTCAGATGCTTATGTTGTTTCTCACAAAGAACCACCCTCTTAATCTGGCTACGAGTGGATGTCAAACACATCCCTGTATGTGATGTGCATTTTTCCACTTTGTTTCTTTTTTTTTTTCAGCTGTGAACTTTGAAAAGCTGACATGAAAACACTGAACTCTGCTCTTCCCCTGCCAAACAGAATTAACCTTGCATTATGTGTCTAAGCCTACTCTGAAAAAAAATCAACGCTGGCAGGACTCCAAATTGACTGCACTTTGTTGCTGCTCCTACAGAGAGAACAGTGTTTGTAATGCCACAATACAATCCCAAAAATCCTACTAATATTCCTCAAAGAAACAGAAGGGAATGTAGAGAAGACCCAAACTGCCAGTAAAACAAACAACACCCTCCTACAAGCCACAAGCATTGAAAAAACATCCCAAAAATCCCTGCAGGAAACTTTAAATGGCAGAGCTTCCACCCTTCAGAGCTGAGATTATGCTCAGCACCCTCTGTGACATGATGATGTCCATGACCTTCACCCAACCACCAGCCCCTCTGTGGTGTTGCCAGCCCTGAAAGTGGCAAGATTAGATCAGGTCTGGTCAGTCTAAGTCTGTCTTAAACACTCACACACAGGATCAGCTGCAAATGCAATGTGACAGCTCCTCTGCACCATCAGTTCTTCCCCCTCGAGATGAGTAACCATGACAGCAAAAGGAAAAGGGCATCCTGCCAATCTCACAAAGTTCCTGCTGGACATTGCTCCAGCCTCAACACACTTGGCTTCATTTCTCTCCACAAGCTCCTCCTCGTGTGGTTTCAGGTGGTGTGATAGTTCCCTTAAGCAAAATAATCTGAATATTTTACAGCATGAGCTGGTGCTGCCCCTTAAACCCACTGCTTCCCTCAACTTTCCTGTGTACAAACTCAGTAATCACCTCAAAATTAAACAGTGACATTTACAGGGCAGCAACTCTACTCTGGGAAGGATTCTTGTTATGTGAAGAGTGGATAAATTTTTCCTTCCTGCTCATGTAACTGGCCCATCCCCAGCACCACATGTCCTGCACTGAGCAGTGCATTCTGTGATGCAATTGCACATCTGGCTGGGAGAACAGCTGGTTCTTTTTAAAAGATCATTTCAAAATCGAGTAGGAGCACCAGCCTGAAGAGAAACTGCCTTCAAACTTCACCAAAACTAAGGAAGCAGGAATGTTATTTGTAAACTCCTCATCCATTCATACAACACTCCAGGGAGTTTCTCCCCTTGTCAACCAACCTATCCCTCCGCTGCCATTAAGTGCTTCCTTTTCCTCCTCTTCCTCCTCTTCAGGGAGGGAACTCTCCATCCTCTGCATTTTGCTGACAGATGTGGTTCTTTTCCTCTGGGATTCAGTATCAAAATCATTGTCAAAAAGAACTTGATCCACTGGATCAGGCTGGAAGGGGCTGGGCTCTGCTGGAGGCTTTGGAGTACCATAAAAATTACCTGTAAACAAGAGAGAAATCAGGAGGAATAAAGCACTGGCTGAGAATGTTTTATTGCCCATGTAAGTGTGTTTTGGTGAAAACTTAACTCCTCAAAACCCAAGCAGCAGTCACTGATTTTTTGCCAGTGGTGCTATTAGATATCAGAAAACAGGAGGTTTAATTCAAAATTTCTATCCTGCCCCCAGTTTTCTAAAGAAAAAGATGGATTTGTTACTTTGTCTGGAATTCACTAATACTCCACAAAGGGACTTGGGGAACAATCTGAGAGAAGCAAAGCAGTGAAAATCAATTATTCTTACTCTATATACTAATTAACAGAGTAATATGCAGCAACAGAAACACACTAAAGTCAAAAAGCAAATTAATTCATGCAGAAACATGAAGCATCTATTTACATAAAAGCAGTTAACAAAGAATTGATTTTTAAAGCCTACAATTTTCTACTGACAACACACTTGCTAAACAAAGCCTCACCTAAAAATGACTTGTGCTTGAGAAAAAGGAACAGATTTTTGCCTTCAGTATTTTAATCTAAAACACAAAGGAATCATCTGCTGTTTTCTGAAAAAGAATTTCAGCAATTGACCTCTCTCCTGACTGCTCATATGATTTTTATTAAGGAATTGAGCACACAGCAAGAAAGCTTCCCAGAATTCCTGCTGGGCTAACTTTTGGTGCCTGGCTATGGTTTTGACCATGTAAATAAAATAAATAAGAATCCCTTCTGCAAATATCAGTGAGGGCGAGGCTCAGAGTGGGGACAAGCCAGATAAAGGGCAGCTAAAGGGAAAAAAAAGCACCTACATTTGCTCAGGAGATTTCCACAGACAGGACAATGTCAACAGACAGCCTTTCCCAGGACTGACTCCTTAGACATTTTCTTTTCTCACCACTTTCAAGAGAAATGTTTTCCCCCCACCACATTTAACAAAACCAAGTTTGCTCCAGATTTGGACAATCTGGCCCTAGTGCTGCTCAATTTTTCCTTGGAAAAGGCTTTTGTTTTTCCCTGCTGGATCACAACTCCCCTTGCCTTCTGCCCTTTTGATGCAGGGCTGTGAGGAGAACGTGGCTGTGCCCTCTGAGCTTTGCACAAAATGGACTGAACTGTGTTAAAACTGTCCCAAGCACACACAACCCTTTTCAGAATGCTTCCAAAAATGCAGTGAGGAAAATCAGGACGACTGCTTGACAGGCCAAGCAGAGAGCTTTAAAACAAAAGCCCTCCCCCTCTTTACAGCTAACCCCAAAAATAAGCCTCAGTGTTGCCCCTCTGCTACTGGAAATGACCAGGAGATGGGCAGGAAAAGTGGCACCCCAGGGGCTACACTTGGCCCGAGGTGCTGGGTCCTTATTGCCATTCCATTAAACATCACCAACGTACCATCATATGTTCCACTTTCTAGCAAGGCTCCACTTTCTTCCAGTGCTTTAAACTGCTCCACAGGAATGAAATTATAGTCTACCCCAGGGACCTCCCCATCTCTGGGAGCCCTTGTAGTGCCTGCAAAGACAGAAAACACTCTTGTAAGATACTTAAGAGCTGCCTGTTACTGCCTGCTGTACAATTCAGCCAAAACAAGGTATTTTTGAATCTTTATGCAATGATGTCACTCCAGTAAGAGTTCGAACAAGCGGTGAGCGAGTGAACAGTAATGTATAAAAACTGGGCCAAGAAGTTACACAGCAATGACAGTTCTGGTCCTGACAGAGGAGCAGATGAAAAGCTGGGTGAGTTGGTAATTACAGAGAATTCTTTCTTATGCTCAGTGAACCAAAAAACAGCTTCTGTGGCAGCTGCTGATGCCTGGGCCAGGCAATCCCAGCCTGGGATTCTGGGATTGTGGGAACAGCCCTGGTATTTCACCCCTACCCAGCTGTGAGGGTGCTGCATCTCCCCTGCTTCCACCAGCACCAAACCCTCTAATTTGCACTGAGGTCAGTGTGACTAAGCACCTTTGCTTTTTGGGTCACCAAATCCACAGCTAGGCACAAAACTTACTTTTTAACCTACCACTCAGTGTAATTCAGCTACACTCCAAGGCCTGGCTGTAGGTCAGCTTTTTCAAAGCAATCACTAAATTGCTGTGTTAATGCAGAGGTTCTCAAAGTGTTATGTCTATGAAAATAGGCCTCCCATAGTTAAAAGAGCTTAATTAAAGCTCTCCTGGAAAGGGCTGCACTGATTCATTACTGCCTACAACCTACCAGCATTTTAAAGGCATATGTCAATTTTGTCAGGCAGCAGCATGAACAAGAGCTAGGAAATAAAAGATAATAACAGTGAAATGCAGGTTAAGAAAGCCACAAACTCCTGGGCATGCTCAGAGAGAAGAGAACAGAGTTCCTGTAAATACAAAAAACGTTAGTTGACAAACTTACAAGTTTTTAGTGCAATAAATATTTAAATACAGTCAGTGATGAGCCTTTTAAATCAGTCTGTGTGCTCAGGATGATCAAACACTCCCTCTGTACTTTCTGCCACTCTATTTCTCTTACTGAAACACCCTAAATTCTGATTTTCTTGCTGCTTTTCAGCCCATACTGGCTGCACCAATTCACAGCAACTTCAGACACAGAGCTATTCTAGCAAAGCCAGGAGTTCCTGCTGCAAGGTAAAGCCAGAAACCAGATGAAGAGAGAAGGCAATTAAAGCTCATAAATGATGTGGGTGTTAGCAGGAACAGATCAAATGAGGCTGGTCTTTACATACTTACAAGGGATGGTTCTCAAGTAGAGATTGTCTCTGATCACTTGCTGCAGTTTGTGGTCTATGGAGCCCTTCTGGAACTGAAGGCTCAGGTAGTGGCGCAAGTCTTTGTTGATGACTTTTCCTTAAAAAACCCAACAAACGAGAATAACTTGTAAAAATTAAGCAGGATCTCACAACAGGAATTGTGTTTCACTGCTGTAAACGTTTCAGAAAAAGCAAGCAGTGAAAGAGTTGGGTTGTTTTAAATGCACTGACCTGAATGGGAAAAAAATATTCTGTGCTGGTAAATCACAGAATGCCAGAATGGTTTGGGTGGGAAGAGACCTTAAAGCCCATCCAATTCCACCTCCTGCCATGGGCAGGGACACCTTCCACTTGACCAGGTTGTTCCAAGCCCTGTCCAACCTGGCCCTTGGCACTTCCAGGGATGGAGCAGCCACAGCTTCTCCTGTGCCAGCCCCTCACCACCCTCACAGGGAAGAGTTTTTTCTGGCACAGTTGATTTTAAGCAGAGCTGAGCAACAACCATCCACCATCAGTATCTCCCAAGCTAGACAGTGACAATATTCTGGAGTTTGTTTGAAAGTCAATACAAAATATTAAAATACAAAATGTATTACCAAAATGCAAATTCTCCACAGACAGGAAGCTATTGTCACTGTATCTTGAAGCAGTTTCCATTCAATTTACACCTACTCACTAGTCACCTGAGCTCAACATTTTGTCACATGGGAACCTGCATCCTTGGCATTATAGAAAGAAAATATTTCCCTTTTAAAAACATTGCATAATAGAAGAGAGTGGGTTTCTTTTTTTTTTTACAATTACTCCTTTGCAATACTTCTGTCAGGTATCATTAGTGAATCTGTCACATCACTGGAGAACTACGGCCCCTTCAGCACACAAATAACTGAGCTCTTGAATTACTGCCTCATCCTTCTGACAGGAGGGTACAAACCAAGCTTTTGTACCCTGTCAGCCTCCCAGAAAGCACATTAAACAGGGTTCAGCGACCTTGGGAAATTTAAAGTTATGTACTATAGAACACTCAGGGCTTTAGGGGGAAAGCTCAGCCCTTGTCTGCAGAGCCAGCCCAGGAGATGGGCAGCAGCAGCAGCAGCAGCAGCAGCAGAGGGCTGGGCTAGCCCAAGAGCAGGGAAAAGAGCTGCAACACACAACTGCTCCTTTCAAATGACATCACCAACAGGTTATGAAATGCAGGAACTTGCCCTAGGGATGGCTGTGACAGGAGCCTGTGAGGAGAACACCCCCAAGAGGGCACAGACCCACGGCAGGGCTCCCAGAGCTCCCTCTCACCTTCAGCCAGCCTTACTGAGCTTATAGAAATGCCACATTTGGACACAATCCCAACAAACCCCAACCAGCAACACCCTGCCACTGCTAACCAAGTTATCCCAACCACATGTCACCCCTGAAAGGTTGGCTGTGTGTTTGGGTTGTGGCAGGTTTGGGCTTTCCCTCCCCTTTCAGCCACGTTAAGAGCAGGTCACACCTTTGAGGTCTCTCAAACACGACCTCAGCGACCACCAGCAAAGAGAATTTCAACCTGCACCCTCTTCCCTCCAAACAAAACCATGGCCTGCTGAGGAGTATTGCCAAGTGGAAGCAAGATTACCTATCAGCTCTTCAGAGAGGTCTGTGCTGTCCACAAATTAACCAAAACCCAAACTAAACCACCTCAAGCCCCCAAGCAAAAAAGGCAAAAGCCCAGAGCAGGCAGCACAGCCTGTGCTGAACACAAGCCCCAAGCTTCAAAGGAAGTCGATTTTTCACCTGCTTTAACACTTCATTTCTTTAAAAAATTACATCCAACCCCCCAGAAATCATTCTGCAGCACTAGGACAACACCTCAGCATTGTCCTTGTGGGTTACACAAGCAACACAGCAATTCCCACTGCAGTGGATCCCACCAAATCCTTCCCAGGCACAGAATGTGCAGCCCCCAGGGCCAGCCCTGCCTGGTGTGATGCCAATGAGCCCCCACCTCAATTCCCTGTTTTACCATCAGGAGCTGTTCCTTATAAAACTTTGGATTTGCTCCTTGCAGCATAATGAGCAAAACATGTCACAGAAAATGGAAACAAATGGGGTAATCTCCAGCAGGAAAAGTATTTTCCATTTGTTACTACAAATCACTTTATTGTTTGTAGACAAGATGGTTTCTCAACATTAAAAAAATGTTTTACTGCTAAAATGGTCCATCCATCTCTCTGTCAAAGCCAGATCCATAGCTCTGCACTTCAGCAATCCCTGCATATTTCACTTAGGCAGATCAATACACCCATATTTCACTCAGGCAGATGAATCTAGTCATTAACTACATTCAGAGCCCTGCACGTCAGAAAAAGCTTGGCAAGAGCTGAAAATCTGCACTGGATGGAGAATTACAGAGCCTTTATTTACTCACTGATCTTCCCCTCCTTATGTTTTAAGATATAAAAGCTCATAAACCCTTTCCAATAAATACCAACTCAGTTAAAGACCAAGTAAAGGCAAAGCTACTGCTAAGGATACACCAACACTGAGGGGTTAATCTTAACATTAAAACCTTAGACTGGAGATCAAGACTCTGAGACCAAGGTGACTAAACTGAAGATTGAAAGTCTTGCCTGGGGAAAGCAGAGGAGAGTCAAACAAAAGAGTAGGCAGAGGGAAAATGACAGAGAGTCACGGAGAGAATGGTGTGCATTAGAAGGCAGAAAAATAAAGTAATAGCAAGGATGCTTTAGGCAACCTCCAGAGCTTGCTTCATGCAAAAGCCAGATTATTTCCCCTCCAGAAGCTGAACATGCTCCTTTACATTGTTTCACGCAGGCTTTTAGGAGAACCTCATGTATCAGCCCCTCTGAAATGACCTAATAAATGTCGGGTTGGTGTTTGTGCTGCTGCTGAGCTGCCTCTGAAGGATGACACGGGAAACACAGGGACCAGTCAAGAGGAATAATGTATTTTATACCATTCAGGTTCTGCAAGATGAACAGGCACAAGCCTCTTGTTTTCAGTTTTAATCTAAATTAACCAGGAAAGAACTGTTTAAACGGGGCTATGCACATTGCAGCTGGGTAAGAACTAAGTGGCTGCAGGAGGGGAAAAGGCTCCAGTGGCACTGCAGCAACACACAGCACTGGAAGGACAGAGGCAAACGAGTGACAGGGACACGGTGACACACGGGGGTGGCGGCTCTCACAAACTCTGCTGGTGAAGTTGCCTCTGCAGGACGAGGAACAGCTATTTATACACCCTGCTTGTCATGGAAACACTCAAGAACACACTTTGCAGCTACAAACAGAGGAGCATTGCCATGGTGCTACTAGAACTCGACACAAAAACCCACTTCTGGATCAGCAGCGTTGGTAAAATGGCAAAGCTCAATGCTCAAATATCAAATAAACAGTAAGAATTCAGTCTGTGTAGTTTTTATGCTGCTGTTTCGTAATAATTCCACAACTACCTCTGGTATATGGAGTACCTGTGGTATCTCCCACTAAGCACTCTGAGGATGAAATGGAACTTGTCCATGTTGTTCTGATGAACATTTTACACGGACACAGGTGACAGCTTTCCAGAGACATGGAATTCTCTGCCCTGCTGGGCAGTGATACCTTGAAGTTTCCATGCCAACATCTTCTGGAGACAGTGGCAGCTACAGGCTACCAAGGAGCTGCAGTGCTCATGGGTGACTGAATAAGTGGACACTTTCAATTTCCAACTTTTTCAAAAATACTTCACTGCCCATTATAAAAGCAATTTTTCAAAGTAGCAGTTTATTAAAAGCATGCTGTTTTCCTATTAGAGGACATAATTTATTGCTGGGGCTTTCACCTTCACTGTAGCTTTTAGCATAAAAATGCAATTTTAAGTGAACAGATGAGAAAATGGAATCATATTCCCTTGTTTGGGGGGGGGAATTTTTAAAAGCTCAGCTGCAGTCCTGATGTGCTCTGCTGGTGAAGGGCAAAATCTCAGAATCCTATAATGGTTTGGGTTGGAAGGGACCTTAAAGCTCATCTTGTTTCAAGCCCCTGCCACAGGCAGGGACACCTTCCACCAGCCCAGGTTGCTCCAAGCCCTGTCCAACCTGGCTTTGGACACTTCCAGGGATCCAGGGGCAGTCACAGCTTCTTTGGGCAACCTGTGCCAGGGCCTGCCCACCCTCACAGGGAAGGATTCCTTCCCAATATCCCTCTGGCAGTGGGAAGCCATTCCCCCTTGTCTTGTGCACTTCATCCCTCTCCATCTCTCCTGGAGCCCCTTTAGGCTCTGGAAGGGGCTCTCAGGTCTCCCTGGAGCCTTCCCTTCTCCAGGTGAACACCCCCAGCTCGCCCAGCCTGGCTCCAGCCCTTGGAGCATCTCCAAGGCCACTCCAGCAGCTCCATGTCCTTGTGCTGTTGTTCCCCAGGGCTGGACGCAGAATTCCAGGTGGGGTCTCACCTGGGGAGGGCAAAGGGACAGAACCCCCCCCTCCCCTGCTGCCCACGCTGTGGGATCAGCCCAGCACACAGAGGGCTTTCTGGGTCCCACCACACGTGGCCAGGGCAGGTCCAGCCTCTCACCCACCAAAACCAGCCCCCACCAGCGCCGGGCTGGGAAGGCAGGAGCATTCCCAGCTATTCCCGTGGTGATCTGCCGCCATCTCCCGGCACCTTCCAGCTGATCCCCCAAATTCCCCCCCTCTCCCACTCCCCAAACCCCCTCACCCCGCTCTCCAGGGCGGGTTTAAAGTCACACATCTTAGGCACTGCCACCAAATGCTGTTTCCTGACTCAGAACAGAGCAGAGGCGTGACCGGAATCCCACCGTGTACACTGAGAATTCCACACATGCAAACACACAATCCCGGAGCGTCCACGGCTCCGCTTGGCTGCGTGACATGTTACATAAGCTGGGACTGCAAAAGGCCACCCTGACCATGAAAATTCCAGTAGAACACACTTGAAGGGCTATAAAACAGCTCCCTGGCTTCGCTCACGGGAGAACTAAAATAGGAACTAACAGGGTTCATCAAGTGGAAAACAGTTACTGTTTAATTAAACTGGGCTGTCAATACACAGAGGGAGATTAAGTGATCTTTGACGTGACTAAGCAAAAGCTGTTGAAAGAAATGTTCAGCTCCACAAAGCAGGGGCAATGCATTCGGAAACCTGAGTTATAATTAGTGTGTAACATTAACTTTATTATGCTCCTCAGCAACTACTCACCTATGATAATTTCACACAAGTCCCTGATCTGAATGTGTGCCTCCACCGAGCACAATAAATGACTTGGAGCATGCAAAGGAATTGCTGCACTCACGGAATATGGAGAGGATGGAATAGCCCAGGACTTCAGTACCTGCACAGGGACCTGCCCACCTGGCCAATCCACACAAGGGAGAGGTGGCAAGGTCAAATTATTTCAATTAATATAGAAAAGAGACAACAGCCTTTTGAGAATGCCCAACGCAGTCAGAGGTGCTTCCTCAGGTTGTAGGGCAGAAACACCAATGGATTGCTGTGCAGAAGCCTGTTTTATCTTCATGGAAGGGGGCCAGGAGCCCTGGGACCACGGAGGGGGAAGGCTGACACTGACAGCTCATGTCCCAGCCCACCCAGGGCTCCCTGACACGCTCCCACTCAACATCTCCCCATCGCCCTTCCAGATAATGGAGACCAGAATTCAAATTTGGACTCTGCCTGAGGAAGAGTGGAGCTCCCCAAAAAATCTGGGACAGTGCAGAAGGTGAGATGACACCACACCTGGGTCAGTGACCTATCTGGGAACACACACACTGGCCCCATTACAAGCTCAGGGTAACTTTGCTCATCCCCAGCTCCATCAGGTGCAGCTCCACTTCCCAAGGGACAGGAGCAAGGAAACTCCCTGTCCTGTCCACAGGGCTCAATAAGCACCTCCAGCATCCGGGATTACCAGCTGCTTTGGAGTTAAGTCCCTGCAAGGATGTTCAAAAGACCAAAAGCAGATAATCATCTCAGGAATGTGACAGAACTCCTGCTCGACTGCCTTTTAATGAGGCTCAGCCAACGGTGGGTCCGAACTGCTCTGCTCCCAAAGTCTGAATTAATTATGTCCTTTGATTGCCAGACCCAACACCAGCAAAGGCCAAGCGTTTACTAATCCAGCAGAGATTCTCCAAAGCCCACAGTGGGCAGGTCTCTGGCTCCAGCACCAGAAGGGCATCTTGATTTGCTGGATCACTGGTAGGTAGAGACATTAGTCTGAAACCAGCAATCTGTCACAAGACACAGATTTTCCCCTGACAATGAACAGAACAGACAAGGTAAAGAATGAAAGTTGATTTCCCAGAACAAACGTGGGAGAAGAGCCAAATACATTAGCAGCTTATTTTGGGATGTGAAATGCAAATGATGTATTTTACAAAGACAAAAAAGAAAAAGAGAAAAGAAAACTTAAATTACTAAAGGGTGTGAAAAAAAGAGTAAAATTATATTTTAATCTGTTCTGACCTTACTGACAGACTTCTCACCCCCTCCCTCAGTGCAGCATCATTTATTTACAGGGCTTTGGGTTGAGGGCAGACTAACATGCTAAGAACCAAACTCTTCTGCAGGTACCAATGCTGTCATCAGCAGAGGGAGACTCTGGGAATGACTTGGGAAAGTTTTTTGATGAAGGAATGGAAAGTTCTGAGGATAAGGAGGTGATGAGTGCAGGTGCAACTGAGCTAGACTATTGAGGAACATGGATAGGTATCAAGGAGGTATTACAACTGAGAACAGGGCTTCAAGGAGAAAATATTTTCAAAATATATTTTAAATTCCTTTTTAACAACAGCTTTCAAACATTCACTCAGAATCTCCCTAAAGCCTGCTGGGCTGTGTGAATTTCCCTCTGCTAAATGTCTGCAGAGAATACTTGACTGAAGACAGGGACAGCAAAGCCATTTTCATTAAGCCATGCTGCACTCACACTAAGTTATTCCAGCATCTGGAGAAAACATGTTAGAATAAAGGAAAAGGGCCAGTTGAGAAATTATCAAAACTTTCAGGAGAAGGACAATTCGAGACAAGGCCTTTACTCTGTTATTCCTTTGTGATGAGCTTTTGGACACAGCCCTGCCAAGCCCATCCCAGTTTTCCCAAAGCCTGGAGGAGATGGGTACCCATTTGCTTTACCGTGCATCTTAATTGCATCACAAAGACATCTAGGAAACATCAGCCACATGGAAATCCTCACCCTCCTGATGCCACTGTCCTGTGGCTAGAGAGCCAAGAGAGGTTCAGACTCGGGGTAGGTTCTCCGGGTGAACCTCACCCCTCCAGATATCCTGACCATGATTTTTCCATGAACATGTCCAAGAACTGGACATCTAATAAATACTGAAGACATAAACCAGCTCTATTTACATTTTACAACCCCCTACCAAATACTCCAAGGCATGACACCAGTGGGCTATCAGCAGAGAACGAAGGAAGCAGGACTGGAGGAACCCTTTCCAATGAGCAGCAGAGAAGGAATTTAATTCCTCCAAGTAACACAACTAATCCATAAACTTCTAACTACAATAGCAAACCTTGTTCCTTTGTAGTGAAGAGAAATCACGGTGCAGAGCGTTTGCAGATTACCCTGCTGTGAAAGAAAGGTTGCTAAGTGGCTAAATGTTACTGGTGTCAGCCTGCTTTGAAGAAAATTGAATTAAGGATCTCTCATGGAGCTGAACTATGGCTGTGTCATTAAAGGCATTCTACAAATTTATAAAAAGTAAAGGGTAAGTATGTCAGATTCCCATAATTACATTAACATGATAGATGCAGAACAATTCATGGAGGAATTTACGCAGTCTATTGTACAGGAAAAAATCTCAAGGCTCTTCACAGCCACAATAATCCATTAAACCAGACTCATTTACTCACTGAAAGCTGAAAAATATTAGAAAGGTTTACTTTGAAAGGCCTGTTTAATTGTAGTTTGCTATATGCTGCCTGATAATTCTTGGCAATATATTCTTATTTACAGAAATTATGGTAGAGATAAGCCTTACAGTATTAATAAATCATTTACCAGAGCACTCAAAATACTGGCAGGGTGTTTACAGTGCTGCTGAAAGAAATGAAAACCTGTTTATCCAGATTTAAGAAATAAGGTTGCCACCAACCTCAGAGTTTGTACATCCCAGTTCACTTAGGGGATTTTCTTTTTTTCATTAGTAATGCAAAATACACTCAGAAAACACTGATAACTATGAATTTTGACTTTTTAAGCTTCCAGATTTAGATCAGTTATTACTAAAAACAATCAAAGGAGTGTTCAACACCAGCTTTTACAGGATAATGCCTTCAGACCCTCAAAGTGGTGACTGATTTAGGCAAAGTTTCTCATTCTTGAACACCCCAGCATCCTGTGCTGTTCTGCTCCCCGAAATGTCACAGGGTTTGAAATGTTCCCCCAATAAACAAGCCCACTGGTGGTAAAACCTATGCAAAACTAATTTGGCTTTGTGTTTGCTTTTGAACTTCATCATTAAAGCATTGCAAGTTTAGAAGATAACTGAAATACGCTTTGGAAGGCACATCCCCAAACAATCTTTGAGAAACACAAAAAGCACTGGCAGATCAGGAGTTGTTTATTCCAAAAAACACTCAGAGCTAAGAGGGACAAGAGGTGAAATGCAAACAGTGGGAGCCTGGATGCAATTCCCCAGGGTTTTATTTCTGGCAGTACAGGAACACCAAAGTCAAGTGTTACAGAAGCCTCCAGAGTGTGAATACCCATGGCTGGGTTCCTGATCTACCATGAAAACACCCTATTGTTTAGTGCACAAGGAAGGGGAAAGAAAATATTGGCAGATCACAGATGGCATTAGCTGGAGCCTTTCAGTGCCATTTGGTGGGTGTATGAAAATAACACTTGTTACCCAGCTAACACTTGTCACCATTCACAGATGCACCAAAACTGGCTGAATCTTGGAAGTGAAGAATGAGCCTGGAGTGACAGGGCAGGGGGAACGGCTTAAACTGAAAGAAAGGAGGTTTAGGTTGGGTGTTAGGAAGGAATTCTTCCCTGTGAGGATGGGTAGGCCCAGGAATGGAATTCCCAGAGAACCTGTGGCTGCCCCATCCCTGGGAATGTTCAAGGATAAACTTGGAGCAACCTGGTCTGTGTCCCTGCCTATGGCAGAGGTGGGATGAGATGAGCTTTAAGGCCCCTTACAACCCAAACAATTCCATGTTTCCATGACCCAGCACTGTGAAACCAAGAGGTTTTTAAGCTTCTACCACCCATCCTGAGCTCATCCCCCTCCAGCTGCAGAGCACAGCACCCCTGCACCCATGAAAGGCAGCTCCTTCTCACCACAATCATCACTAAAGAGCTTTTCTCTAAACAACCTAAAAGCAGGAAGGCTCATCTCACATGCCAGAACACATTCTGAGCAGGGACAGCACCAGCAGAGCTCCCAGCAGATGTCCCTTCCCTCCCATCTGGTCCAGGGACACGGCCACGTCTGGGACACGGCAGGATGGGGACACACAGCACTTGGGAAGGGAGGGAAAAGGTGGAAATTGAGGCCAGCTGCCTTTGGGAAGCTGTATGTAGGGCAGCAACAGATAAAGGCTCCACCGGACGCAAAAACAAGGAGCATTTTGCAGTTACACAACTCCAGGGCAATTTCGGGAAGAGGTATTTATCTTTGGATTAAAAGGAAGTGTGGAAGTTTAGGGGGGGTTAACGTGAAACAATATACATGTATAAAACTGAAAATAGGAGTATACTGAGAGCTGATGAAAAACACTGGCAATTGCTGGGGGACCACACAGCTCATTATTTTCCCCCAAATGCTGCATTTTCTTCTCTGTATCTCGTTACATCTATAGACATTCTCAGCCTGTGCATGACTTCCATGCAATGACAGCATTTTTAAGTCGGTTGTGTGCCCTGCATTGGTAGCAAAACAGCTTGCACAGCCTAATAAATTGCCTACAACCTTAAGGATTTTTTAAAACTAAAATCCTTTTGAGTAAACTAGTCAAACTTTCAGACTCCAGCTTCACACGCACCAGTATCAGATATGATTACAGTAATACATTGCACGCATAGAAAAATCCATTAACCATGGGAATACAGTCAGGAGAATTACAGTGAGTAGGGTTTGCTCTGATAATGCCAAGTATTTTAATACTCTATTATTAAATAGGAGAACAGCAAGGCACAAAGGCCTGTACAGCTGTTTCTGATATAAGATCAGACACTGAAGGAGATATGAGCAGAACTCAAATGATTTAAAATAATGAATGGGTTTCAAATAAAAGGCAAACATAACCATTTCCTTCAACTTAACAGCGGGGAAGAAAAATGCAAAAGAACTTGCCACAAGAGAAGTTTGACCTTCTCTATTATATATGGAGACTTTCCTCTCTTCCCTTTGATTTGTTATTTTCTTGAGACGTGAAAAAAGCACTGAACAGATCAACGAGCTTCTGTGTATTTATGAAGATTTGTTATATTTTGAGGTGATATTTTAATGCTCTGTTCTTCTCCAGATCCCTCCCCACACTTTGCTGGGAGGCTGCATGTATCCTACTTAATTCATGGGAAACATGGAGCGTTTTACAACTTTCTGAAGCAACTAAGACTCACTGCAGAGAATTTGGTTTAAATTCCCACAGTACCTCTCTTGCCAATGTGGCCCGTGATTCCCATGCCTTTGTGATCATGAAATCCGACCATCAACCAGCACCACCACAGTGTTCACTACTAGACCATGTCCTCAAATGCCAAAGCCATGAGTTTTTTTAACATTTCTAGGGATGATGACTCCACCACCACCCTGGGAAACCTGTTTTAAAACTTTTCAACCCTTCTCATGAAAAATTTTCCTAATATTCAGTCTAAACCTCCACCAGCCAGTACGGCGACACCAACAGGCTCAAGCACGTTAAAAGAGTGTGTTACAACAATCTAAAGGCTCAAAACAACAATTAGAATTTGTAACACACAAACATGTTAAAAAATATTAAAAGCACAGGGTTGTTTTAATAATAGCACTTTAATAAAGCTTTTTAATTATGCATTCAAGGCCATGCTGAGTTTTAATCACTGAGCAACTCATTACACTACAGGGGCTGTCCAGGGTGAGTTGTATCTGTCACTGCAACACTTGTATTGTAAAGTCAAATACAGGCATTACAGCCCTGAAATCAGTCCTCTATAGCTGTCACAGGTTATAATAATACATAAATCATTTAGCCTGCTTTTAATTGAGGAGTGCAGCATCACAACACAGGAACCTGAACAACGGAGGTGCTTTTCCTCAGGCTAACTATGGCTTGTTATTTTTAATACACAATCTCCCATTCATTCCCTTAAATTTACAATGTGACGTTTTAATTTATTCACACTAGGAAAAAAATGATTTAATGAGACAGCAAACAAACCCATTTGGTCTGGAAAGCACAATTAACATATGCAACTGAACAAAACGCTCCTTGAGTCCCCAAACTCTTCTAATATTAATGCTTCCCTCTGGAAATCTGCAGCTGATGTGCAAATTCAAACTTACTGATGTTTAGTGAGTATTTCTCCATGTCCCAGCTCCCCAAGGGATGCACAGAGGGCACCTGGGCAGGTTAAGCTGTCGCAGGGCTTGGCAGAAGCTGCCTGTGCCTGTTTGCCCTGACACAGCCCCCCGTTTCAGCTGGGCCCTGTGTCTAACACACCATAGCTCATTGCTTAAGCACCATGCAGCTCTCCAGAATGACACATTTCACTCACATCCCCGAAGAAAAATGTCCTTGCAGCTGCTCGGCGTTACACAAGCCATTTAATCTGCTTGGGACTTGGCACTGCTTTCCCAGCAGAAGGGGACGTGTTCCCATGCCAAGACCTTTTTATTTTTTTTTTGGGGGGGGGGGGGGGGTGTTTGGAGTGTTCTGATTAGAATAGAACTTATGCAAATCACAGACAGGTTTATTTTTAGCCTGCTTTCCATAGGAATCAAGACATGCAATTACACTCTGCATAATTTCTAGGCCCACTAACCTATTTCAGTCTGGAGTTTGGCAGAGCAGAAGCCTGACAAAGACACTCCACTGACAGAGATGCTGGATGGCTCTTCTTCTGGACCAGATAATCCTTTTGGGTGACCATCCAACATGGGAAACAGAAAATGTTCCCAGCAGAGGTGTCCTCCAGCTGCATTTGTGAGCAGTAGCTGGACCCATAAAGCAAGACCCATAAAGCAATTTATACAAAGAGCAAATTGGGCTCTCAAATACCATCCCAAAAGCTTTTGAGTGCTTTCAGCTCTTGTAAGAGAGTGGTTCACTCCCATAGAGAAATGTCACCAAAGGGCTTTTTGGGTACAGAGCTCTGCTGAGCTCCTCACCCCCCTGTTACTGTGGGACCCCCTAAGCACACGGGTAAAGGAGCAATTCCTGCTCCAACAAACACGAATCATTATGCAGCTTTTATGAAGGAATTAGAGCTTCCCCAACCGGCTTTTCCAGGAGCTGGGGAAATCCCAGCAGTGGCAGGGATGGGATGCAGCATTCCCCATGGGGAGCTGGTGCTTTTGCAGGGAGAGGCAGCTGGGCAGTAAATCCACAGTGCAGATCCCTGGCTGTGCCTCACTGCACTCCCAAGGACTCCCAGGAACCTGCAAACACCAATATCCACGTGCCAGCTCAGCACTCCTCTGATCAAACCCACCGTGCCATGGATCAGAGACAGCTCAGTTTAACTGGCAAACACTCCCCCTGCAGCTCTCTCTGCACAAGGTGGACACTCAGCAAATTCAATCCCTGCAGCTCCAGATGTGCCCCAGCTGTGACTGATGTCAGTGCCCAGGGAGGCTTTACAACACCCAAGGGCTGGGGGCACCCCAGTGAACACCACAGCAGCCCAGTAAGAAGTGAGGAGAGACATCCCTGTGCCCACAGGCTCTCTCACTGATGCCTCTTTGCACAAGCACAGCTGGAATGAAACAGGTTCACGTTCCCCAGATTTTTCAATTTATTTCTCAGCAAAACCAAGCCTGGTATAGAAAAGTATCAATGCTGACATTTTCAATGCTGGGACAAGCACCATTGCAACTCATGGATTGCCTGGGTCTTGCTGTTGTAAAAAGATATGAAAAATACTTTGTCTCAAGACAAAACCAGCATTTAGTATCTACTGTGGTTAGCTTATACCCTTACAGAACCTTACATTACTTAAAATTTTCTCACTGCAGCTTTACAGTGAGAGTATTCAACTCAGTGTTACTACACTGTCAGCTGAAGCATGAGAAAACAGCTCAAGACCAACCAACATTGTTCAAAATACTTTTAAGATCTTCCAATTCAAAAAACACAGCAACTCTCTTTCACCTGTGTGATGTCAGTCAAGTGTGTTTCCCACCATTTACTTGGCACTACATTTATATGTGAAAAGTACCAAGCAAAAAGAGCCAGGAGACTCATCCCAGGGGTCAGGACCACAAAGCACATCCAGGGATATGAGGATGTGCCTTGCTCTGTCACATCCATGAATCCCACTGCTGGGTCACTGAATGAACTCCAATTCCATCATAACCCAATTCTACAGGGAAGCTTCTGTTTATGGTCTTCACAGCACACTGCTGAAGTAATCAAGTAAGAGAAGACCATTTCCCCATGTCTTAAGTTAATCATCATGTAATATTAAAAATGAAAGGAATTTCTCTTTCCGCTTGCACAGCATATCTTGTTATTTCATCACTCTTCATTTAATAAGATTTATTTTCAGTTATGGCACCCAGGATTTTCAATTAACCATGAAATAGTGCTTTCTCCGAGCAGCGCACGTGTGAGGAGCTGGATGCCAGCACAGAGGAACTGCTCAGCCTTTGGGATCCAGCTGCTTTCTAGTGAAGTACAAGCAGGAGCTGGGCTTGCCCAGGCAGTGCTGGCACATCCCAACCCAGCTCTTCCCTGCAGGAACCCAGGGCAGAGCAGCCAACCTGGCACAGCAGCATCAGAGGTGCCAATTGACGAGCTCCAAACACGTCCTGGGAGAGGTGCAAGTCATGCCACAGAGCCATAGCTCATGCACACAGCTGGCAGAGCTGCTTCCCTCCACTGCTTGGCACAGCAATTTGAATTTCTAGCAAACTCAGAGGCTGAGAGAATCCTCCTCGTTCCTGATGCAGCATTTCACTTGAAAATCCACACAGCTTCCCATCAGCAGCCTGCAAAAAAACCTGCCTGGAGCCACCCCTGTCACCTGAGCAGCTACTGTGGCACTGGACAACCTTCAGGGTCCCTCCAACCCAAACCATTCTATGAACCTAAATGCTCATTCTCCATTTTGTAAACAAACCTTTGATGTAGTAAACCCCCTTACATCCACATGCTAAACATCAGTGCTCACAATTAACATCAGTTCTCCAAATTTCCTCTTCAAACTTGTATTACCTGTGATGAGTAACTGGGCAGAGCAGCACAGTTGTGCTGTTTTGGGGGACAGCAGGAACACAAAAGGCTTTGAAGGGGTACAAAGGGAAGGACAACTGTGTTCACAGCCCAGCATACACTCATTTATTTCTGTAAAGAGAAAATAAAAAAAGCATTGCAGAGGAGAATTATTCCAGAGGGCAGGCAGATACCTGCAGCCTCAGCTCTAAATTATATAGCCAGGAGGTCAGAACGATCTTTATCTTCCTCCTTTGTACTCACTCACCCATGGATACAACAATGGCAATGCCACTGCAGGAACACAGTTAACTTTAAATTTTAAAGGTTAATTTTACACAGTTGTGTGTCTTTTTTTCTGTCAATACCTACTGGCCAAACACCTCCATGTAACAGCAGGTAAAAACCCCACAGCACTAATGGTTGTTTTCCTTTATTGGCAATTTTAGGATCAGACATCTACAGTGCAGTTTTCCTGTCATTTAAATCACACTGCACTCCATGCTTAGAAAACAGAAATGTTATATTTTACAACTAAAGGGTTAAGGACTTCCAAATTCAGCTCAACTGACCTTGGTGTGACTTACCACAACACAGTCAGCTCTTCAGCAACACAGATGGTTGAACTGATGCTGCCAATGTTTAAAGCTCAGAAAATGCTCCTTTTTCTTCCCCCCCACCCCGCCTCCTAAATTATTATTATTATTTCCCCATGCTGTGTTTACTGTTTTACATATATACTCTGCCTGCCAAGGAATTGTTAACTAATCACCATGAGATTCATTTTGTTAGCACACAGCTGGGTACTTGGTCATGCAACATCTGCTTCTCCGCATTTCTTCTTTTTCTTATCTCTCAGTTGTAAGAAAAGGGTCTCAATGGAGCATGTCAGGCAGTATGTGGAAAAAGAAGCTGATAACTAATAGCTATTAAAACATAAACCTTCAGATTAATTATGGACTCACAGAATCATAGAAATACTCTGAGCTGGAAAGGACCCACAAGGACAACGAAGTTCCAAGTTCTGGCCCTGCAAAGGTCAACCCCAAAATCCCACCATGTGCCTGAGAGTATGTCTCTCAGAGGATGGAAAGCCCAACTCCAGCAGACATGAGACAGGTAAGAGACCTTCCCATGTCCTCATAAGAAGCTTCTATTAAAGATTACTGCAACTTAGAAGGAGAATATAACAGAGATCAAGAATGTGATGATCTTTTAAGAAATGCTT
The DNA here is from genome assembly GCA_035221455.1 of Xenops minutus. NCBI lineage: Eukaryota > Metazoa > Chordata > Aves > Passeriformes > Furnariidae > Xenops > Xenops minutus. The sequence continues at coordinate 6,313,886 of JAWWEE010000069.1, read as the reverse complement.
CTGCAATAAAGTGCTCACAGCATCAGCATTTGAGAGACTGGAAGAATAAAGAAGGGCAAATAACCTATTCATTAAAAGGATGAATCTGGTTTTCATAACCAGAAGGTACTGAACATTAAAGAAAACTTGTTCTTTCACTGCCACCTATGTCAACTTCCAAGCACAGAGCACAGGTCAGTTCTGCAGCAGGCTCAGTTGGGGCTGGCATGTATGAGCATTTGCTCACCTGTGGAGAGGTCAGTCCACCTGGGGAACACCACAGCTCTATTACCAGTTATTCTTGACTGCAGAACAAACTTCTCCCACTACTCTATACTAAAAACTAGACAAAGCAGAGACAAAAAGCACTGAGAGCAACTCTGTTTTTACTCCACAGTTTCCAAGTCTCTGGAAGCCACATACAGCCACACTCAAAAACCTTAAACCACCTGACTTTAGCAAGCCCTAAAGGGCTGTGGCTGCAGTCAGGCACAAATGGCACAATCACTCATGGCCAGCTTCCAAACCACCCACTCTCCCTTCTCCCAGTCCAATTAATGACCACAAAACAAACACATCAGCAGTGAACAAGAAGCAAAGTCTAGAGACCAGGGCAGCAAACAACTGCTCCCCAGCAGGTGCCTGTGACAACTGCCTGGCTGAGAAGCTATTGAATTCACTGAGTAACTGGTTCCAGTTGCTTTCAGTTTCAGTTAAGACTGCCCAGGGAAGTGTTGGACTCATCAACCCTGGAAGAGTCCAAAAATATGTAGACATGGCACTTGAGGACATGGTTTAGTGGTGAACACAGTGGTGGGTTGATGGTTTGACTTGATCTTACAGTTCTTTTCCAGCCTTAACAATTTCATGATTCTGTAACAATGTTTGCCCCTATAATTTCAGCATGAGGTGGATGTTGTGAGCAAAATAATAATGTTATAGAGTCTGAGACAGAAAGGGTCCTCAGTCACAACAATGGAAGTTTCTCTGCTCTCGGAGCTCTCAGATTCCGCTCGAGAAGCTGCCAGTCAATGTCTTCATGCAGCTGTCTCCAAAGGCTGGAGTCATTTATATCTGCTTAAAGAGCTCACGAAATTCAAGGCTGACACAGAAATGGAATTCTCTTAAGAAAGCACTTCAAATAAAGAGACAGCTTTGAAGGCAAAGCCAAATGTAATTTCTGTTCTCGATTCACAATCAACCAGAAGGCGGCTCTGGATGGATGTACACCCCAACAGGAAAACCCAAAGTGACAGCACCGAGTTTGTGCCTGCATTTATTGCATCATTCCTTTTCTGTCATCCCTGTCTGACAGGGGGAGTTCTGCAGTAACCTCTCTGAAATGCTTTGCTGTCACCAGAGCACAGAGCAGATACTTGTTACCCACAGTAGATGGTTCTGATTAAAACACTCATTCTCCTCACTTCCAGCATAAGAGTTAGAGTAAGAGAAGGAAGGAGTTTTCAAAGGTTTGTTTGAATACAAGTATATGATATATATCACTTTATCAATGTAATAAAACAGACAGCTAGGTGATGAAAAACCACCCTGCACCTACAAGTATAAGAATTACATGGAGCTAATCTGACAGCAGGTGCCTGTCCTAACCATGTTCATCAGCTCACAAAACTGTGATTGCAATGTAGTCAAGATCCTTCCCAGTTCTGCTTGTCACAGGGAGTCAGAATCAGGCACCAATTACATGGAGAGCACTTGATTGTTACTAAACAAATCCATTTAAATTCCCAAATTTACTGTTCAGTCTGCATTGGCAGGTCTGCAGCAGCAGCAAAGGAAAGGAACTGGACTTCTTGCTGTTCAAATAAATCACGGGATGGACCAGAGATTAGCTTGTCTTTACCTGCCAGTTTAAATTCTTATTAAGAGACTACCAGGGCTTTCCTGAAGGCACTGTCAGAGCAAGCAGGTGAAGCCAAGGCTGGGCTGTGTGTGCAGCACATCCACACCTGCCCAGCCCTGTGCTCACCTGGAGGGTCTGCAGTGCCTGCAGAGGGGCAGCTGCATCATTTGGGACCCCAAAAAAACACCACTGCAAGTCCAGCATGCAGGTTAGGAACAGTCTTTGCACAGCAAAATTGCAAATATCCTCTGCTTCTCAACTCCTTTAGCAGCAGCTCTGAGGTCCAGCCAAGCCTGCAGGCACTGCTTGAATTTCCTGTGTTTGAATCAGATGTGTTGTTACTTCAAAAAGCAGATTTTATTTTTATCTCCACTTATTTGTGAAATATCAGAAAAGCCTTGCATTTTTGCATTTCAAACTTACACTGCCAGGTAACAATGAATGCTAAATCCTTCCAGACCACTAAAAGTCTGAAGACAGCACCCAATTTTCGTGTCCCAATTTCAAACTCTTTAGGTAGCATAGAAAGTTTTGTCAAAGAACTGGGGTTTTGTTTGAAAACATTGTTTTTCTTTGCCATTTCCTTAATACCCAACATCTCTGCAGCCACACACCGGGAAGAGCAGCAGCTCTCTAAAGAATACAGTTCAATAGAAAAAAAGCAAATCCGATGTATTTGCCAAGAGGCAATAAATAAGGATTTCAGAACAACAAATTTTATGCTGCCCGAAGGTGATTCAACAAAGCAGAAAGTGATTTAAGTCCTTTCTCTCTTTGCTGCCTCTCACCCACCATAAAGAAAAAACAGCTCACAGAAAGAACTTCCTCATGTAAAAGCCCTTTTACTATTCCTACAGCATGACACTTCACATTACGGATGGGAGTTTGATGCCTGAATGGAAGAATATCCTATTTTTAGTAGACTTTTCACTGAGGGAACAGTTGGTAGTTGTGAATAGCTTGGAACTTCCCTCTGGATGTACTACAGGCACTTGTGTACAAGTATACACTGATAAAAAGGTTAATGATGACCCCAAAGATCCCATCCTTGGGGCCAGCACTGCCCTTGAAGGGCTATGAACGTCTGGGGAAATAATTCCATTTTAAGCAGTGTCCAGCACCATCCACATTGCTGTTTCCATGTTCATTCCAGGTCCCCTCCCTGTGCAAAGGCCAGGAAAAGTCAATAAGCTCCTGCTTCCTACCAGACACACCTGTTTCACCTCTTTTTGTTATGTAATTTGGGCTAAAATGAGACTGCTGCGTGGCCAAAGTTTATTAAATCTATTATTATTAAATCACAGCACTGCACAGTGTTCTCCAGTCTCCAGAGAGTTCCAGCTCTCAGTATGTGGGATAAAGAACTGCTGGAGTAACACAAATGCTTCCAGTGCTTTTTGAGGAGGCAGCTGCCAGCTCTGGTGTCAGCCACCCTGAAATGAGGAGCTGTGCAAATCACTTACCTATGCTCATGGTTCAACAACGTGCTAAGAATGTTGTTTCAACAATAAAAACACCTGTGATTTACAAATATTTGTAACTCTGGATTCAAACCACAACTGGAGTTCCAGTAAACCGAGGGCACGCACCAGGACTGAGTGACACCTGCTGATGGGGAGATGCCAAAGGCCACCTGAGCTGTGCCCTTGGGCTATCCCACCTGCTCCTGGACACTTTAAAGGAGTTAAGAGACATCCCTGGCTAGGGAGGACCCACACATTCTGAATTATTTTGTAGAATAGAAAGAAATAGCACACAGTACAGAGTAAACTACATTCACTCCACTGCATTTATTTGCTATTCTGATGAACATTAAGCGCCCTGCCCTAATGAATTCCTTTAAGTACTAGGCAGCATCTCCTAATGAGCATTAATTAAACTTTTCCAGCATCTCTACCTTCACCAGAGAAAAGTAATTACTCACTGCTGTCCTACAGAGAGGGAAATAAAATCCACAGGATTAGGTTTTTTTAGACTGAGTAAGTAGGGCAGAGAGGAAAGCCTGCAATTTAGAGGCAAGTTGTGTAGTCCGTAATTCCACATGAGCAATACTTCAGGCCTTGGATTGAGTCATACAGTTTTCCTGCTGCCTGCAAACCAACCACAAAATGGGGTTTAATAATAGCACCACGTCTGTCAAGGGCATAACTATTTGTCTTTTTCAAAATTCATAAGAGGACAGAGCAGAAGCTGTTACCTCAGCTGTTCTGCATGGTTTAACCCCCAGCAGCACACACCCATTGAGAAAAAACTTTTACTGATATATATGGCACGTTAATGCTTCTATAAGAAACCATTTCACAAAGGTATGTGCATGAGAGGCATGTGAAGATGTCTGATCTTAGGTCACAGAGCCATCACAGAGTGGTTTGGGTTAGAATAATGGATGACAACTTGTATTTATTAATACAAAACTGGTTTATACAGCAGCGAGCGACTCTCTGTATGAAACAAAACCACAGCAATGTCATCAAACTTATGTCATGAGCATTCTCTGCATATGTCAAACATGAGTCACTCAAGTTCACATTCCAAACATCATCTTCCAGGGAAGAGCTGTCAACTCAAGGGAAAGCCAAGGCAATACATACCTCACAATACTCCTCAGCACTGGAACACCACATTTGGTGACTTACTGGTACATCCCCTCGATGGCACCCACCGTACCAAAGAGTTTGCACAAACAAGTTCTCCCTGCACCAAAGCATTTCCAATCTAATCTCACTGCAAAGCAGATTAGTGAAATTACTGAGAGATAATATAATAGTTGCAGCAACAGAGGTAAAAATACTTCCCTGGCACTTTTAGTCAGCTGATTCCTGAGGAATTCTTTAGACCAATAAAGGATGAAACAAGCCATTAAACATAATTCCCTGGGATTAATATAGGGCTCTGCCTCTCTTTTACATAACAGGATTCTGAAATTCCACCCCCCACCCCCCCCAAGTACATGCATTAGGAGGAAATCATTTCTACAAACCTAAAACTTTAGGGCTTAGTTATTTCCTGATAGTTCTGTGGTTTTAGAGGAAATAAACTGGATGATAATCCTCTTGCATTTAATGAGTAGTACCAGCACACCCTGCTGCTGTTTGTTGCAACAAGGTCATAGCAAACCAAGGCAAAGTTGCATATACTGGCAATGAAACCTCAAAGTGGGGGAATGCCTTAAGTGGTTTGGGTGTTACTGTTGTCTATTCAGGAAAAAACTGTATCAAAATAGTTTTAAAATCCACAGAATTGAAATCATAGAAAAGTGTCACAGATTTTTCACAGAAATCACAGCACAGGAGGAAAACTCTTAATCAGTAGGTTGACTTACAAAGAGTTCAAATTATTTGTCAATGGGTTTATGCTTTGGTTTTCAATAATGCCAGGAATATATTAATAAAGTCCATCAGTGCTGGTAGGCAAAACCAGCTGTGCAAACACCTGAAACAGGTCAGACAGTGCACACAGCCTCACTTCTGCTTCAGCTGTACTTTTGCTGTCAACTTCCAAAAAGTCTTCAGGGAAAAGCAAAACTTATCTGAAGACAGGCACTTCTGCTTTGTGTTTTGATTAGTTCTAACCCAGATTCACTAAGTCTTATGCTGAACACCCCTACCCTACTACATGCTGCTTGTTCAGAACCCAAAATACACAACCCCAAAACACTCTTTCCAAAGTTTGGCTGAACTACAGCAACTATTGAAGAGACACAATACTTTTAAAGAGGCTTTCTTTACTAAACTAGACAGCAAACCACCCAGACATCTGAAGATTATAACACAAAATCCCAGAATAGTCTGGGTGGGAAGGGACCTTAAAGCTCATCTCGTTCCTGCCATGGGCAGGGACACCTCCCACTAGCCCAGGTTGGCCAAATATATATTCATTTTGTTACCTTTAAGGTAAATTCGTTAAAGCCATCACACAAACAAAAGCTTTGTCTATTTTTTTATAACTTTTACTACCAGTCTTAACCACCACATGAATTTAATTTTGATGAAACATTTAAGAAGACCAAATGGGTTTAAAACGGGTTTTGGCTACATTAAACTTGGTGACACCTAAAAATGGAGACAAGTTGAAAGCTACTGCTCTAGAGGAAAAACCACTTTCTACCCTAACTGTATTTGCACTAACAACTTAATTTGATAAACTACATCACTGTATCAAACAGTAATTAAGCAGCCACTTCAGATGGAATTTTTTCCTCTCATCTGTTCTTTCATCAACATGAAAGTGGATTTCATTTTAACATATTTCTTCCAGCTGATCATAACAGTGGTGTTCATGCCACTGTGCCCTGCTCCCACCTTGGCTGGGGGACCTGCCAAGAGGACTCTGTGCTGACATTCCAGACCCATAAGCACTCCATTTTGGCACTGAGGTGACACCAGCAGCTGGTTCTTATGCCCCAGGACCACGATACAGGATTCCCACATGGCAGCTCAGCACCCACTCCCCTGCCCACCCAGCCACAAGCTGCAGAAACACCTTGTGAGACCCCGGCCAACCCAAGGGGGGGATCCAAAAAGACATCGTGGAGAGGCTTCCAGCTGGGCACTGCAGAAGAAACCATCCATCACAGATTCCCAGAGGCAAAGCCTGAGGCTGGCCATGGTCATCCCCCACACCAGCACATCCCACTGTGCCCACAACAGCGATGGACCCTTCCAAAGGGCAAACAGATGGATCCTGGCAAAACAATTCCCAAATTGCATGCCGGGCCCTCTCCTGCATGCTAAACCAGTCCCTCTCCCAAGGGCCACAATTTGAATCCCAAAGCACAATGGCCAACACTGAATTGCTCTCCAAACACAATTGCAAAGCGATCCGAGTCCAAGCGAAGTGAATTTCTCCCTAAACCCTTTATCAACAGAAACCTTTGGCAAAGGCAGCGGGGGCACTTCAGCAGGAACTCGGCACTAAACACATTCCTTTATGTTCTCTACATTCAAAGTGTGATGTACAGCCCAAACCACTGAGTACCCATGGTTGTTTTCCAGAGCAGTTCCTGGCAGACGACTGCACACATCTCCCAGCTCATACTTCTAAAACTCAGAGTGGCCTTGGGTGTTTCTTCCCAACCCAGAGAAACTGGCTGACACTTCCTACCCCCAACTGATTTCCAGGATGTAAAAAGCAACTGCGACATACAAACCACTCCTTTTTATTTCTAAGACATGACATCTTTATTCATATTTGCACTACAAAGAAGTGAAATGCCTAATGGCCAAGCCTTTAGTGCAGTGGGCGAGAAGGAGCTGCTTTTTTCTTTCAGTGTTTAGTCTGTGATGCACCTTGAGGTGAAATCTTCTAGAAAGTGTTTTTATGTAAACCTGTAATGCTCTGTATTCAGCTACTGAGTGTTGTAAATCAGCTAGCCAAGAATGCAGGATGGAGTAAACATTACCCTGATTCACAGGACAAGCTTGTCCTCACACCCTCTCTCAGAGTGCCACACTCCTCAGCCCCAAACAGAAAGACAAGTCTGTATTTACAGACCAACAAAGGATGGGAGGACTGAAAGTGTTCAAAGACACCTTGGATGGGGTTTGGAGCAACCTGGGCTAGTGGAGCCCATGGCAGGGGGTGGGATGAGATGAGCTGGAAGGTCCCTCCCAGCCCAAACTATTCTGTGGGGTTCTACGATTGCCATGTTCCAGCTTCACCCAAAAAGCCCAGGACATGTTCCCACCTCAAGCTGGGCACACCTGGAGGGGAGGGATTTCACCCTGGCAGAGGTGTCTGTAGGTGCAGGGCTTCCACCAGCTCCTGCTCCACCAACAAAACCATAAAAGCTATAAATAGCACCCAGCACATCAGGGAGGCATTCCCATGTCTCCAGTTCCAAGGTACACTGGGACCAAACTGGAAAAGCCCTGAACATCTGTGCCTTCCCACACATGGTTATTAATTAGCAGGTACAAGGCACCAGAATAGCAAGTGCTACAAGGCAAAGTTCAAACAATGACTGACCCCTGTGAACCCGACTCCAGCACATCACACGTCTGAGGATGTTTCCTGCTATCAGGAACTGCCTGCTGTGGGTTATGGTCTGGTATTTGTGCTGTGAGAGAAGAGTAACAAACTCCTAATCCTGCTCTTTTGTGCTGTTACTGCCACTAAATTCCTTTGTGTTGGAATTCCACCTTTCTCTGTCCCACACACGAGTTTTTCCACGCTGGTGATCCCTTTCTTCCTATCTCCTCTACTTCTGTCTCTCTAACATAAAGGGAACAGTCATCCTCAGAGTACTCTCCCACATTCCCACTGGATCTGACACCCGTGCCACAGCAGAGACTTAGTGATGGTCCCAGCTTCTTCCCACCTGTGCCAGAGCCAGTCCTGGATAGTCCCAGCTTTGTACAACAACTGTGGCTGCAGTCAGATTTTGGGTTAGGCTCTCATGTCAGGGCAAACCAACCTGGATTTCATGTTTCACTAGTTGCAAATGCAGTGGGTATAAGAGAAGGAAACTTCAGTAACAGATAATTCACACAACCACATTAACCCTGTTGATTGCCTTTACCACCTTTTCGAAAGAATACTTCATTACCATGCAGATGGAAAATGCATTTCCAGAGTCCAAAACCCAGGATACTTCTGATGTTTATAGAGCACCCCCAATCCATATTCATCAGACACCAGCTGCCAGGCTGATTGTATTTATTACCAAAGTCAGTAATGAAACAGCAATGAAATAGAACAAAATAAGAACCACTATTCAAGTGTGCCACAATCTGATAGAGCTACAATTCAAGTTTTACTTCTTTTACACAGGTAACTCAAGAGACATGGCAATTCAGAGCTTAGATGATTTAACTTTTTAACTGTGTCTCAGGAAAATTATTTACAATGGATGAAGCTTTACAAACTATTCAGGAAGTGAGGTGTGACACAGGATGGATAGTAAACACACTAGTGATTTTCAATTTGAGAAGTTACATTCAACTGAGAGCAATCACCAATTCATAAAGAATTACAGGCTTGAGAATCATACATATTGAATAGTAGCTTTAAGCAAGCTTTTTTAAACGTAGCTCTGAGAACACACTTTAAAAGCTCACTGTCAGAGAAAGCCCAGAGTTATAACTAACAACCTGGGTATGCTTTGGAAATGAAATCACACTGCCTCATAAAGTCATTACTTGAACAGGTTGTATTTCCATATGACAATAAAAGCACAGTGACATAAGCCTGAACAGAAGACTGCAGTGATTGTTTCATACTGAAAGCTGCACCTGAGGAGCTCACAGGACACGGACTGTGTGCCACCACTTCAAACAGCAGCACCAGGACAGCTTTGCACAGGTTTTACACCAGCAGTTCCAACTCCCTTTACTCCATGAGTGCCTCTAGAGTCTCCTTGACAAACACCCTTCCTAGGGTGCTCCCCTTTTCACCTTAAATCCATGGTCTTGCTTTTAAAACTAATCAGCTTGGAATCCAGCCCACGATATCCAACTGCTGCTGGAATGCCACCTGGGAGCTGCTCCCGTTCCCATCGTGACCCGCTCAGGGCCCAACAAGGATTAATTTAACACAAATTCAAACATCAATTAACAACAGAGACTGAATTTCTCAGATTTCTGGTGACGACACAACAGATCAACCCAACTCTGCAATCTCCCCACTGCATTTTCCCCCTGTTCTGTTCAGAACAAAACAGAGAATTTGCTCCCAAACACAAAGAGCTCATATTTTTCTTGATTCAAATCTAGGACTCTCAGGAATACTATTGCTTTGAAGAAGAAAATTGCTCTTGTTCAGGGAACAAGAAGTGATTTAACTAACGGCCCATGAACATGACAAGATATTTCTTAAAAGGAAGCATCATGAATTAAAAACAAGAACCAGAAGAATGAATTCAAAGTCCTTAAAACAGAGCAACAATGAAAACTACAGTAATTTTTTCAGCTGCCGATTTGAATGCACAATCCTTGTCATATTTTAAGAATTTTTTTTTACACGTTATCAGCTGCAAAGTATTTTGAAGCAGATGCTTCAATAACCAAGAAGCACAGTACATAGCAAGTTATATGAGCACAGCTTGTTTACTTCAGAAGTTTCCAAAAAGACAGTTTAAAGTGTCTTTCTTTTATCAAGGCAAAATGGAACTTCTTTAAAAAAATTAAGGACATTGTATCTTCTGAGAGTGATAAAACCCAGCCATTCTCTACAACCAACTGGCATTTCATTAAAGCCAGCCAGGAACTGAAGAGCCATATCCAGACAAAAATTATGAAGGTGAAATCTGCTGTTGAAATCATGACTCCTAATACAGGTTCATCTTTATTTCATTCTTGGCTTCATTCACAGAGCAGAGAAAGTCTCCTGCCATTGCAGAGTAGCAACAAAATTGTACTTCAAGTATTTTAAATAAGTTCTCTCCTGACATGGAATCCTAAGGTTGGGATTTAATAAAAACCCAACATATATGGAAGAATTTAAATCAAATTAAATCTACCTGAACAAGAAAATCTCCTTCCAGGAACAACTGGAATAGAAGTGTTTGTTGAGTCGTAGTGAAAACCTGATTCCCTGAAAGGAGGGGACATGGAGGAGGTGGATTTGGAGAAGAACACCAACAGCACCACCTGCTCTGCCACCAGCTCAGGTAAATGCCTCACTCTGCACTATCCCACAGGGTGTCTCCTGAGAGACACCAAGGAATGGCACAGGGAAGAGAATGGCTCTCCTGAAGGGAACAGAAAAGTACAAATTAGTCACAGAAGCCACATGAGGCCTCGTTATCATCTGAAAGGAACACGCCAAGACAGCACAGAATCATTAGAAGGCATTTATGGTGTGATCATTAACACAGAACTCATCACAGTAAAATTCAAACAAAGCAGTGTGTGCAAGGGAAAGGCAGTAAGGTCTATGCCAGCAGCAATATGTTTATATAAAGAGGAATATGAGAAGCAAGATTTTAAATTACATGCACACCCTGATAGGCAGTGCTATTAGTGCTTGATAGCCCTCTGCATCCACACATCTGAGAGGCAGCTCCCAGCTTTCTGTGCAAGGCAGCTCTCAAACTGAGAGAGCACAGCTTTAGAGAGACATCAGCCTCCAGGAGCCAGCATTTCCCCTTCAGTTTTCTTTTCCAAGACAGTACATTTGTCTTCTGCCCCCTTTCATGGATATCCTGCACATTCATTACAGCAGCCCTGCATGCTCTGGGTTTTTCTTAGCGTGGTAAAATGATCCAAACTTTCCTTTTTGGTACAGAATGGGTCGGTTCCCCTTGAACTCTCAAGGAGGGAGGGCAGCACCCAGCAGCCCCCACCCAACACCCACCAAGGGCTCCTCAGATCTCCCGAGTAACACATTCCTCTGCTCCATCATCCTGGGCTGGCCTGCTGCCAGCTTCCACAGAAACGCAGAATTAGGGTAATGCCTTTCCTCAGAGAGGCAAAATTATCCTTGTGTGTGTACTCGAGCTCTGTTTTAACATGGCACATTTAGAATTCATCTGATTTTGTGAAAAGAGCCCGGGAGCGCGGCGCTGCCTTAATTGCCAAACATGCAAATGTTTACCCCCACATGGAGGCTTTGTACCTACCTCAAGCACAAGAGGAAATGTAAATGAACCTCAGATACTCAGCTTCGAGTGTTGTGTCTCAAGTGCTGAATCCTGAGCTGAGTCACTGGATTTGTCAGCACCGTTTTCATTCATTCTGCTCCAGAAAAGGGACCCCCAAGCACAGTGGAAACATTCCCATTAACTCCTGTCAGCAGCAGAGGCAGTTGGGATCGATCACAGTCACGTGAGAAAATGCATCCAGCAATAAGTTGTCTTGTAAGCTTGTATTAGATTTTGATCAGGAAGATAAGGCCTTGCTGGCTTGCAGCTCCTCGAGTCCCAGGAGCATCACATGATGCAGTCCAAGTCAGACTCACAAAGAGTCAGCTTTATACCCACTACATCCACCTGTCAATCCCCTCATCCTCTGCACTAATGCACCCTAAGTCAAATAAAGCAATAGATCTGAGGCACTCAGAGAGGAAACATCAGGAAGCCAAAGACAATGGCTGAGTGCACACACAGAGCAACAACACACGTCACCTTTGGGCTGGGCTGCACTGGATCCATAGTAAACCACATGAAGGGCTGAAAAAGGATCCCACCAGTTCTGTGATATGGCCTGGGATGTCCTCCACGTCTCCCACTGGGAAAAAACCATCACAGCACAAACTGACACACAGGCCAGGCAATTCCGACTGGAGATAGGGAATAAACGCCCCAGCTGGGGGAAGAGCTCCAGCCATGAGTGTGAACATCAGCTGTGAAGCAAATCTACAGGAAATCAAGGTTTAACAGCTTCAAGAGGACTGAAAACAAGTTAGCCCGAAGAAGACTTCATCTTTTTAAATCTTGCTGTCTTTTTCTTTAAAGAGCAGTTTTGACACAATGGAGCCAAAGCGCATTCCCTCCATAACCAAGGGACCAAACTATGTGCTCTGGAAGCTTTTCTCAACTGGAAGAGCTACAAAACTCTGCCCATTTCTTCCCAGATGCTATTTAGAGTGGCCATGAAACCGTAATAATTGCCACAGAGTAGCTGTATTCATCAAAGCTCCCTAGTCTGGAAGGAAAACACATTCCTTCCTACGTAGTAGTATCTGGCAATTCAGCCTGCAGAAAGAGGAACTTGTAGATATCAGGAATTTTTCTTACTTTGAGCCTGCAGACTAGTTTTGATGTATTTTGGCTACCATACTGCTGTGAAGAAGGAAGACACTCAAAGTTGTAGTGATGAGTATTCTAGCAAACAGGCTTGCCTGCACATACAAACATCCTTCTGCCTAATTCTGAATCATCACAGAATCATCATAAAATGGTTTGGGTTGAAAGGGACCTTAAATGCCATCCAGCCATGGGCAAGGAGGTCACCCACTAGATCAGGTTGCTCGGGGCCCCTGAATGCCACATGAAACCACAGACTGTATGCAACCACAGAATCAGAGAATGGTTTGACATGGAAAGGACCTTAAAGCTCATCTTGCTCCACCCCCTGCCATGGGCAGGGACACCTTCCACTAGCCCAGATTGGTCCAAGTCCTGCCCAACCTGGCCTTGGACACTTTGAGGGATGGGGCAGTCACAGCTTTTCCAGGCAACCAGACATTTTGCCTAATATCTGACCTAAACCTGCTCCCTTCCAGTTTGAATCCATTCCCCCAGCCCCCTTTTTGCTGGTAAAAAGCCCCTCTTCATCTTCCTTGTAGTACCATCACCTTTCCAGTACCTTCAGGTACTGAAAGTAGGTACCTTTAAGAGGAGGAACTCAGCACTCAACTATGGATTTGACTAGAGGAAAAATGTTTTCCTTTTTCCTTAACAGAAACAGAGGAACCTGCAGCAGCAGCCAGTAACGAGGCTAATGCCCTAATCCAAGGCACACCAGACAGGGAAGGTCCTGGAGCACACAGCAGCCATCACTGGGATGCATGTAAGCAGGCGATTAGCTGGAAACCAGCACTTCCCAAGCGTGCCTAAAATACAAATGGACTCATTACGCCCCTGACAGCCTTCATGCACATCCATACTGATATCCCACTGCACAGCCAGCCCCAGCTCTCTGTAGGGCTGCTTTGTTCATCTGATCAAGATGATGATGAATTGCACATAAACAAGGGGATGGTTATCATCTCAACGAGCATCTAGAACTTAAGTTGTATTTAGACAACTCAGATCCCAGCCTCAGTCCAGGTGTGCTGGCAGAGAGCTCGAGACTGGCCTCCCACAGCATGTAAATCCCTATGGATACCATATCCATGGATTTTCCAGCTATCCCTCACACACCTGAGGCCACCCTCACCTGGGACACAGCTGTGGCACCAATGACACTCCTTCCCAGCCCCCACTGGTCTGATTCTCCCTCCTCTGCTAATAAAGACAGAGTAAGAATGGGAAGGACAAATTTCTTCATCAACAAAATGGTCCATCATTTGTGATGTGCAGTTAACAGATGGCGTTCAAATTAACATTCATATCCTTCAAGTGTCTTATCAAACAAGCCTAAACAGCATCTTGAAATTTCCATTTTAAATTTTCTATGAGCTTGCAAGAAGTATCACAGACAGATTTCACTGCTGTCAAGTAAAGCTGTTGCTGCCTTTAATGAAGGACTATATTATGACTTAAATCAAAGCAGCCCAGCTCCTCCACGTGCTGCTCAAGGCCACAGGGTCACCTGGAAGATGGAGTCCAGCTCTTAAATATCAAACTAACCCTTCTAAAATGTGGAGGCAGCCCATGAGCATCAGAGCCTTACAAACACCCTAAAATTCAGAGACGAGACAAATTCCTCACTCTCACCCCCTGACATTGGATGCCCTCAGACTTCTGCCCCAGCAGAACCAAAACCTGGGGCAGAGCACTCCATGTCTTTCAACACGATGAGGAACAGCAGTTTTGACTGGGGAAAAAACATGAAACATGGGAGCTTGAAGACCAGCAATGCAATTATGGGTCTTTGAGGATTCTGACATATTATGATCACACCAGTGACCATCAGTTCCCCAGCCTTTCACCCTTCACCACCCACATGTCTTCCCAGATCCCTCCCAAAGCCTGGAAGATTTGGATGGCTCTGGATCACAAGGGAAGTCAAATTCAAAGTCACAGGTCTTCACAGAGAATGCCTTGTCAACAACTTTCCTAATTACATACACCCTGACTGGAAAACTGCCACTGAGCAGCTGTGGCAGCCTTGAAAAAAACACAACCAAAAAACAGTATGTTTTAAAATACTGTCTTTAAGGACAGTAAGTCTAACACAGAAAATGACTACAAAAGTCATCTGATGTGGTAAATAAGCTTACAATATGTTCCAGTATGGGAAAAATCGCTGGATCTGAAGATTCAGATTGATGTGTCCTAAAAGTTATATAAAATCAGCAGAAAAATGCTACTTCTCTTTTCACAATTTACCTAGTGTTGGGTTTACAAGCTCGGGATGACTATGCTAAACAGCATGGGTCCTTACAAAACTCCAGCAGCAGTTTCCTTCTGCTGAGAAAACCATTCCTCTATTTTAACCAGTTACTAACCCACAGGAGAATTCAGCTCTTATCTTTTGGCAGCTATGCTGCCACACCACACTGGCTCAGCCAGAGCCTCTTCCAAGTCTGTGATATCTTGCTTCAAAATCCACTACATCAAAATACTTGGATTAAACCAATCAGTGAAGCTTCAGAAATTAAAACAGTTTCTTCTGAAAAACAGCCTAGTCTCCTCGTTAGATGGTAGTGATTCCCATGCCCAAAGTTCTGCTTCTTCACCTGAGTTTTACCCAACCTGCTGGACTCACCAGCCAGTCCTGGTCATCTTCTGGACCCTTTTCCCCACTGGCACCACTATGCCCACCTCCTACTCCTTCCACAACCTCCAGGATTTAAGGAACAGGCAACACATTACTGTTACTACTTCATCTTTGGAACTACTCATGAACATCATCCAGCTCTCACCATTTCCTACTATTAATCACACCAGTTTCTTCTAATTCTTTTCTGCCAGTTTGTACAGTTTGACATCTCTGTTGTGGAAATTCCCAGCACAGGAATATCCCTACTTCCCTCCGTAGTAAACACAAGAAATCCCTTTGAACTGCGGTTTCATCTTCCACAAGCTTTCTCTTTTTAAAAGAGATTACTATTTTCTATCTTAAACAATTTGTCCCCATTTTTTTTTTAATCCTCTTATTTCACATCTAACTTGCAGCTGTTTGCTCTTTTCTATATTCTGCATTTGGAGATCTCAATTTCTGGAAACCAAAACATCTTTCAAAACCTACCAGGTTTCTGTACTTCCTCTTAAGCTGTGTGTCTATTTCAGGTTTTTTGCCTTGTTTTATTAATTTTGCAATTGAACCAGGACCAACAGTACAGTCTCTATATAGAAGATGACTTTTTGTTAGTGGCCAAATGAAGAAAATCCAATTTAAAAATACATATTACCTGAAGTCAAACAGCACCCATGAAAAAAGGACAAGACAGGTGTACAGCATAGGAGCTTTATGAGAAATATTAGAGTCCAGTCATGGAAACACTGTTATCCCCTAGGATTAAGAGGAAACCAGTTTTCCCTGAGACAATTTCTCCTACAGCATCAGGCTCACACCTGGAATATCTGCCCGGGAAAGGAGCAGGCACATCTGGAGCTCATGAATCATTAGCCCGTGTGGCTGCAGGTGCCACTACTCAGCATTAATTTGACATTTGACAGGCACGGCGATAAAGACGACTTCACCACAACCATCTGATATCACCAGTTAATTAAAGAGCGCTCAAAATTAACGTGAATCTGTGTAAAAAAAAAACACCCCGGAGCTCGCTCTGGGTGCTTTTCCTTTGCCAAAACCCAGCCGGACAGAGAGATGGCACCGCGGTGCTGCATGTCCCTTCGAATGATTCCCCATTCCCCCACTCACCCCTGCGGGTGAACACCACGGGAAACAGCTCCTGCTCCTGCGGGAGGGGACAGGGACCCTCGGGGGGGACACGGGGACCCTCCGGGGGGGGACATGGGGGGACTGACACACGGGGGG
>JAWWEE010000069.1:6279775-6297397 GCA_035221455.1 Xenops minutus | reverse complement strand
GGGACCCTCCGGGGGGGGGACACGGGGGGACTGACACACGGGGGGGACAGGGACCCTCGAGAGGGCGACACGGGCGGGGACCCTCCGGGGGAGGGGGAAACACACGGGGACCCTCCGGGGGGACAGGGACCCTCGAGGAGGGGGGGACACGGCGGGGACCCTCGAGAATGGGACACGGGCAGGGACCCTCGAGGGGGGAACACGGGGGGAGACACACGGGGACCCTCCGGGTGGGGCAAGGGACCCTCGAGAGGGGGAGACACGGGCAGGGACCCTCCGGGGGAGGGGGGCAACACACGGGGACCCTCCGGAGGGGACAGGGACCTTCAAGGGGGGGACACGGGCGGGGACGACAGGGTCATCCCACCGCACCGTGGGAAGCCAAAGGAGCCCCGCGGGCACTGCCGGGGCCTTCGGCAGATCCCGCCGGGCCGGGGCAGCACGACCCGCCCCGGGACCGCCACCACGGGACGGCGGGGCCACCGCGGGGCCGCCCCTCCCCGCACCGCCCCGCACCGCCCCGCTCAGCGCCGCAGCCCGCCCGGAGCCGCCGAAACTTTCCCAGCGCGGCACCCGCGCCCCGGTCCCCTCACGGTCCCCTCACGGTCCTTTCACGGTCCTCCCCCCGGTCCCCTCAAAGTCCCCTCACGGTCCCCCCACCCCGGTCCCCTCACAGTCCCCTCACGGTTCCCTCCTGGTCCTCCCCGTCCCCTCACGGTCCTCCCCGTCCCCTCACGATCCTCCCCCGGTCCCCTCACGGTCCCCCCCGGTGCCCTCCCGGTGCCCCCGGTGCCGCTCCCCGCCGCGGCCCTCCCGCCTCCCCACAGGGCGCCGGCGCGGCCGGGCCTACTCGCGGCCGGCTGGGCGGCGGCGGCGGGAGGGCCCCGGTCCGGCGGGGCGGCGGGAGGGCCGCGGTCCGGCCCGCGGGGCCCGGGCGCTCACCTGGCCGCACGGTCTTGAGGCGCACGGGCTCCCTGAAGTGCCGCACCACGGCCAGCGTGTCGCGGTGCGTGAGGCCGCTCACCGGGGTGCCGTTCACCTCCAGCAGCACGTCGCCCGGCGACGGCGCTTTGCCCGAGAGCAGCACGGGGCCCTGCGCGCCCTCGCCGCCCGCGGGCAGCCGGCCCGCCAGGTACGGGAACTCGCCGCGCTCCGCGCCGCCTCGCAGCAGCTCAGGGTCCGGGCCCGCCGGGCCGCCCCAGGACACCACGCACTCCTGCACCTTGCTCAGCCAGTGCCGCTTCTTCCGCAGCGTCTTGGACATGCCGCATCACACGGGGCCACGCTGCCCGCCCCGCAGCAGCAGCTCCCGCCCCGGCCGCGGCTGCCGCCCGACTGCCGCCCCGGCCGCGCCGCGCCCGCCCCGCCCCGACAGGACACGCCCCCTCCCGGCGCCGGCCACGCCCCTCCCGGCGCCGGCCACGCCCCCGCCGCGCCCCGGGACACGCCCCCTCAGGGTGGACACGCCCCCTCATGGTGGACACGCCCTCTGGATGGGTGGACACGCCCCTTTTCCGTGTGGTCACGCCCCCTCAGTGGTGGTCACGCCCCCTCAATAGTGACCACAACCCCTCAGCAGTGGCCACGACCCCTCATGGATGGCCACAACCCCTCAGGAGTGACTAGGCCCCCTCAGGAGTGACCACAACCCCTCAGTAGTGACCAGACCCCTTCAGGAGTGACCACGACCCCTCATGGATGGCCACAACCCCTCAGTAGTGACCAGACCCCCTCAGGAGTGACCACGACCCCTCATGGATGGCCGCAACCCCTCAGTAGTGACCACAACCCCTCAGGAGTGACCAGACCCCCTCAGTAATGACCACAACCCCTCAGGAGTGACCAGGCAGGCAGGGGCTGCCCCAGGCCCTGAGCGGTGTCCGGGCTGTGCCCTGGCAGGGATATCCCACCTTCAGAGCCACGGCATGGGCTGGGTGTAGTCCCCCTAGCCCGGGAAGAGCCCCACAGGCAGGGCTGGCCCCCGTCAAAGTGTCCCCTCAGCCCCGGATTTCTCACCCAGGATCTCCCTTCACTCAGGACCTCTCACCCAGGATCTCCCCTTGGACAGGAACTCCCCTTGCACAGGATCTCCCCTCATCCAGGGTATCCCCTCACTCAGGATGTCCCCTCACTCAGGATCTCCCCTCACTCAGGATCTCACTTCATCCAGGATGTCCCCTCATCCAGGATGTCCCCTCATCCAGGATCTCCCTTCATCCAGGATCTCCCCTCACTCAGGATCTCCCTTCATCCAGGATCTCCCCTCACTCAGGATCTCTCCTCACTCAGGATCTCACTTCATCCAGGATCTCCCCTTAGCCACTCCACTGGTACCTCCCAACATCAGCCCCATTGCCCATCACGGTCCCTCGCTGGGTGTGAGGTGGGATGTGAGTGCTGGGGTGGGATGTTCATGGCAAGCTGGGGTGTCCATGGCAAGGTGGGATGTCCATGCCTGGGTGTGGTGTCCATGCCCAGGTGGGATGTCCATTCTGAGGTGGGATGTCCATGCCCAGGTGTGGTGTCCATGCCCAGGTGGGATGTCCATGCCCAGGTGTGGTGTCCATGCCCAGGTGGGATGTCCATTCTAAGGTGGGATGTCCATGCCAAGGTGTGGCATCTATGCCCAGGTGGGATGTCCATTCTAAGGTGGGATGTCCATGCCAAGGTGTGGTGTCCATGCCCAGGTGGGATGTCCATGCCCAGGTGGGATGTCCATGCCCAGATGGGATGTCCATGCCAAGGTGTGGTGTCCATGCCCAGGTGGGATGTCCATGCCCAGGTGGGATGTCCATTCTAAGATGGGATGTCCATGCCAAGGTGTGGTGTCCATGCCCAGGTGGGATGTCCATGGGAAGGTGGAATGTCCATTCTAAAGTGAGATGTCCATGCCAAAGTGGGGTGTCTATGCCCAGGTGGGATGTCCATACTAAGGTGGGGTGTCCATGGCAAGTTGGGATGTCCATGCCAAGGTGTGGTGTCCATGCCCAGGTGGGATGTCCATTCTAAGGTTGGAAAGGTGGGGTGTCCATGGCAAGATGGGGTGTCCATTCTAAGGTGAGGTGTCCATGGCAAGATGGGATGTCCATGGCAAGGTGGGGTGTCCATGCTCCACTTTCCTTCTCGTACTCACACTTGGCCACCGTCCCTGGAACGAGCTGGTTCAGAGTCACTCGAGCACCTCAGGCTGAAGCATTGCTCAGAACAGTGGGTACAAATTAGATACAACCATGAAGATACTTTTTTTTCCAACTGGAAAACACAAATCCAGTGTGTTTGCCCTCCACACGAGCCTGTTTATTTAGCCGTGTATCACTGATCTCAGTGTAGCAATTAGCTCATGCTGAGTGTGATTACACAACAGGTACACACCGTGCACATCCCGGTGCTCAGGAGCTCAGCTGCCAAACAAATGAAACACTAAAGACTACAAACCGCAGGAAAGTTCATTCAAAATCAATGTCACTGCCATAAAAGCTGGAAATTAATCCTTTGAAAGCTTTCTGGTTCAAATCGCAAATTTCGCTGCCCAGTCCTCAAATTGTTTTTCTCTTACTCAGAGGCTGAATTTCCACTGCAAATCTCTTTTTTTTTGAGCTCTATGTTGTTTTGGGAGTGTCTTGAAGGCTCCAGCTGTGCCTCATGAGCTGAAGTCCCTAAGGAGGAGCAAGGCTGCAGTAAAACCTGAGTCCTGAGAAGGTGTAGCCTTACCATTGTTTGCAAATAAAGAGGAAGGACTTCGCATAACTCAGATAGTTCTTTCCTCTCTGTAGGAGGAAGTGAAGGTACCTGCAGAGCCTAAAGAATGTTTGCCGAGTCGTAAAACAATGGGGTTTTGTTCCCATTGCTGTGTCCCTGTGTTCACCTCGGCTTGGACCACACGGTGAGTTAGAAGTATCAGATTTCAACCCCGAGTTTTGCAATGGTAAATAGCAGCAAATGAAAACGCCAAGAAACCTGCTCATAACAGTCTGCAACCAGGTATTTTCCAATTCTTACAGATTCCTCTACCTTAATGGCCTGTTAATCTATGACTGATATAGTAGCTATTACAACCAAAAAAAAGCAAGCATGCTTCCAAAGAAGTCAGAACCCCAATCTTATCATAAAACCACTCTTGCTGGGGTAAAGCAATGTAATCCAGACTTGTTTGGGGACATTAACCAAATGCTCCTGATACATGTGAGGTGTAGTGCCTCCGGCATTAATGGAGTTGCAACAAGCACAGGTTCAGCTCATGGTGCTCGCTGCTATTTGAGGCACATTGGGCCTCCTGCCAACAGGCGTGGAAAGAACTGCTGCAGATAAATTTTCTTTCACACTTGCAGAAGGGAAGCAAGAAGGCTGCAAGCTTTGTGGCGCTCACGATCTGGACATGAAAAGGGACACTGTCACATTATTTAAAGCCAGCCTTCAGTATTTCACACGGGAATTGTGACACCAGGCATGAGCTGTAATTTATGAGCTGCTGAAAGTGGCCTGTGCCAGATGATCCAGAGACGACATGCAGGCGTGTGTAGACAGTGTGGGTATCTCGAGGAGGAGATGAGTGTCCTTTTGGCTCCAGTGTGGGCAGTTTGTCCATCCCCCTAGGCAGAAGGCTTGTCCGCCCCTCATCTTAGGAAAATGCTGCTCAGGCTTTTCACTGGCTGAGACTTCAAACCCTGGAGTGAAATCCTACTGCATTTACACACCTGAAATGGGGGACAGCTCCAGAAATGCTGAGCTTGACATGCCAGTTAATAACACTGGCAACAAAAGCAAGTCACGAAGCTGCTGTTCCTTCAGTGAAAGTCCTGCTGTCTTTAACAGTATGCTTCAATGTAAATTTAAAAGCCAGAAAAAGCTGCCTAATCCTTTGTAAATTTTATGATGCCAGTAAGGTGGGCAGGTTCATTGTATATCACATGAACCACAACCCTTTTCTGGAGCTGCACTTTTACCTGCCAGTCTCATTGTATCCTGAGAGGGTAAATAGTGTTGTTGAATGTATTTATTTCTTCTGCACCACTTCCTAATCCTCCTCTTCAGCACCTGGTGTGTGGATGCTCTGGCATCTACTGGTCCAGGAGATGTGTGACACCACTCATACAATGACCAAAGCCCACGAGGCTCCTTGGGGCCCTGCCCAGGGATCCCTGGTGTCATCTCTGATGGGGTGGACACTGCTGGAGGTCGGGACAGCCCCTCCAGCCACAGCACATCTCACCCTGTTGCCCTAGGACCGGCTGTATTGTTCTCCATGAACAAACTTTGGGACATGAACAAGCTCCTTGGGAACTGGCTGACAGTTTTAGTTCTCATTTATGCCACATGGCAACGAGTCCGTTCGTCCTGCTTTCCCTCCTCCCCCCGGATTACTCATCGCAGCTCCCAGACACGTGAAATGCCTGCACAGCCTCACCACAATGCAGGGGAACGTGCTCTGCACCCCCACCAGCCCCAGCCTGCCGAGGGCTCAGGGATGCTTTGTTTGCTGAGCGCTGGTGGTTGAAATCTCACCGAGCTAAAAGGGGCCATCAAAGAGACGTCAGAGCTCCAGCATCTCCAGTTCATCATCACCTGTCACCCCATGGCAGCTGCCACCTCGTGCTGCTGTTGGCAGCACAAGTACAGTGCCACTGGAAGAGGGTGCCGAGCTCTGCCACATCACAACAAACTTGCTTCAAGGCAGCACAACTTCTTGGTAGGCAGGGAAGCAAAGTTTGTTTATCACAGCACCAAAGTTCAAAGGCAATCAAAACAGCAAAAACATGTCAAACTGCTGTTTAATTAGAGCGTGAAGACACACTTTCTCGGAGAGGGTAGAAAAGGAATCGTGGCTTTATGTTTGCACTCCTCTGAAGTCCCGCTCCTCATACCCAACACTTGCCATGCAAATCTCCATGCAGGTCAGCAGTCCTGTGCTTACAGGGAAGAGACTCTCACAGAGGTAAAATACTCCCACAACACACACACACAAAATTAGAACAACTCCATCCTCAGCAAGGATGACATGAAAGCAGGTTGCACCAGCACACTTCAGTGTGCAGACATTTGCACGTGCAGGTGTGTGTTATTTACTCTCTCTCTGGTGACTGGACACACAGGAGCTCCAATTGTCTCACAACACCACTACCTGACCACGACACTGCTACAGCTCTGGGGAGAGCCAGCGGTGATGGTTGACTGCACTGCATTAACTGCAAACAGAAATAGTTGCTGGGGAGGAGAAGTGGGCACAGTGTTCCTCCCTAACAGAGCACTCATCTCAACCACGGGGTAACAAATTATTCAGGAAGCTCTGTGCCTTTGAGGAAACACAAACAAGTCATGGCTGGATAAGAGTGGTTCAAAGCCAGGCACTTGCTGTTCTGTGGACAGACATATCCAGGACTGCTTACTTGGAAACTGTGTGACCCTAAGATATATTTCTCTGAATGCAAACTTTCAAACATGTCAAAAATTAACTTGTACAGGAGCAAAAGCTGCCATGGAAGCAGATCTTAGCAGGGAATTTTGTAAAGCTTAGAGAATAAACCCAAGCCTTAATAGAGATCTGTGTCACCTCGGGCTGACTAATCCCCAGTGTCTGGGCTCCTCACCTGGGAATGGAGAGTGTATCAGCTCAGCAGGCTGTAGATGGGTATCAATGGATGCTTCAACAATGCAAAGCTGCTCCATAAATCTGCCTGTATTTCATAAACACATCAGCACAGCAGGAAAATGAGAGGCAGTGCCAGCAGGAATAGCATCCATGCAGCACTGTGTCCTTCTGTCCTCCCTCTGCTCCCCTTCCACAAGTCAGTAACCACCCTGGAGCAATGCAGGTGTTAAGTGGTGATCATTGCATAGGATAGAATCACAGAATCATAGAATCAGCTGAGCTGGAAGAGAACCACAAGGATCATCCAGTCCAACTCCTGGCCATGCACAGTCACCCCAAAATCCCACCCAGTCCCTTAGAGCATTGTCCAAACACTCGTTGAGGCTCTGTCAGCTTTAGGGCCATGCCCACTGCCCTGGGGATCCTGTTCAGTGGCCAGCACCCTCTGGGGGAAGAATCTTTTCCTGAGATCCAACCTAACCCTCCCTGACACAGCTCCATGTTGTTCCCTTAGTCCTATCACTGGTCACTAGAGAACTGAGATCAGTGCTGAACATCTCTTCAGTAATCCTGTAAAATGTCCAAACAACAGGAGCATTGGCCTGGGAATTCATGGTGTTTTGACCAAGACTTTACAGTAAATCAGACAGTAAATACAGATCCTCTGTAAGCCTCAACTTCCCAGCTGCACATTCAACAATACTGCATACCTAAAACACCACAAACCCCTTTGAACTAAGCTCATGAAATGAAAGAAACCTCCATGGAAGGAGGATGTGCAACTCTGCAGTGGAGAGAACGTGGAAGAAAACAGACCCTAAATTGTTTGTTTGCTTGACACAAGCACCTGCCAACAGGTTAAAAGCTTGGGCATCGGATGAGTCTGCTCCTGACCTGCATGGTACTGCTTTGCACAATGACAGCAGTGTTTAGTTATCCTCAATCTGGACAAAAAAAAAAACAAAAAAGAAGGGAAAAGAGAACAACAAACAAGGCACTGCTGAAAGAAGGGGAATAATATCCCTCAGCAGGTACCACACAGAGATGTACAGGGCATAGAATCACATGCTCTCAAGCACTTTTCATCTACTTTGCTGTTCCCTGCACACTTCACCCTCAAGACTCAGAACTTCCAGAAGACATGAAAAGAGTAACTGCAGAGATTGCTCCACATACGCCTGCTGCAAGTGCAGTTGGAGCTAATGAGATGAACTAAGAGGACTTGTCAAAGTGAATAAAGAAGCAGCCTATGCAAATACCCCTCAGCCTCTCGCTCCAGGATGTGCACGATGTGATCAGGCATTGTGGATACCAAGGAATGCAAAGTGGGGATAAAGGGCCCAGTCAAACAGGGAGCCAGAGCCACGCAGTCACACAGGATTACTGCATGGGTTTGAAGTCTACAGCTTGGATTTAGAGCCTAAAACTGGTAATGGGGTGTTTAAGCCTAGATCTGGAGCTTAGTGCTTTGCAGAAAAATCAAGGCTGGAGAAAAGCTCCTGTTTCATTGTAAGGCACCCCCAAGCAGAGCCTGATCCATCCTCTGACCTCTCCCTGCAGGCACTGACAGGACATCAATGAGGTCCCCTATCAGATGCCTCTTCTTGAGGCTGAACAGGCCCAGCTCCCTCAGCCTTTCAACATAAAAGAGATGCTCCAGTCCCTTGGTCAATGTTGTAGCTCGAAATTCATTGACTGGGAATGGCCTGAGCTGGGATACAACCCTGGCTAGTGGGTGTTACAGGCCACGTACAGGACTGACTGGCAAAGTACACTATTTAATCCATTAATGTCCATCAATTCAGCCATTTCTCCCCATTTGGGTGTGTTACTGATCATCACCCACTGAAATCCCTTGCTTGAATCTTTCCCCTGGTGTCATCCTCCTCCACCAGCAGTGAGTTACCATCTGTAAGCAGTTCAGCTCTGTCAGTGGTTTTACATCTTTAATAGGATCTGAAATATCTGTAGCAGCCTTGTCAAGTTTTATAGCCCTGTTCACAGGGATTTGGGATAGCTGGCAAGGTCCAAAAGCCTGTCCCAGCCTCAGCCTGATAAATGTAATCCCCAGCTCCTCTCTGATTCCTTCTTCTTTCCACCAGTCACTTTCTCTCTCCTCACTGGGTATCTGGGGAAACAAGGAGGAGCAGCCCAAGCTTGTAGAGCAGCACTGCCAGCACTGTGTCCATGCACAGTCAAATTTCCATGGAGAACACAGAAGGAAAACCCAGTTTCTGGAGAGCAGATGCCCAGTCCTGTCAGTCATCACCTCCCAGCCCGAGTCCTGCACATGTTCACAGGCTGAACTATGTCTGTGCTCGTCTGTCAGAGTCACCCTGGAATATCTGGGTGGGTGGAACCAGTGGTGGAAGGCTGAGGTGTTGTCCTGCTCTCTCCACTTCCACTGCTGCCAGAGAAGGGATCTGAGCTGCAACATCACACTGACAATTCTCTTCACTTCTAGAAAACAGGACAAAGGAGGAGCAGTGGAGTGTTGGGACCAGAAAAACATATTTCCTTCTCCCCCTGGTTACCTGTGTGTGCATCATCCTTCTCCAGGGTCATTCCCTGGTGCCCCAGTGTCATCTCAGACTGGCACTGCTCTGGCTGTTATTGACAACATCACTCACTTTGTCACTTTATCACTCTTCCAGCTGCTTGAACCTTGCAGGGAGCCTCATTTGAGCAGATCAGCCCTGTCCCAATGAAGGGAGGCTGTGTTCCTTATTCCGAGCAGCAGCTCTCACAGTTCTGGTTACATTACTCCTACAAATCTATATGATTAATACATTCCTTGTCTTCCCATGATTAGTATTTAGGCAGCAGCAATGGCATGCCAGGGTTTTTACAGACTTATTTAGGAAAATGCTGTCCCCATTCTTCCCTTTTGAATGTTAATAATGTAGTTAGAGTCTCAGTAGGTCTGTCATAAAAAGTATTATCAAAGGAACAGAGATAAGTGCAGAATTATTTGCTGTTTGGAAAATCCAGACACATCACAGAAAGCAATAATAACACAAAATAACTTTGATAAAAGTTTTAAAGAAAGCTTTCTTTTACAGCCCCAGCAGTAATTACAGCTCATATTGAAATAAGCTGCTTACAGTGGCTTTAATTTGCATTTTAGTATAAGAAGTAGAATAACACACTGGCAGAACAGAGTTCATCTCAAAGGAGGGGTCATCCAGATGTGGCTATCAGACAGAAAGAACTTGGGAAAAAATATATATCTGGGCCACTCATAGTGGCTGCAGCTCACCCAGAGCTCCCCACACTCAAGAACTAAAGGTCTCCTTATTTCCTGTGGCCTCCACAGCAATCTTGCTGTGAGGTGCCACAGCTGAGCATCCACTCACAAATAAATCACTGTCTTCCCACTGTGCTGTGTCCAGTTCTGGGTCAGCTTTCTCCCATTCCCTGCAGAGGCAGTCTCAGAACCAAAGGCCACGTACCAATGTCACTGTTCCTCCAAGAGCACTGGTGAAACACCTTTCCCTACATTGTTTTTTCCCTCCCATATTAGCCGGGCAAAAATCCCCCCACTATGTAATGATACCCATAATTCTGGACGTCCTGTTCTATTTTAATTCATTTTTAAAGTTATTGCTCTAAACACAGGCAGAGTGGGTTTTGAGACTCTTTTTCTTTCCTGACAGTGTTTGAACAGCAACACATGTCACTGTAGCCAAAACCTGATTAGTACTGCTGGATATTGTTAACAAGTTATTAGCACAGGACTCTTTGGGAGTAAATGGGATCTAATAGAAGCTTCATAGGTTTGCCATTATACTCCATCATTATCATTTAGAGGTAGTTTCTTTTGTAGTCATTAATGAATAATGACAATATGATAATCTTCAAAGCTCACCATCCCAGCACCAACCTTTCCTCTGACTTATAATTAAGATGTCAAAATTAATTTCCCTCTCACAAAGCAGGGTCTTTTCTCTCTTTGCTGATGGATCTGTTTTACAGATACCACTTCTCAGCTTGCACTGCTTGGCTCGACCTCGCCATGAAGGACAGGGGGGTGGAGTACATGGTGCCTCATTTTTCACTGTCAGCCCTCAGAGCCAGTTTTGCTAAGAAAGAAAAGGAATAAAGAGAGTGTCCTGTTGGTAGATGGCTCCTGCAGGCTCAGACACTGCCTGTTACTGATATAAGACTCAGGAATCATAGAATCATGGAAGCATTTTGCTTGGAAAAAAACCTTTAGGACTATTGAGTTCAATCATTAACCCAGCACTGCCAAGCCCACCACTAAACCATGTCCCCAGGTGCCACATCCACATGGCTTTTCAATGCCCCCAGGGATGGTGACTCCACAGCTGCCCTGGGCAGCTGTGCCAGGGCTGGATAAGCCTTTTGAAGAAGAAATTTTCCATCACATCACATTTAAACCTCCCCTGGTGCAACCTGAGGCCATTTCCTCTCATCCTGCCACTTGCTACTTGGGAGAAGAGAGAATCATTTAGGTTGGAAAGAACCTTTAAGATCCTTGAGTCCAATGTCAGCATCTTTCCTGGTCTCCAAAGCACAATGTGATGCTTTTTATTTTCAGGTGAATGAAATAAGACCCTCAAGGCAGAGCTGTGCTTCCTGGACATCAGACACACTGAAATGCTGCCATAAAACAGCCTTTTCATGCGTCTGACATCCAGGGAGCCTCACACTGAGCCTGCCTAAGTGTCAGAGATCCTCAAGGATGCCCTTATGCCATTAAACATTCATGCCCTCTTGCTTCTTCTCATGTATTTTTATTACTAACAGGTTTCCCAGCTGATAACACACCAGTGAATACATTATTCAGCCTGGCTCGCTGACTGCACTGCTGGCTGTCTCCATCACACTGAAATCCTCCAGCAGTTACAAGTGGGGATCCCAGGATTTGCCTGAGTGTCCTGGCAGAACGTGGCCAATGCCACAGGGCTCAGTGAGGAGAGCCAAGGATCCCTGTCCCAGCCCAATGCACAAACCTGGCTCCTCCAGCCCCCTGTGAGCCCCAGGAGATGTAGGTGAGGCAGGACAGGCTTCTTGGGGCTGAAGTGCCACCTGTGCTCCTGCTCTTACCTTACAGAGCTTCCACCACCATACCAAATCCCTTTTTCTCTTCTCCCACACCCACCGTGAACGGAGCAATTACTTTTGCGTCTCACAGGGGGGCTGTGAAGCTTTAATTAATTTGTTGGTTTGGGTGCTTTGTGCTCTCAAAATGCAGTGTGTTTAATTCCTCCATCACTTCACACTTAATAGCATTATTTATTTCAGTCAGGGTGGGCCCCCCCGAGCCCGTATGACAGTGGGTTCCCAGTGCTGCTCAATGCACTGGGCAGGTAAAGGCTCCCTGTGCTCCCCAACACCAACTAAAAGAGGAGATATTTAGATGAGATGTTGGGAAGGAATTCCTCCCTGGGAGGGTGGGGCGGCCCCAGGGAAGCTGTGGCTGCCCCATCCCTGGAAGTGTCCAAGGCCAGGTTGGACGGGGCTTGGAGCAACCTGGGCTAGTGGAATGTGTCCCTGCCTATGGCAGGGGGTGGGACTGGATGAGTTTTAAGGTCCCTTCAACCCAAACCATTCCATGGTTCTATGACAGATGGGCAGTCCAGCTCTCCCTGCTGGTTTTGGCCCTGATTTTTCACTTCCATTGAATCCTTACTCATGTCTCTTATTCCTTGGCTCCCAGTAGCCTCCCCCAGGCTCTGCTTTCCACCTACCATATATATTAATATATATATATGTATTTGTGCTTTTTCTGTGTGGTAGGAACTTAGCCATTGGGATTGGGATCCAGAATTTCCCGGAGGGCCTGGCTGTCAGCCTGCCTTTACGAGGTGCTGGATTTTCCACATGGAAAGCATTCTGGTAAGCTAGCTCTTCTTCTCCCTGGGAAACAAGAGCCCTCCACCAGCACCTCCTGCCCATTGATTTCCTCCTGCGTCCATTGTGTTAGTCCATCATGGAGCTGCCCTTGGAATGGGCTTGCTCCAGATCTGCCACGTTCCCCCCTGGACACATGGGGAGCTGGTGGTGGGAGTGCTGCTGGTTTCCAGTGCTGAGGAAGCGTGGTGAGCTCTGCCCTGCTCCCTCCATACTCCCTGAGCTTAGATCCAAGCCCTCAGATCCATCCCAGGATGCATCCATGATCCCCAAAGGTCACCACATCCTGCTTCAGTACCTGTTGTGGGCTCCCAGATCCTGCACTAGATGTTTTTAAATTTCTTTTTAGAGTTTCTGTTTTATTTCATTTTTTACTCTCCCTTCTCTCTAGGCTGGATTTCAAACCACTGTTATTCTTTTTCCCTGAGGTGATAAAGCCAAGGGCATGAACCCTGGGAGTGAAGGGCTGTGTTCAGACTGTGTTCACCTGGCTGGGTGATGGATGGGAGGGCAGGGGGAGGCTCCCACCAAAGCTTTGTTTTCTTTTCCTCCCACCCAGCCCCGTCAGCCCAGCCAGTGCTGGGACTTGCACCAGAATTGCTGCTGCTGGGAAGGGAGTTCCCATGGTCCACAGAGTTGAAACAGTCCTAGAGGGAAGGAAAATGAGCAGGAAGAACATGATTTTATCCTGGTTGAGGCTGTTGGCCAGATGTGGATTCACAGCCTCACCTCTTTGGGATTGAGTTATGGTAGTTGGAAATATTTCCTTGCTGACCCATTGCTGCCTGGGAGCTGGATCCCCAGATCCCACAGAGCTGTTGGGGAATTGGGTCATGTCTTAATTCCACTCCTGGAAAATTCATCTAGGTTAGGTCAAATCAGAGCCTGTTTCAAATAATCCAGGTGACTTGGCTTGGCATGGCTGGTGTCCAACCTGCTCCGGGCCACAGTGGCATTAGGGAATGGGAAATGGGGGGACAGTGGGGATGGGGAGGCTGAGCCCAGTTATCCCATCAGGATGGCTGTGCCACCCCTCACTCCAGGTTCCCAGGGCCTCTTGGTGTTTGGCAGGTACGGGCAGCTGAGTGGGATGGTGGAGCCCTTGGCTGGTGTGTTTGGAGCCTTCGCCGTGGTGGTGGCAGAGCCCCTCCTGCCCTACGCCCTGGGCTTTGCTGCTGGAGCCATGGTCTACGTGGTGATGGACGACATCATTCCCGAGGCACACACCAGGTGAGACCCCCACACACCACGGCAGGCAGGAGGGCAGGGGGAAGCACAGAGGACTCCGGGGCATCCCTTCCCTCGCCTGGGTGAGAGGCAAGCAGCGCTTCCCTCCTCCCAAGCAGCATCCCTGACCCCTCGGAGCTCACATCTGCCCTCTCTCCCTGCAGTGGCAATGGGAAGCTGGCATCCTGGACCTCCATCCTGGGATTTGTGGTGATGATGTCCCTGGACGTTGGGCTGGGGTAGGGCAGTGCTCCCATGCCCAGGAGAAGACTTGAGAGCCACGTGTGCGGCGTTCGTGACGGGACACGCCTTATCCTCCAGACTGCTTTTGTACATATCTTTTTTGGATCTGGTTTGGTGTTGATTTCCTCTAATTTTATATCTCTCCCTGCCCTGCAATGTCATATCGATGGTTTTCAAAGCACAAATACGGGTGGTTCTTCCCAGATCCTTCTTCCCTTTCGCCACCAGGTTTGGTTTTGCTCTTGGGAGGGTCGCTGGACAATGCTGGGCTGGTTTCTCTGGGTCAGGTCACGTGGGGTTTGGATCATCTTTGTTCTGTAGACGGTTAGAGGTTCTCTGTCCTGTGTCAAAGCTGGTCTGTGGTTTCCTGGGGCATTGGGATGGAGTAAACTCCTTAGGGAGTCTGGAATTCCACCCTTTTTTGGGAAGCCAAGTGGAACATGTTAGAGCTAGGACAACAGCTACAACACGCCGTGGGATCACAGGTCTCCTGGATCCTGCTGGTCCTTGGGAATGCTTCAGGAAGTTTGTTTTGATGGATGCAAATAGTCCAGGCAAATAAAAATGAATTTTCTTGGGATGTCTGCAAGAGGGAAATGTCTTTTATTCCAAAGTTTTTCAAAGAAAGGCACGGTTCCAATGCGTTGTGTCCAGTGTTCCAGGGTTTTCTATGGAAAAACAAAACCAGGAAAGAAGAATTTTAGTGTTTTCCAGCACATACTCTTTGACAAGGCGAGGTGTGGTCCTCCACACTGTTGCTGAGGTGCTGCCTGGTGCTGTACAGACGGATACAATTCCACGTGGACCTGTGTTTGGCCTTCCCAAGGGATTGCTGGTTTACAGCTGCTGGTTCCAGTGAGCTGTGACTCCCTGAAGAGCCAACATAGGTTTATCCTGGTGATGGTCCTGGTCACACTTCACCTGCAGAAGAGCCTGGAGCTGAGTCAGCACCTGAGTGTGCTGGGAGCCCTCGTCTTCCTGAGCAGTGTCAGGATGAATTCATGCACCAGGATGAATTAATTATGGCACCTGAAGAGCCAGAAACATGCACTGTGGGTACCTGCCTCTTCACCTGATGCTTTCCAAGCATCTCTTGTGGAATGGCTCTTCCTGCAGGACTGATCCCTTCGAGGCTGAGGAGTGAATCCTGCCCATCCCTGTGCCTGGTGCATGCTCAAGCGAGGAGGGAATCACCAAAGCTGGAAGGATGCTGCAAATTCCAGCTCCCCATCACTAGGGATGCTTCAGTCTTCAGCACAAAGGGCTTCCTTAGGCCCTCCAGTGGGAATAACTGGATCATCTGGCTGCCTCCTGCTGCTCAGTCCCTCTGGAAGTGGGGCTGGGATGTCACAGATCACCCTCCAGTCCTGCTGGAGGGGCAGCCAAAGGGAACAGGTTTGAATAAACTGAGTTGGAGCTGGGCATTTTCATCTGGTTCTTTTTTTTTTGGTTGGGTTTCATTTGTACTTCATTTGTGGGTCACTCTGGATGATACAAAACTACTGTTTGCCAATGGATTTGACCTTTTAACTGTGATTGGTTTCAATAAATGGGAAATTGAGAGTTTGCACGGATTTGTTTTCATGCTGTAAAGCCATAGCTTTGCTTTTCCTCCCTCCATTCTGCTGCATTTCTTTTCTCCAGCTTAATTGTTCCTGGCTTGTCCAAGGCCCTGCCTCTTGGCCAGGAAAGCAGCTGCTTTGGGGATGAAAAAAGGGGGAGAAAAGCCAAGGAAAGGCAGTTTTCCAGTGCCTCATCCAGACACCTGCAAGTGTGTGTCCCTGCGGACTGTGGGGCTGCTGAGGTGAGTCCAGGCACAGGGAAAATTTGGGGTTGTGGCCCTCAGTGGGAAAAGCAAGGGGTGTCAGGACCCTTTTTAAAAAAAGCAGCAGGTGTTGTCTGTCCCTTCCATCCTGGGGTAGGAGAGGGAAGGGACCTGGCATGGCTGGGAGTCAGTGTCTCCTTCCCAGTGCCACCAGTGGACAGGCTGCACCATCTCCCACTGCTCTTCACCTGCTTTCCAGACACACTAGAAGCATCTGGAAAGCTTTTAGCCCTCTGTTTTCAGCCCTAAAAACCTTAAAATCCTCAGTGGTGTCCACGGGTCGGGATTGCTCCAGCCTGTCAGTGATATTTTCTGGTTTGATTCCTGGCATGTGGTGTAAGCTGGTACAAAAACCACATTATACAGTTAAAGGCAGCCTTGTAATCAGATTGCTGCGAGATAATATCATGGAAAGCATTTAATCCTGCTTGGATGTAGCCAGCCCAGATGATGCTGATGCACAGTGGAGCCGTAGGGAGCGAGTGGGGAGGGTGATGCAGAAAGCACGTAGGAAAATCCGTCTTTTCTGTTTGTCCCCTGGAGGGGAATGAAATTATCTCTCTGTTCCTTGGTGTGATTGAAAAGCTGGCGGGGGGCCAGGCCTGAAATTACCCAGGGAAACAGTAAGTGTCAATGGAAAGGTGGAGTTTGGAGCAAAGGGAATATAAACACCTAGCCAAAACCTGCAAAAGGGAGATGGGCTCCTGTCCTTGGATGGAGGAGCTGGGAATCATCAAGAGTCCAGGCTGGAGGGAAAGGAGGGAAGTTCTCCCATGGTTGGAGAATGGGGTTTGGGGTCCTGGAGTGTGCTTGGCCTCAAGTCTGTGCTTGGATGAGTGTCAGGATGCAGCTGAGGGACTGGTGTGGTCCCTCCCCATCCCAGGAATGGCCACTGAAGCCCCATCCCGTGTCTCTGCCTCTGGAAAATGGGCAGAACCCCTGGCCCACAGCTCATGGTGAGCACTGAGGGAGAGGTTTCCCTCTTTCCATCCTTTTGATGGGAAGCAGTGAGCCTTTGCAGGTTTGAACCAGCCCTTAGCTGGTCTGAAATGTCCTTTGAGGCCCTTACAAGCATAATACCACATTTTAGATAGTGATTTCTTCCCCCCCATACTAATTTTTCAGTAAAATTCAAACCCTTTAAACTCTTGGAGTTTATAAATAATAATAAATTTTTGCATTGGCTGGAGGAAAACTTAAACTGTGACTCATCTCCATTTAAAAGCCTCAACCCCCCAAAAGAAGAGCTTTTTCTAAACAACCCTTGTATGTGCTCTTGCAAGGGAGGTTAAAACCCACCCAAACCAAACAAGCTGGTGGCCTCCTTGCTGATGCTTTTGTGGGTGTTTTGGGGGTTTGCAAGCCCTGGTGGTGAAGGGGCTGACCCCAGTGCTTGGCTGAGAATGGGAAAATCCCCCAATTTCTCCAGCCCTGGAGGTGGCTGTGCCTGGCACGGAGCTGGTTCAGCACTGCCTGTGCAAATATGTGTGCCCTGGTGTGGGGCTGGTGCTCCGAGGGCTTGGAGTGCAGGGCTGAGTGTGTTTCCTGCTCTGCCTGGGTTTCTTTTCCTTTCAGAGGCTGAACCATGGAGATGCTGTCCAGGAGCAGGATGGGCATGGTGCCAGACTGAGCTGGTGAGAAGGTGGTGGAGGAAGCCACAAGAAACTCCTCTGTGACCAGGAGAGCTGCCCTGGGTGAGTGTTGGGCTGTGTTTGTGACCAGGAGAGCTGCCCTGGGTGAGTGTGGGGCTGTGTTTGTGACCAGGAGAGCTGCCCTGGGTGAGTGTTGGGCTGTGTTTGTGACCAGGAGAGCTGCCCTGGGTGAGTGTTGGGCTGTGTTTGTGACCAGGAGAGCTGCCCTGGGT
>JAWWEE010000069.1:6262730-6279675 GCA_035221455.1 Xenops minutus | reverse complement strand
CCTGGAAGTGTCCAAGGCCAGGTTGGACGGGGCTTGGAGCAACCTGGGCTAGTGGAAGGTGTCCCTGCCCATGGCAGGGGGATTGAATGAGAAGAACTTTAAGTTCCTTTCCAAACCCAAGTCCATGATCACCCAGCAGTGGGCGTGGGAAGACCTTCTCCAGGTGGGTTTTGTGTGTATGTAGCCACAGGGTGGGGAGAGGCCACAGGAGCACATCTGGTCCTGCCTTCATGTGCTGTCATCCATGGGGAAGAGGACATCCATGCCTGATGAGTGGGGTGCTAAGAGGGGAATCAGAACCCCTGCTTAGCACAGGCAGTCTTCATGCCCAGCTGCTTACAGAGACTGAGCAAGACAAAAATTAAACAGGCCATTAAGCAGCACTCCAGTGGATTAACATTCGTCTGCCTCGCTTACGCTGCAGGATTTCAAAATTCCTTTGAAGTTTGCATATTAGAAAATCACTTTCCAAGCCACAGAACTTGGAGCTTTAGATGTTTCCTAACAGTTCTGTGGTTGAGGAACAGCTGACTAATCCTTTAGGATTTAATGAGGTTAACTAACATGCACAGCTTTGTAGGGAGCTGTAGTTGGTATTTTGGTAGCAAACATGGAAAACACTGACAATAAGTAATGTTCTGTAAAGAGCTGTTATGGGAGCACAGCATCGTTTCAGTAACTTTTGTCAAAGCTCCCCTTTCCTTCACAGAGCACAGGTTGGGCCTCTGGTCTTGTTCAGTCATAGCAATTAATACTGAACAGCACTATTTGCTTGTAACTCTCACTGAAGTCAATAGGATTACACTTTTCTGTTCTCCAGGTTAATTTATGGCTTTGTAGCTTCTACTCTAGCTGTGCAAGAACCCCTTCCATGGACTGCCAGAGCACCAGCAGTGTTTTCCAGCAGCTGGGGTGGGTGGCAGAGGGTGCTCAGCACCAGGCTGGGACTGGAGCCACATCCCACTGTTTGCCCAGCAGAGCCCAAATCCTTCCCTGGTGAGGTCTGGCACTGAGCCCTCCTTTGGCTGAGCCCCTGGAACAGTCACAGAAAAGAATCACAGGATCATTAAGGTTGGAGCAGACCTCCAGGATCACCAAGTCCAGCCTTCTCATCTCGGGAGGATGGCTATGGAGAAGCTGTGCCTCGGGCACCTGGAGACACAGTGACGAGTTTAATTTGATATTTACAGAAGGCACCCAAGTTGCACGTAACAAGTTGACACAGAAATTCATTAGGATGCAATTACAGCCATCGCAACGTCGGCTACTCAATTATTTTTAGCAAGAACATGTAATTAACTGCAGGTTCATGTCGAATGCTGCCTGGTGCCATGAACCAGGCTCCGAGGATTGGCTTGCATGGGAAAACACATCAGCAGGGTTTTTCCCAGGGCACAGCCTCCAGCTGGGAGATGCAGACTGATGGGAAGCAGCAGTGGGAGACAAACCCAAGTGAGACAAGAGGAGCAGAGCATCTTGTCCATCACCCAGCAGCCTGATTGATGGGGCCAGAGCCTCCAGGGATATGAGCTCAGTGCATCAAAACACATCAAAATACATCAGGTATTATCACTGCTGCACCATTGCTGCCTCATGATTAAGCACCATGAATATTAATGAGTTCTTATAGCTGCTTTGGAAAGATCTGCCTGTTATGGCTCACAGATCATAGTGCTGCTGGGAGAAAATAGAACTATGGCAAACTGTTTGCCTGTTGATCATTTGTAACTCTCTCCTTCAGCTCACAGGAGCCTGGAGACTGTGCTGGAGAAGCAGCTGCCTCAGCATCTCCTCCACTCGTGAATTATTTCATGGGAAGATTTCTCCCAATAATGAATGGAAAATTCATTGTGGCAATTAATATCTCCATCACACTCAGGCCTCCATGGTCCCTGTCAAAATATACATTACACCAGCAAAAATTCCATACAGAGCAGCTGGCAGGCTGGAAAGAAGGAAGAGGAAAAAGACAGGAAATCTTTCAGGATTTATTGGGTACATAAAGCAGGAGGGCAGCGTGGGTGTGAGTGGCACAACATGGCCTGGGAGATGTGGCAGAAGGTTCCCTGTGGTTCTGAGAAGCCTGGTCTGTGGAAGGTGAGCTTTAAGGGCCCTTCCAATCCAAACCATTCTGGGATTCTATGAAGTTAATTTGGTTAATTGCTGTCCCTCATCCCTGTGGCAGTGACGTGTGTGCAGGTGTCCCCTCTCCCCTCTCCTGTCCCATCAGTACAGGCAGAGAGCCTGATCTTCCCACATCTCATTTCCAGCTGGCCTTTAACAGACTCCTGCCTGCCAAATAATAACTAAGAACCTTTACACTGCAGCCCTCAGCACTTCGTGGGGAGCATTAAACAAAGCCTGAGGAGCAGCTGCTTTAGGGAGCAAGGTCGGGAAGGCAGCACTGCCATAGCTGCAGCCCATGGGTGTGATGGATGGGCAGGTCCCCAAAAAACAAACCTGCTGCCAGGTCTAACACCACCACTAAGAGCTCTCCCCTGTGACAATGAAGGGAAGGCTCTGAAGGACTGGAGAAAATGCCTTATTCCAGCCAAATACCGTGGTTCTGGATGTCATTCACCACCCCTCGCTGGGGAAGCCCCATGTGCCAAAGCCAGTGGCACAGCGAGGAAGGACCAGCACTGGCAGCGCGAATGGAGTTGTGGGGCAGCCGTGCCCTTCCCAGGGAGAGCAGAGCCAGACATGCCCACAGCCTTCCCAGGCCAGCCTGGGAACCAGCAGGCACCAAACCAGAGCCAGACCTGTGTGCCGACTTGCCGGCACCCCGAGCGGGGCTGGCAAGGGCAGCATCACCCCGGGGCTCGTGGCAGCTCCACACGGAGCACCCGTGGGCTGCTCCAAGTGCTTTACACACCACTAACTCATGTACTTCCCTGCTGCATAATTCATACCTTTTTAGCAGGAGATAAAAACTTCACAACTGCTAATGCGCAAGTGTTTATTAACGTGAGACTGCCAGACAGCCCTTGGATTTGGAAGGAGCTCTTGAGGAAGAGCCAAAGTCTGTCCTCTGTAAGCAGATTTCTTTTGAAAGCTCAGAGCCTGGTGGGTACGGGGCTCTGAGAGATTCTCTGGAGGCTGCTGAGCTGCTGCTTCATCCTGGGGCCCCTGAACAACTTGGAGCATCACAGAAGCAGGAATAAATAAATAGATCATTTCCCTTACACGGGGCCGGGTGCTGGATGAGCCGCATTGTTCGTGTCCCTCTCCTGCGCAGAGCAGTCAACTGAGCACAGAAAGGAGATAAGAGCATTTGTTCCCACAAGGAACACGGAGAGGATGAAAAACAAGTTTTCAGCCGTGTTCCATGCAAGGTTGTTTATAATGCCTGTGACTATTTTTAAGCCTGGGAAATGAAGGGCTGCCAGCTGCAGGCAGCTCTTGAGGGAAGGTGCATTGTGTTCTGTAGCACTGTCAGGTGAACCGGAGCGGACACTTGGTACCCTACAGCCAGCACGGGGACATCGGTGCCAGCACGGGGACATCGGTGACACCACCCTCCCCATCCCTGTCCTCGGCCACAGGCACTGCCCTGACAGGTGGATCCGTGCACCCACTACCAGGGGTGACACCGACCTTCCTGGGGACAATGTCCCTGCGAAAAGCCTTCCCAAAGACACT
Organism: Xenops minutus; assembly: GCA_035221455.1. Classification (NCBI taxonomy): domain Eukaryota; kingdom Metazoa; phylum Chordata; class Aves; order Passeriformes; family Furnariidae; genus Xenops; species Xenops minutus. Next base: position 6,276,033 of record JAWWEE010000069.1, on the reverse strand, counting down.
GCTGGGGGACAAAGGAGTTTCTGGGGCTCGAGGAGGAGGAGGGAGGCAGAGCCTGCCGTCGGTGCTGCCTGTTCTGCAGGGATGTGTCCATGGGGAGGGAGGCACAAGCAGACAGGACAGGGTGCAGGGCAAGCACAGCAGCCTGTGGGGCTGCCCCAGGTGGCAGGGCAAGCATGAGATGCTCCAGCTCCTGCAGCACAATGGGCAGCCAGCCCCTGGCCACGTCCCACCCCACTGCTGGCACACAGGGGCTCTGGGGTGCTGACAGCAGCTCTTTCGAACAGCCTCTGACACAGGGAAGGGAGAAATAATTTCCCAGAGCCAGAATCTCCCTCTCAAGCGGTTTGGAGGGATTTGAGGCCACCTAAGCTCGTGATGGAGGGTATCATGGGCACTGAAAAGGCTCCCCAGGGCAGTGGGCATGGCCCCAAGGCTTTCAGAGCTCAAGGAGTGTTTGGACAATGCTCTGAGGGACTGGGTGGGATTGTTGAGGTGTCCTGGGGAGGGCCAGGAGGTGGACTCGATGGTCCTTGTGGCTCTCTTCCAGGTAGTCTATGATTCCATGATCACTGCAGCACCTCGACCAGGTTGTACCTCTGGAAAGAGCCTCCCCACAGGCAATCCCAGCCACCACCAAAGAGCTCTGCCTTGGCCACAGCTCAGTCCTGGCTTCCCTGGGGAGATACTCTGTCATTTCCTGGGGGTTTGATGTGTGGTCATCAAATTGAAAGCGATTAAAAAAGAAATGAACATCCTAAATATCCTGGATCTATAAACGCTTCGCTGGCACCACCAGCATGCTGTCAATACAGACAACATTATTTAAATAATAAGTTCATAACTTTTGCCTGTAAATTAAAACATCTTATTGAAATAGATGCTGATTAAAAGGCAAATGCCTTTGTTCTAATTATCTTAATTAGGGGCTTTTAATGGCAAGAAGCTGTAGAAATAAAACCACACATAAATGACAGTGTGAGAGCTGCACCCGCTGGCGCTGGCACTGGGCTGGCAGGGCGAGGGATGCCCCGATTCCTGGGGAGGATGAGGAGGGTGCTGGGTGTGCAGGGAGGCTGCAGGGCTGAGGGAGGTGTCTGCACACACCGAGGGATGGTGGCAGCCTGCACAACCTCCACTCAGCATCCCCCTTTGTCCAGCACCCTCCCCAGGGTACCAAACACAGAGGCTTTGCTGCAGAGAGCAGGGAGGGAGGGCACATGGAGCCTGGGCCAGTGCAGATGGAACTAGATAATTTATTTAATTAGTGACTTAATTTCTCATTGTTTTGTCCTACCTGGCTGCAGCACTGCAGCCCTGAGGGAGGGTTTGGGCTCAGAGGGAGTCCCACCTGCTCCCCCAGGGCAGAGGGTCTGAGCAGCCCCCTCCCACCCAGGGCTGCCAGGACGTGGGGCAGGGCTGTGCTGGTCCCTGCTTTGCAGAGCACAGGCAGCAGTTCACTCTCTGCAACAACACGTGGAGAAGGAAAATTAATTTCCATTTTCTCTGGTTCAGCACTAGTGGTTGCATTCAGCCTTATGGGCTTCTGCCTCCACTCCCATTGCCTGTGCCTGAAAAACTAATGAATTTCCACTGATTACTTGTCTGCTCTCTGTCTCCTACCTTTATTTTATTCTCATTTTAGCTCCTTATCTTTCTTCACACTCTTTTAACTTCAGTGAATGGTTTCATCCTTTCTAAGCAAAGCTCTGTGCTGCTCACAGGCTCTTTCTTATCTCTGAGAGCACTAAAAGGAATCACCCGGTTTGTTCCATAGCTGGATGCCCCACAGCCCTCTCAGAGACAGGATGGAGCTCAATGAGAATAATACCTGGCTGATTAGTGGGTAAAAGCCCTGCAATGAGAGGCTGAGCTGAGCATGATGTCTATGGAGCATCCTCAGCACTGTGGCTGCTCCAGGCTCCCACACCAGGAGCTGCAGATGGGCAGCAAGTGAAGCCACACGTGTGTGGGGACACAACATGGGCTTCACACTCTTGTCCCCCCCCCCAAAATACAGGTGGAGGGGCTGGGAAGCACCCCCAGAGCCCCCTGGGTCTCCTGTCAGCAGGAGGGGCTATCAGCTCCTGCCATAACCTGTGAAGGTGCCAGCACGGCTTCTGCCAAGCAGACCCCAAAAATAGAGCAGCACCAGGTTTTATTTACTCCCAGATTTATGCAGGCATGACAGCTTTTGCTCTCCAGCTGTGCATTAACCTGCATAGCCTGGGAACATGAAGTCGTGCCCAAACAATTGCGATGGCACCATTTCTGATTGAATTCCTGCTCTCATGACTGCGGATTAGGAGACTCCACTTCTTCTCCAGCATTTGCTGGGTAACCTGCTGTCCTGGCCCAGCTTAGGTTTATTCTTCAATTGCCAAAGGTACTTAACATAATGCAGAAGAGCTCAGCACTACCTGTTTGCACTCGGCTGAACGGGGACTTTCTTTTTCCTGGCGAGGTATTTGAGCCATGCAGGAAATCAAACATGCAAAAGGTTAAGGATATTATTAAAAAAAGGGGAAAAAATTAACCCAAACCCACAACCCAATGTGTTGAAAAAAATGCAGCAACAAAACTCGCAGCCTGTGGAGCCACTGATTTTGTCCTCAAGATGACTAAAACCAGCGTGTCTGAAATATCACAGGGAATTTTCATGTTCCTTTCACAAGTCAAGCTAGAAGTCAATTTTTATTATCACAGAATCACAGAGTGGTTTGGGTTGGAAGGGACATTAAAGCTCATCCCATTCCACCCCCTTCCATGGGCAGGGACACCTCCGACTAGCCCAGGTTGCTCCAAGTCCCATCCAACCTGGCCTTGGACACTCCCAGGGATCCAGGGGCAGCCACAGCTTCTCTGGGCACCCTGTGCCAGGGCCTGCCCACCCTCACAGAGAGGAATTTCTTATGTGTATCCAAACTATCCCTGCTCTCTGTCAGTGGGAAGCCATTCCTCTTGTCCTGTCTCTCCACACCCTTGTCCCAAGTTGCTCTCCAGCTCTCTTGGAACCTGTTTAGGCTCTGGAGCTCTAAGGTCTCCCTGGTGGAGCCTTCTCTTCTCCAGGCCAGACAATCCCAGGTCTCCCAGTCTGTCTCCACAGAAAATAAATGTACACAGATCTGGCTTTTCTCCCATCACATAAATAACTGCTGCTCAGTAAGGCAAGTAGCAGACATGATCCTGGGAACATATTCTTCAGGTCTTTGGATGTGAGAACCTGACCAGAATTACAGGTAAAGTATTTTGAACCTGACAGTCCCCAAGCATGTTTTGTGAGCACAGCCCTCACAAACACAGATCTTTTACCTTCCTGGCCAGGGTAAAGTTTGCAGTCTAAAGAACCAATGCCTCATCTCCACAATAGATGTCAGTAGACAAATTTTCTTTGATGTGTTATAAAAAGTGTCATGTCTTCACTGTGTGGGTAAAATTATTTACAAGTTCACATACATGAAGTGCTTTGCTACCTGCTACCTACGGTAGCAAAACATTATTGTGATCTCTAGCCCTGGTGGGGAGACAACATTGCAAACAATACTGGGGAAAAGTAACAGAGGAATGGGCAAACATGTATGGGAAGATATATTGTTACTCTCAGACATTGTTCCAGCTGTGTCCTTTTTATGTGTTCAACATGGAGCCTGTTTTACTATCCACATGCCTGCTGTGCTCTCTTGCCTTTAATTCAGTTTTACCCTCTCGTACCTCCTGCTATCTTTGCTTTCATAGCTTTAAAGTATCCTGATTAGCAGGCACTGCAACAGGCGAAGAAGAAAAAAGACTGTGGTGTAGGAGGAAGACACCCTCTCAGAAACAGATTGTCTTGAACTCTTCTCTCATTCACAGAATCACAGAGTCACAGAGATTGGAAAAGGTCTCCAAAATCAAGCCCACCCTGTACCAGATCCCCACCTTGTCCCCCAGCCCAGAGCTCTGAGTGCCACGGCCAGTCCTGCCTTGGGCACCTCCAGGGCTGGGCACTCCAACCCTCCCTGGGCAGCCCCTGCCAAGGCCTGACCACCCTTTCCAGGCACAAATTCCTCCCCATGTCCCCCCTGCTCCTGCCCTGATGCACCTCCTGTCCTGTCCCTGCTCCCTGGGAGCCGAGCCTGACCCCCTGGCTCCCTCCTCCTGTCAGGGTGTAGGAGAAGGTTTTTGCATGGTGGTCTCTCCTTGTTTTCCTTTAATGAACAGTCCAGTGCTGTTTTTATGGGGTTTGCTCTGTAGGGCTCCCTCTCACAACCTGCTTGGCATTCCATGGGCAGCAGCACAGTCATGAGGATCCCAAATCCACGGGGCAACCTCAGCTCCTGGCTGGTACACGGTGAAACCAAGAGCCTTCCCTTCCTGCCCTTCCCCACTTTGGAGCCCAGGTAACCCTGGACCCGAGAGGGAGCACTGCATTCCCTGCAATATCAGTCTGTCCAAGCATCTCATCTCTTTAATTAGGCTTCATTCACATCCCCGCATCGTCTGCCTTAACTAACTATTTCTGGTGCCGGCACAGCTCTGGGGGTCGGGCTTTTAAATAGAGGATTTGTGAAACGAGAATTGGCTGAGAGGGGCTGTTTCCTGCAGTGGGGAACTGAGCTCCTCCATGGAGACAGAGCCCATCTCTCGCCAGGGAACTACAAACTGCGTGGGGTGAGTCACTGCTGCTTCACAGCTCGGCGGAATTGGGCTGAGTGCTCAGAAGCATCAGGGGTTTTTATAATTATTTTTAAAAAAACCTGATATAATTTCATTTAATTTTATGATATGTTATTTTATTTTATTGGCAATAAGAAGGTGGAGATGCCCAAGCCATGCTGGATCAGGGTAAGAGGTGACACTTTTCAGCAGGAACCAGCCTTTCCTCCTGCTCCTGCCTCAGCCTCCCTGAGCAAACACACTTGCAAGAGGAGAGAAGCCTCCAGATGTGAGTGCAAGTGGAGGGATTGCTCTTTGAAAGGTGTCTTTTGGGTCAGGTGGTTGTGCAAGAAGAGAAGCCCATGTCTGGCTCTCATGGGTCCCTTTCAACTCAGGATATTCCATGATTCTATTTCCCCCTTTTTAACCATCCATTGCTGAGCAGGGACCAGACAACAAAGGACTCCCAGTTTAGGCTGAGATTTTCCCCTTCAGAAGGGAGATGAAGATGAGGGTGAAGAGCTCACACCTCACCACAAACATGGACATGCCCCAGAGTCCTGCAGGACACATCCAGCAGCAATTGTGGCTCACCTTCCACCTTCCCAAGATGCTGTCCAGTCTGAAGACTGTGCCAGAGCTGCAGATCCACCAGGAGATCGACTGGGGACAGTTTGGGATGGGTGCTCACCATCCTAATGGGGAGATATCCATAGTCCATGAATTATCCAGCATGCCCTGAGGAGGGATTTATTGGTAATAAAGATCCCTGGGTAATGAAGTTGAAACAAACACCATCTTTCTAGTAGAGTTTCTGTTTGCCCAATGTGGCAGAAAATCTTTCCTACCCACCCAAGTGATGGGGATGCCTTTGGAACAGGAAATATTGCCCTTGTGGAGCAGACAGGTATGGTCAGGTATGGCCTTGCCACTGCTTCTCTGAGTGCTTTGACTGCTGGAAAAGGCCATTTTCTTCTTCTTCTCTGAGTGTCCCACTGTGGTAGCACGGACAGAGCTCTCCCAGCCCTGAGCATCCTGGGCAGGGAGGGGAGTGGTGAGGTGGGACATTGCCTGGTGGTCACGGTCCTTCTGGCTTCCCCCCAACCATCCGGCAGCAGAATGAACAAAACCTCCTCGTGCCCGAGAAATGCTCCCACTGCAGAGACTTGTTGTGGCAAACCGGTGTTAGGTGGGGCTGCGGCGTCTGAATCGGCAGCGTCAGTTTATGAAAATTATAATTATTTTGATTTTTGTCCACAGACAGCTTGAAATGTTGCAAAACTCTGCAGGTGCTCTCCGTTATAACAAAACCCCAGAACAGATGGTGCAAGGTACCAGGCCAGCTCAAGGGATTAAACGCAAGGCTTTTGAAATTTAAAATTAAAGCTGGGTGATCTTGGGAAAATGTACCTGCCAAACAAGCTTGCTTAAAAAAAAAAAAGTTCTCCAAGTTCTCCCTACAAGCTGATTTAAATTCAAATGAGACAAAAATTGGGCACTTTAAGAGCGCTTAAGAGAGGATTAAAAATCTGCGAGCAAGAAGAAATGGGATGGATCTGAATTATTTGTTGTTGCAGAAGGATTTTTTTTTTTTTTTTTTTTTTTTTGTGACCAAAAGCCCCTTTTTCTCTTCATTTTGTCGGTAGCGCTTCAGTGGCTGGTGGGGAAAGGCTTTGCTAACCTTTCCTTTCCATTGTCTGCTGCTCAAGGAGCGGAGGGGACAGTGAGCAGGCAGCCCCGGTCGGATGCTCGGGAGGAGGAGGAGGAGGAGGGATGGTCCCCAGGAGCTGTCCCGGAGTGATGCGCAGGGACCACGATGGGCAAGGACGGCGCCCCGAGCTCCCTGCCCGGCTCCTCCGGCAGCGGGAGGCTTCTCTCTGCTCTCGGGGTGTGAGACTCATTCATAAATCCAGCAATTAAAAGGCAAAGGGCTCCCGGTTTGAGCCCAATCGCGCTCCCTGCCCAGCCGACGGGAGCGCGGGGCCGAGCTCCAGATGTCCCCTTTGTCTCAGCACCATTGTTTCCCTGCTCCGAGCAATTCCCAGTCCTCATTGGCACGGGATGGTGTTGCCTGCGTCCCTTTTTCTTCTTCTTCTTCCTTTTTAAATCGCTCTTAATCGCGAGCCTAGTGGGGGCATTTAGGTTCACAATGAGCAAAAAGCCTCCTGGGTGAAAAAGCCGCAATCTCCCCGGCTTTGATGGCCTTGTTGGCCAGAATTTGGGACTCCAGCAAACACTCTGCTCCAGCTCTATTTAAACCAGAAAGGACTGGCAAATACTGCAACGCTGGCCGGTGTTTGCTGAAGCCTTTGTTAATGTGTTAGATAACCTATTAATCACAACTTCGATATTCATATGCAAAATGTGCCTGGAGGACAATTTAATCATTTATTACAAGCACTTTATATATTTACTCTCCCTTCCCCTCCCCATCAGACGAGCCGTGCTCATTAGCTGGGAAGGTGGGACAGGACACAGGGAGCCACAAGGAGAAAGGAAAACTGCACAAAGTTTCAGCCCACACTGTGTTTTGGGGGGGATTTGAAAGTCGGGGTGATTAAAGTAATTGAAAGATTCTCTCTTATTTTTCTTTGCCATTCCTGTCTCGTCTTGTCACATTAAAGGTTTTTAAGGACTTTAATTAGGTGTGTTGGTTACTGAGACGACAGAGAGCAACCCCTTCCACGCCCAGAGCCTTGATGGAAGATGATCACTGTGGCAGGTACAGGCTGCCAAGATGAACTGGTATAAATTAACTAGGAAAGGTTAAATTAGAGTAAAATGAGAATTGTAGACCAATCTATGAAGCAAAGTTAATTCTGAGCCAGTGCCTCATTTTGTCCCCCGTTCTCAGCCACAGCTGCACCGGTGGCTTGGGATTAGGAAACCTTTCCATGGAGATCATTGATAATAGTTCCCTTAAGAAGAAGTTCTGCTGTGGAAGGATGAGTCAAGGCTGGGAACTGTCAGGGAGAACACTGTGAGTCTTGTATGAAACTTTATTTTTCAAGCAGTGTAGAAAAGTGTAATTTTAAGGGTTTTTTTTCAGAAAGCAAAGAAAAGGGAAGTGAGAGCCAGAATCTCAGAGAGCCAGAGCAAAGGGAACAAGGAGAGCAGAGTGACCTTCTGTGCAGCCCCCTGGACCTTCAGCCTGTGCTCATGGTCTGATGTGTCACTGTCCTGCTCCCTCAATCTTGTGCTTTGTATCTTCAGTGTTGTTCCTGGGGAGAGAGCCTGTGAGGGTCTGGGGGTCAGGGTGTGGGGTCCAGGAGGGAGCTGGGCTTGGCAGGGGGCTGAGGGGCTCTGGCCACCCCCCTGCTCAGAGCTTGGGGCTGGTTGGTTGCTCGAGGTCTGGGCCTGCTGAATTTTGGGTATCCCCAGGGATGCTCTGGACCCTGTGGACTCCCCTGGGCTTATTCCAGCCCATCTGTGTCTTCCTTGCATGGCCCTTCCTGTCCCATCACCTACGTGAGTGCTCTGGGCCCGTCTCCCCACCCTGCCACCACTTCCCCACCACTGTGGGCAGCAGTTCGTCCCCTGGGAAATTGTCCCAGAGCATCCCAGCACTGAGCAACAACTTTGGCCAAGACTCATCTCAAACCTCCTGTTGGGGCAGCACCAAATATCGTGGTTGGACACAGCTGGCTGTGTTTTCAGTGGTCATGACTGAAAGAAATAGCAGTGTGATAGCAGTGTGATGACAATGTATAAATGGGGTTTTGTTAATTTTTATAATATTTACATTATTATACAGTACACGGCAACACAGTGTTACCCATGGATTATTCTAGATCCCTTTTTTAACTCTCTCATAGTACTATTGAACAATGCAGAGATTGATCCTGTTCTTTATCTGAATTAAAAAAAAAGAATAATCATTGTTGTGTTTTCTCAGGATGTCTATTTGCTTTGGTATTCAATTACAGGGTTCATTAAATCAAGGTCCCTATAGCTATATTTCATCTTTCCTTTGCTCTGTGATATTGTGGGGTGTGTTACACACACAGAGCATGAGGCAAAAGCTACAAGGCTGCCTCATTGCCTGCACTTAAGAAATACAGTTTGCCACCTCACATTGATGGGAAGTTGCACTGTTCCCAAATCTGGAACCTCACCCCTTGCCAGCATGTCTGCACCAGCACTGCATCCATGTGTGCTGCTTCCACACTCCCTTTCCCGAGCTCTAATAGCCAGGAAAAATGTTTCTAATTTGTTTGACAGTCTTTAATCTGCCCCTTTGTTAGAGTAGTTGGTGTTGAAGTATTTTTTCAAGGACTTCGTGGTTGCTATAGATATTTTATTCCGTAACAAGGATTACCTTGCATCTAATCCTGCGAAAAGATACAGTAATTAATTTGAAAATTGCTAAGGAGTCGATAAGTATTTAAAACCTTAATTACATCTAACCTTGTTTTCTCTCACAGCTCATCAGGCACAGCCTGGGAAGAGAGGAATGGCCTTGTGCCAGTGTCGGCGTCACCTTCCCAGTGCCCATGCCCAGCTCTTTGTGCCTCTGCCACGACCAGCTGGGGCGGGAAGAGCCCAAATCAGCCTCAGGGAGCTCTCAGGCACGGGGAAGTTGTTCTTTAAAGCTCTGGAGAAATGCAGTGCATTTATCAGCTCTGAGTGGATATCATTGTGTTTATAACAGAGTGGAGGCACCATGCAATTTTGCTCTTGAAATTGGTTTATATAGATGACTGGTTGCTGTGAAGTGTGTGTCAGAGTTGCATGCAGCCGTTATGAAGTAGTACAATTGTCATCGCTTCTTACATGGTTGTTGAGAAGAGCTTGAGAGCCCAGCTCAGTCAGCTGTTGAATAGATAACCCAACACAGTTAACGTGGCATACATTGTAAAGAATTACATGCCTGCTACAATGAGCTCTGGGCCTTTGGTCTAGATAATAATCCTGGTGGGTGTACCACGTGTAGAGCCTGTCTGATCGCTCAGATATGACTGACGAAACAGAAAGAAAAATGTCAGTCGGCGAAAAGAAAAATGCTGCTGTAAGTTTGTTTAAGGTTCATGTAAACGGCTGCGCTTCCCGGGTTAACCCCAAGTCTCCCGAAGTCTGTCAGGCTAAACGTGGCTCTCTGAAGCTCCAGTTCAGATGGTGGTGGGGTTTGTCAGCTGCGATAAAGGCTTTGGCCATCTCTGCCCATGGTGGTGGCCTTGTCTTCTCGTTTCACAGCAAGCCAAGTCCCCGTGTCAGCTCCCATTTGTGCTGTGCGAGCCTAACGCCTCGGAAGAGGGAGGGTGTTCACCACTTCTCAAGTGTCGTGGCACAATTCATTCCAGGGAGCTGAAGGGGAGCTGGGATAATCAGGCTGGCAATACGGACTGGACTGGAGGAGCAGTGATTAATACTGCTGGCAAATTAATCAGATAAATAAATAACTTGAGACCAGCCACTCCGCCGGGGCTCGGACATTGGGAAGATGAACTGTGTGAGGAATGCAGGCATGGCCCTGAGGCACCGTGGAGCTGGAGGAGGTGAGGACCAAGGCTGGTGCTCTGGGTGGATGCAGCAGCCCCTTGGCCAGCACACCTCACCTGGGCATGCTTTGCACTGGCCTCTGGCAACTTTGAGCCCTTGTGCTGCTCCTGCAGGCTGTGATGGAGCACCTGGGGACAGTCCCTGTGAAGGACAGGGTTGAGGGGGCTGGCAGGGCCACCACAGTGTCAATGGGCATCGCCTACCCTGTGCTGTAGGGGAAGGAGGGGTGAGCTCCTACCAAACTTTGCACAAATGGGTTTTTAATTTATTTTTTTTTCTGCTACAAAAATCAATATTTATTTCATATTTCTTGATTTTTGTGCCTGTTTTTGGAGATAGGGCAATTTTGCAGCACTGCAGTTGCATGTGCTGGAACTGCTGCTGCTGGGATTCATGTCTGACTTGCACGTGGTTCAAGCAGCCAGTTCAGATCTGTCCTCGGCAGAGAGAGAGCAGGGACACACCGTGGTGACATCTGTCCCTCAGACACCAGTGCTGACACCTGTCCATGAGAAATTCGGGATTGCTCTGTCCACGAGACACTGATTTCAGAGACTTCTCATTACAGCAGGACAGAAATCTTACTGGACCAACCTGACAGTTGAAAACTGATTTACAGATATTTTAATATCATGTTCGAGGATCATTTTTGTGTGCCTGAGTGACTGTGGGATGGAGCTGGGCCAAAAGATGGGATCCCTTGGAAAAGCCCAAGGAGGAAAAGCCTATTTTTTGTGCCAGGGGGTTCAGTCACTCCATTTAGGTGTATTTTAAAGAGCAGCATTGCAGTGGTGGGGTTTGTGCCATGGCAAACTCGGGGCTGTTCCAGGGTTGTTCCAGTAAGAGCTGCTCACACAAACCCCTGTAGACAGCTTTGCTTCATTTTGGGGTGTTTTTCACAGCAGTCAAATACTGGTGCTTTATTTATGACACCAATAATACTTCTGTGCCACAACAGGACACTTTTATTGCTGGGTTTGAAGTATTTGCATTTTTATTTAAAAGTCTGAGCCAAGCAGCAATCTGGAAAAAAAAATCTCAAAGGGAATAAATAAGAATTTGACAAAAATATGCATTGGGAACCCCTAAGGAGCTGAGGAGAAGAGGAGAAGCTGTGGCTGAAGGGACCCAACCTTCCCTCCAGGGTGGCTGCAGGAGAGCAGGGTGGACAGTGATGGCCATGTGGGAAACTGGGGTAGTCACCACCTCATCCACATTGCTCATCCCTGGAAATGATTTCACAAACAAGGTTTAATGACTGAGTTTTGCTGTTACAAACACTTCTATTTTCTCTTTTTGATGAAGGCTCTTTAAAGAAATCCCCTTTGAGGAACAATGAAGCTGCCAATCCACCCATTTTGGTTTTGGTAAAAGCTTTAAGTAGTCTTATATTGTCCTAGGAAAGGGTTCAAAGTTCATCGTGGGAGGTAAAAAAAATCTCAGGAATAGAAAAATCCAAGCAGCACCTATGTTAAATTCTAGTCTCACAGAAAAAGAAAGGCTGAGAGGAATGATCAGTGTTACTAATAGAAACATAGGAGCTGAATGGACCATTTTCCAGCTAAGGAACAGACACTCACACAGGTGCAGCAGCTTTTCCCTGCCATGCAATGGATTCCCATCCTTTAAAGAGCCAAACTGGGGCTTTGTGGTTGAGATTCTCGGAATGGCCCTCTGGAGGTACCTGTCTGTTCCTCGGAATACTTTAACTCAAACCAATAGCAAAGGATGTTCTTCAGTATTAGACCAAAAACTATGTCCCTCATATCTTTTTTCCTGTTAATCTTACAATACACAATCCTTAAACTTATGCTGCAGGATTTGGTTCCTATACCCACCCGACATATGTTTATGCATTTTAATATGAAACCCTTTCTAATGGCTCCTATTCAAATTTCAGGCTAATGATGCAAAGTGTGCAGCATGAAATGCAGCAATTTTTCACAGTCTCTGTAGCTGCATTTTACTTATGGAACTCAAATCTCAGCTCCCGCTCAGCAACCTGGCACAAACCTCTTAAAATAGCTGAGAAAACAGTTTTAAGAGGAAGTCCTTAAATTATTTGCTTGGTTTTCTTAATATAGAAGAGGGGGTTAGTTTGGGGGTTTGGGGCCACCAACAGCTTAATAATAATTTGCATTGGAGCTTGTTTTGAAAGTGATCCCTGGAGGGTGGGAGTCGCTGGCAGTGGGAGATCCCATCCCTGCAGCACGTCCTGGGTTCACTCCAAGGGGGCTGCAGCTGGTGTGCTGGTGCTGGAAAGGTTGTGCTGGTGCTGCAAAGGTTGTGCTGGTGCTGGAAAGGGTGTGCTGGTGCTGGAAAGGGTGTGCTGGTGCTGCAAAGGGTGTGCTGGTGCTGCAAAGGTTGTGCTGGTGCTGGAAAGGGTGTGCTGGTGCTGCAAAGGGTGTGCTGGTGCTGGAAAGGGTGTGCTGATGCTGCAAAGGGTGTGCTGGTGCTGGAAAGGTTGTGCTGGTGCTGGAAGGGTTGTGCTGGTGCTGGAAAGGTTGTGCTGGTGCTGCAAAGGTTGTGCTGGTGCTGCAAAGGTTGTGCTTCCAGCCCCGGCTGTGAGTGGGCATGAAGTTTGCTTTGCAGAGAGCTCACAGCCTTGTTGGATGTTCAGGACCCCTCCTGCTCAGGGCAATGCTGCTTGGGAAGATGGGGCTGGGGAAAACCAACCAAAGGAGGAATGCTGTGCACAACTGCATGGAATATCTATGTACAGGTGTGGACACACAGATATCTCAGAGAGCTGCCCACTGTTCCCTCCAGAGGTGTCTCATGCCCTGGAGGAGGCTGTGGGTGCAGCCGTGCCCTGCACAGGGACAGACACACTTTTTCCATCCTTACCTTTTCTTTTTTCCCCACTCCCTTGTCATGTTTATCCTCTCAAACAGTTGAGCTGTATTTACAAGCATGGAAAGATGGAGTTTCATGGTCTCTGTTCCCCACTGTGTGTAAGGGGGAGCAGGAGGTTGTGGGGCTCCTCTGGCTCCTTGGGGGAGAGGAAGCTTTTTGTGTCTCGTCTCCCCTTCTCTGATGGAGGAATTCAGTGATGTGAAAGGTGAAACTGCCTGAGCCCAATGCCCTGATCACAGAATCCCAGGATCCCTGAGGCTGGAAAAGCCCTGCCAGCCCACAGAGCCCACCCTGTGCCCGATGCCCACCTTGTCCC
>JAWWEE010000069.1:6236654-6260574 GCA_035221455.1 Xenops minutus | reverse complement strand
GAGGCAGGGCCGGCGGGGGGAGGCAGGGCCGGCGGGGGGAGGCAGGGCCGGCAGGGGAGGCAGGGCCGGCGGGGGGAGGCAGGGCCGGCAGGGGGAGGCAGGGCTGTGTTCGCAAGAAACACCGCCCGGGAGGAGGAGGAGGAGGAGGCGGCGGGGAGCGGAGGAAGCTGCAGCCGCGGAGCTGAGGGGCCTCCTCCGGGCCCAGGCACAACGCAGCACACTGCAGCTTTGGGGTAGGATGCTGATCCCTCTGTTTAAAACTAATCCTGACACTTCAGCGCCTGTTTCATTCCCTAGCACGGTCTTACACATCCTGGTGCCTTATCGTGAAAGATAATGTCGTTCTACAGCAACAGGATAGAACATCAGCCCTGGAATCACACTACAGTATCGCAGGAATGATAAATGGAATCACAGGAATGAGAAATAAAATTAAAGGCGTGAGCTACAGTGTCCATTTTCCCTTGCATATAGTTTATATATATAGTTTAAGAAGGTTTCTGTCTATGCACATAAAGAGGCACGGCACACATCGCTACAATTCTGTGAGAGCACAGCCATATCAGATTGTTTGAGGGCTATTAGCAGTCATATACTCTGCACTCTGCATCTGTAACAGCTGACAAAGCTCCAGTGAGATGACAGAAATGATAGAATGGTGCTGCAGCTCTCTCATCTTATGATGTGATCTGTCCTTCTGCAGCCCCAGCCTTGGTCACAAAGGCTCTGGCTGCTTATACAGATGTGCGTGACTCATCCTGAGAGGGCAGAACCTCTGTGCGGGTGTAAGCATGTGCTATCCTAATAGGCATCAGTCTGCGTTTCCTGCAGCCCATCAGCACCTGAAGTCTGGGCTGATAGAGAAAAATATACACTGGGGAAGTTTGGTCCAAGACAAACAAAAAAATCTAATGGAGTCCTAATCTTCCCTCTGCCCTCTTTGGCTTCCCTGCCTCTCTGGGATGGAGATTCTTCATGGTACACACAAGAGCAAACAGTGAGAACCACTAAAACACTTTTATTTTCACCATGAGAACTTTTTCCCCCTGTTGGAGAAGGGGAAGATATTACATGACAGAGGCAACTCATGGAGTCATGTTTTGTGATGGCATTTTGAAAATTACTGTTTGAATGCTCTGGGTATTTCAGTAAAAAAAGGTAGTCCATTTAGTTAAATTTACTGCTGGTATCTACTGAATCTTTTAAGAAAGATTGCCTAGAACCTAAATAAGGTTTCTCCTCACTTGAGATACACAAAGCAATCCTGTGTCTTACCTATCTAGGTGCTTTGGCTGAAGGAAAATGGCCACTGTGCTGAATTCAACACAGCAGGAAACAAATCCCCTGAATGGCTGGGGATTTGAAGATTAAGAAGCACTTTTTTATTTATATACAACAAGGGCACTTTCCTAATTGGAAGTGCTATTAATCTGCACAACTTTAACACGGTGCAAAAACTTATGGGTACTTAATGCTGAGGTAACATTAAGTTACCTCATTAAGTTGTATTTTGGATGGTACCTAATAAAAGGTTGCAGTTGTTTTTTCACCTCACAGGACCTGTTACTGCAAAAGTTGCAACAACACAGTCCAAAGTAGCACATGGTATTTTTTAGAAATAGAAATATTTTTAGTAAAGAGAAGCTTATTCTGATTTTTAAGGAGGGGGACTAGAAGTTATGCATAGCACACCGTATTATGCATACTCAAAGATATTCTACACCAATGCATCTAATTAAACCAGACATCTAATAAGGGCATTGAGAGGTCTTAGGCTTCTAAGATATAAACTGCAGTATTAACAAAAGAGAGGCATGTTTCCTCAGCATGAAATGCAAATTCCTTACATAAGTATACAAAAGATTTTGGGGACAATATTTTGATATGTACAGTTTTTAACATAGACAGCATCCCTGAATTTACATTAACACTACACATTTATTGGATACTTGGGAAGGATAAGAAAAGATAAGTATTTAATTTTTCCAACTTAAAATACTTAACTCTTTGTGGGAGGTGCAGGTGATGAGGAAAAAAAGAAAGCACTCTTTTTCTACACTCCTTTAAAGCAGTGGCCTACAAGGGAGGGTGTGCACACTGTGTTAGCTACATATAGGCATTACAGTTCCAAGCCCAATAAGAATTCTGTATATTCAAAGATACCTATTTCTTCAAGCTGTATGGAAAAACATGGTTTGGTGTTGTCCACAGCTAATTCTGCTTTCTGAGAGCAGTTGCCACTGGCGTACAGATTTTTAGGCAGTGATGATCCCTGTTACGTGAATGGCTTTCAGCAGTCCAGTACACTCTGACTGGACTTGTCAAATGTTGTGCAATGAATAACTCAGATGCTTCACAATAAATAACAATAAACTGGTACCAAACATTGGGATCCTTATGAACTTCTAAATTAAAGTGTCTATGCTGAAGATAAGGTAATGCCTAGTGAAAGAATGGGGGGAAAATTATCAATGTCTACATATCTTTTATACTGTATTTTAAATCCAAAATCCATTCATAGGAAACTTTTCTTTGAAAGAAAACTTATCAGCTCAACAAATTCAAATCCAGCAGACATTCAATACTGACAGGGTCACTATAAAGCACTTGGTATTATTTAGAATTTTTTCCCCTCCATTCCCCTCCAACAAATTCTTGATCCAGCTTGCTCTAAACAAGTGTTGATTGTTCATCAAACACTTCACCTGTCTGAGAGACCTTCCACAGAACTGAAATCAATAATCAATGCATCAGCATCAGGTTAGATGGAACATACACAGAAAAATGAGCTAGTAACATCCCCCAGGACCTTCATTAGTTCCTTCTATTCTTCTGTGTATTGATAGTTGCAAACACAGTTACAAGCTGTAGTATCTCTGCTTCATGTTAGCTGGCGTACTTCCTATAGAATTGCACACTTTCTCCTCCTGTCAAGTACATAAATACCCAAATCTATAGATCAAATGTTAAAACACTGGAATCTTAACACAACAGCATCCCCTAGAGGTAACGGGAAATCCACGGGACTTAGAATCACTTGGGACTCCACAAGGGAGTTGATTCAAATTATCCCACATAGCAGATAGATCGTGATCTTCTGGTTCATTTTAACACAGGAAAGCAAATTCCTTCTTCACACAAGAATGTCCTATCATAGAAGTGTATTGAAGCATGGAAAGCAAAATAAGGAAAAGAAAAGATGGTTTAATGAGCAGAAAACCCACTATTGTCAAACCCAGGTGGATAAAGGTGTCTTTTGCCAGTCAGTCATAGAATGACTTGGGTTGGAAAGGACCTTAAATATCATCTAGTTCCAAGCCCCCTTCATGGGCAGACACCTGCACTGACACCTGCATCAGGGTGGAGTTTGAAAGACTCCTGTGCTCTTCTACAGTTCTCACAATAAGAAAATATCAAATTTTCTCTTGTGGCATACAGTGGAGTGAAGCACCTGGAGCAGGGGACTCAACTTTCTCTGCTCCATGGGTTTTCCCTGAACTGACCTTTGTCCAGACAGACAGACCAATGTCCTTCAGCAGCTGGAGCACATCAGGGGCAACCTCATTGCATTTCTGCCAGCTTCTCATCTGAACAGTATCTAGTCCATGGCCAAGACCCCTCTGTGACGCAGATGAAAGGAGGGAAATCAGGAGGGTCACTTTGAAAGCAAACATCTGCCCCAACTAAAGCACTGGTGTGGATGTACCAATGGCTGAGGAGAACCACAGAGCATTTTTCAGATTTAAAAAGAGCTTGAGAAACTTACCTTTTTAAAGAGTCGCAGTGCATGTTATGATTGTAGTAGGTTACTGAGTCACTGGTCCTTAATACTGATAAAACTTCTCCATGATAAAAACACACAGGCCTGGCTTATTTGAGTGATAATAAGACTTAACATAAAAATCACAGAATATGCTGAGCTGGAGGGGACCCACAAGGATCATCAAGTCTAACCCTCAGCCCTGCACAGGCCTATCTCCAAGAGTTACTCCACATGTCCCAGAGTATCATCCAAATGCTCCTGGAGCTCTGGCAGCCTTGCAGCTGTGCCCATGGCCCTGGGGAGCCTGTTCAGTGCCCACCACCCTCTGGGGGAAGAACCTTGTCCTGAGATCCAACCTAAGCCTGCGCTGACCCAACTCCAGCCATTCCCTGGGCCCTGTCCATGGTCCCCATAGAGCAGAGATCAGTGCCTGCCCCTCCTCAGCCCCTCATAAAAAAGTTGCAGAGTGCAATGAGGTACAACTGTATATTCTTTTGATTACTTGAATTTTTGTAGGGAAAAAACCTTTGATATATAAAGTTTATAATATGAGATTTAACAGTAAGAGTTTATGTAGTTTTGACAGCAGTCAAACATACATTGAGCTGCTTTAGAATGTTTTCAAGCAAGCTACCCCAGAGCTCTGCTGTCTGCCTTTTCTCTGCTGTCCTTAGCTAGTCTACCACCGCTCTTCCCTGCTCTCCTCCCTCTTTATTCTCACACTTGCAGCTGGCCCAGGCAGCAGTGCTGAAGAGCTTGAGAAAATGCCTTTGGTGCAGTTTTATCAGTTTGGCCTCCACACAACACCTTTCAGTGGGAAAATGGGTATCACTGGCAAAGAATCAGCAGAGAGCCAACAAAATTTCAGCCTTGATGATCAACAGCAAAGAGCAACTATTTATACAGTAACCAATTTTGCAACTGAGAGAAAAAATAGTCTTTATAGAGGTGAGACTCACCCTGATGTGTGCGTGTGACTACACAGTTCTGCTCCATGTAATTCCATTTTTGAATGGACAATTACCTGCTGCATCTCCTAAGGTCAGACAGGCATCTACTGATACCTCAATACATACCAAGGAGGTGGTGGAGGAATAAAGCAAGAGCACTTAAAAACAGGTTTTACCTTTTTTCTTAAACTAAGAAATGAGCAAATTTGAGTTGCCAGCTGCTAGGTGGAGATGTGCCTGAAGAAAAATGCTGCTTTTCTTCTTCCACACACTCCACTGCAAAACTTCTGCACTTATCATCTCAATTCTTGTATTTCAGTTAGAATACATTTCACAGAAAACAAAACAAAAATTCTGCTTGAAGCAAGATGGGGTGTTTGCTTTGAAATACATTCAGATTTGATGAGGACATACAGTTAAAATGGATTGAACATACACAAAGCTCATTACATTTAAAGTCCCTTGCAAGCAGCTATATCTCATAGCTGTGCCTCTGACACCCACAGAGAGGACAACACACCTCAGCTCTGCTCAGGGAGTCAGATGCCACAGAACATGCCAACTTTGTACACTTCTTAGGAAGCGTTAAGTACTGACAACTGCACCAGTGGACAGAAGGTATCAAAACACATATTGTTCCAGATGTGGACTCTTCCACTTTTTTTTTTTTTAAATCATGAAGGTGCATTGCAAATAGTTTTTATTCACAAACTACCTGCTCCCTTTCATATCCTTAAAAAAATAAAGAAAAAAGCCCCACCAGTTAGACCATCTCTGAATAAAGTCAGCGCCTGCCTTCTTGTTTTACCTGACCTTCACTAGCTGAAGGTTTTAAAAAAACATGCCAGACATTATAGAACACAAAAGATGTTTTTGTTATTATCAGTGCAGCTTCTCAAGAGTGGAATAGTAGACTTACATCTAATATTAAGTTGTAACAAAATAATTTGTATATTCTTTCATTCTTGTAACACCGTAACTTATGCAATGCTGCTTTAAAAATTCACACATAGTATCTAGTAAGGAAATCTGTTTATTATGTGTACTGGACTCATAAACTGCTACGTAACACATTAGGAAGTGCTCTATTCCCAGCAGGACCAAGCCAGCAGGCACCCTAGCTCCCGTTTCCACTGAATAAAATGCCAGGGAAACCAAAAATATAGTGATGCCCAAGAATATCTGGAGTTGCAAGCTCTTCTAGGGCCCAGGAATGGATGGTAATGGCTTGTCTGGACTGGCAGCTGAATTTCTTATTTTTTTTTAAAAAATATCTTACTGTCCTGCAAATCTTACTCTCTATTGCTAACTTTTTTGAAGACACAGATTTTAAACAGCATATCACTGTGAATGTGTAAATGAAAAATTCAGATCACTTACTTGTAAATATTTAGAGACTTAGAGCCAGCCATTTCATATCATATCAAAAAACTCTGAGGCATTTAACAACTCACATAACTTTTCAGTTAATTAAAACCTGTCCTCATCAGCAAGAACCCTCTTCTTCTTTCTTCCAGTCTTCCTCTCATCATCCCCAGAAAGCCATTTGTCTCCTACCCCAAACTAAACACACCTGCTCTCATAACATAGCCCATTTTCACATGGGAACTGAGGACAAGGTAAGTAGACAGACAATCCAGAGCCCAAGGCAGGGCACAGGCAAGTCTTCCCTGAGCTCCCACTTGGGGTTGGTGGGGTTTTTTTGGCAATAGCCACGTTTAGTTGTATGGGTGATTATATAAAATGGGTACAAATGTCCTGTGTGAGGCCTCTGGCAGCAGCTGCTGCTTCAACAAGTACTTTGTGTCTTCAAAACACAAAGCACACAAAACACAGCTAGCAAATGGAAGCAGCCACTTCACTCCCATCGTGGGATCACACTGACCCAGGACTTGAGCCACATCTTTCCATCACCTTCTATTCTCTGGGTGTGGCACAAAACACAAAACTCCTGATTGTTTCCAAGCTGAAAGTGCTTTTAAAAGCTTTAAACTGATGGTGAGCAGGGGCTTGGAGAGCACAGCTTCTGCTGATCCTTCTGAACTAAAGAACTATTTCACACCCGCCAAAGGCTGTGGGGCAGTGGAGGGAGAACCAGGGGATCACTTCCCAGTGTTACCAGGTGGAACACAAAGGAGAAAACTCAATAGCACCTCGTTTATCCTGACCTCATCCTCTGATGGCATGCTCAAACTGAGGAGCAGGCATGGAAGATCAGGTTTACCAAGAATATTTTTCATTTTTCAATGGTACCTTGCAATTCACAATTTGCTGGTGTTTTTCTCTTTTTATTCTCTTAGGCTGGGCTGAGATGACATAAAAATTTCAGCCAGAATACATAACAGATAAGTCTAGTTTATCTAGGCTGAAAAATTCTTATGTACTAATTAAAAATGTGATAATATTTCCTGTTATTTGCATGCTAATTTTAATTTCTGACATGATAATCACAAACATAACTCAACTTGAACTACAAAGAGTTTCAAACACCATCAGAGCCTCCAGATGCAAGCAGTGAAGTCCTAACTTTACCATGCCCTGCTACTGTGCTAACAAAGAAAATACTTTGTATTTTTCCAATAGGAGAAATGAGAAGATAAAAAAATAAGAGAGTATTACAGTCAATTCTAAACCAGCTTGATGCTCAGACATCTCAAACACTTTTTACTCAGAAATGTTAAGAGCCAGCCCATGCTTAGAGGTTAGATTTCAAAATTACTGTGCATATCCCTCAGCTTTGGGAAGAAGCAAATCCAGTTTCCAGAAGTTACAAATTACAGGGTTTAGAAATAAAGCAAAGAGCTCCAAGATTGTTAAAGTCTTTGAAAACATTTCCCCTTATAGCTCAATTGGCGAGACATAAAATATACTTTTATATATACAAATACACACACAGATGGCTAATTGAACTTAGATGTTGACCTGGGTACATCTGTGGAGCTGACCTTCCTAGCATACAGATTGAATATTACAGTAACCCAGGTAACAACTTTATAAATGAGAGAAAATCCCCGTGTAGTAAAATCAATCACAACTTTTGTTACAAAACAGATTTAATTTGGCTTCTAAATATTAAAGCAATTACTTATCCTAAATGTTAAGGTGAAAACAATAAGTATTCATTACAGAACCCAATTATATAACTTGCAACCTACTTCATTAACTTAAAATTTTATTCAAGTTCTAAGACTATTCTTTTCCAATTGAGGGTCTTGTTCTCTAATATTTAAAAAGTATTTGACCTTAATACGTTTTTTTTTTAGCAAGTCAAGAAAAAAAAAACCCAAGCCCTAAACATACCATTTCCAATTCTACAGTTTCACACAAGGTAAGAAATTTTTCCTTCTGAAAAGGCCATTTTTAGTCTCAAACTCAGAGATTGCTGGAAATTCTCAATCAAAACTATTTTTCAATGGAATCAACACTAGCTTTTCTTGTTGTGCTTTTGCTGTGTTCACTCCAAAAAAACAGAAACAAGAAGGGTTAAATAATTTTTTCATGTTCTGCACTAAAAACCCCACTAATTTGTTATTAACTTCTATCTTTCTGACAAAATGACCAACTCTGTATTTACATGTATTTCCTATTGCTTCCCTGCCTTCCTTAGGGAACACAGTGCTCACAAGGATCACTCATTACCTTTAATGGAAGGGACTAGCATGGAAAGTGTAACAGCAATATGGGGCTTCCAAACTGCAGTGCTAAAAATGCCATTTTAAACCAAAATGTTAGGTCTTCGTTTACCATAAAGTTGTCAAACTTCCCATCTGATGAACACTGCCTGTGCCACAGGTTGTACTCAGCTCTATTCAGTGCCTCTCAAACAAGATAAATATTCCATAACATCCCCAAAACTTCTTCAGCATTTTAAAGTGTTTCCCATCTTAACATCCTGTTTCATTTATCTACAAACTTCTCCATCTCCTTCCAACGATCTCACCATCCTTACTCCAGATGTGTTCTCTGACTGCCCTAAATTCCATCCCTCTCTTACTTCACTAAGAACCTACTTTTCTCATCAACCCCAACTTACCCAGAGCCTTCCATTCATTCTCCCTCACCACAAATTCCCTGCCCTTCCCAGTCAAAGTGTAATACTTCGTAACTGAGACTTTAAAATCCCCTTTGCCTGTTCCGCTCCAGAGCAGCCTCATCTACTCAGCTTCTCTGCTTCTGGTTGCTGCCAACACTGAAGCAACAGGACAAGCCTAAGCACACACAATACCAAAAGATACACAAACACAGGATTCTGAAATCCCAAAGATGAAGTAACAGATCACACTCTTATCCTTGTACTACCTTATATCTCTGTCTTGGTCCTTTTCCTCTTGACCTTTTATTTCCTTTCTCTTGAGCTACAGGTACTCTCAGCTACAGGAACAGGGACTCAAGATAAGCAATGTTTGCTTCTATTAACCCAGGGACACACCATCTTCTTCCCAAACTGCTAGAAAAAGAGACAGTCACGCTGAGTATACTGGAGTTCACATACTGCTCTTGAAAGAGGAGAGGGTAAAAAAGGCATTATTTTGTGACAGAACTGGTGGCTAAAGAGGAAATGGTTCCAGCAGCTCCTTCTGATAAAGACTCCGCTGTAGATTAACTTCCCCTATAGACAGATCCCAGCTCCCAAGCAAGAAAAGCAAAAGATCAGTCAGTTGTAGGAGATGAGCTAAGCTAATTACATAAAGTCGTATTATTGCCAAAATTCTGGGCTTGTTGTTTCCAGAAGTTAGAGAAATTGAACTGTCATATGAAAATGATTGCTTGGGCTGGGCCAGGACAATTAGACAAGAAGTCACATCACTGGCCTTAACTACTGAATTGTTGAGACAAATGAAGAGGCAAATAGACACAACATGCACTGTTGTGCATTTAAACCATGTAAGAAATATGATATTGTATCCTCAAGATCAAAGCCTCTCAGTTTACAACCTTAATATTGAGCATAACTGAGTTTATGTCAGTCTTGGTAATCAGTCTGGAAGCAAAACTGACTTCAAGGTGTGTGAATAGCCCTTGACTAACTACTTCACGAGCTGAGTAGCACCAAAATGCACACACACACCAGGTAAAGTCTGGTTTTGTCAGCATTTTTAGTTGTGGTTTTGTTTTAAAAGTACCACCAGCAAAAAGGTTACAAAACAATACAACAACAACAAAACAAAAAAAAAACCAACAACAACAACAACAAAACAACCTGAGCTGCGGATAACCTGCTCTTTCCCTTACATGCCTTATGAAGCTGTTTTCACGATAATGATACATATGATTTTTAACATACACAAATGTCTAAAGAATATCATAATGATTGTAAAAATCAAATACTGACAAGTTAAAAAATACCAGCAAAAGGATTTTTTAGGATAACCCTACTTTGCCAGTGCATGATCACGCTTGATTACTTTGCAGGCTCTATTCCCATAGGACCTCACCTCATTTTGTATAAAAAAAGATTTACTGACTCTGGTCCTGAACAGTGATTTAATTGAATCATATCAAAAAGGTATTGTGAAGATTAATTAAAGGTTTGTGAAGCTTTGTGGCAGCACAGTAACAGGTGTTATACAAAAACCTGAACAGTGGGCAGAAAATAAAGTTTATGTTCTACACTAAACAATGTGAAAAAAACCACCGAAATATCAAAGAATTCTTTCACTCCCCCCCTCAGCGAGTGAGACTAAGGCCTTAAGTGAAAAATAGCTTCTGGTCAGGAGTGGTCTGTATGAGGGCATTTTTGACAAAGAAGGTAAATGTAATCACCATCTTCAGAATTTCAAAACTTTAACACAGAATTTCAGTATAGAGGACTTGCCTAACAGGGCACATTGCAAAGAGTAGAACTGCCCCGCAGCACGACTCCACAAAACTAGTACCTCCAAGAGTTACCAGTGAGGCTGACCTCATACCCACCAAGCAGGCCCCTCCTGCCCATTCCCTTTTCCAGCTATCCCATTGCCCTTGTTCTTGGGCTCTGGCCTCTATGCTGTCTTATCACCCAAGCCCCAGACTCCCATGTTTCTTTCCAAGGTTCCTTGTCTAGTACCTACTTGTCCCAAACTCTTGCCCAACCAGTCCCAGCTCCTGTATTCTCCTGCCAATATCCACTGCTGCCTCCCAAGGCACACCCTGCACTCAGACAGCTCACCTTGCTTTGCCTTCCCCTCTCTCTGCCCTGATCTCACACCTGAGTCCAGTATTGGAGACGCCAGAGCCCAGCAGCTCCTTCTCCCATGCTGCCAGGGCCACGATCCCCAGAAACACCCAAAAATGGGTGCCTACACCTCTGAGTTTCTCCTTAAATTGATTTTTACAGGGGCAGTAGAAAGGCACACAAAGGTCAGACTTCAAATCCCTCCTCCAAAAGAGATCGCCAAAATTAATGTGTTTTAGAAATATGGAGAAAATAATTCCTGGAGTTTTTGCTATTATTTCCTGCATTATTCCCTATCTTATTTTTGGAAATAGGTAATTCACTCTGAGTGAAGTTACAGATTCTGTACATACATGTGTGTATCTTATAATGACTTCTAAAAACCAGGCTCATCTTTCTCAATACCATCATTGCCTCAGTTTATTAAAACAAAACTAATGTGCAATACATTCTCACATGCATGCTATTGGCATAATTAAACAGAAACAAATACATAAAATTCTACCAATATACAGCTTGAAGAGATTTGATGACTACATTTCCCTTTTTTTTATCACACACTCTATTCAAGTAGATACTCTACTAAACCATTCCATGTTCTTAGAAGTATTTTCTATCTATATCTGCATAAATCAAATCCTCCATGAAACAATGTTAAGAACCTGTATCAGAGACAGCAAAGTCAGTATTGGCCCCAAAATCAGTCCGGGGGGCTGTGGTGGAAGAGGATGAGAGACACAAATCACCGTGCCTCCCGTAAGTCACAATATATTGGTTACACCACGTTAAAAACTGCTGTGATGTCTTTGCACATGTTTTAGCCTACAAAGCATAATGACAAATTTGAAATTAAAGAAGCAGAATCCACAAGTAAAACCGGTTGACATTCCCCGTTTCCCAGTGTTTTATCTCTCCGAGCTCTGCCTTTGCCACCATTTGGGCAGGGGGTTGAAACATCCCCATGGCAAAGCTCCACCTAAAAGAAAAAGCAGCCCAAAGAGGGATCTCCGCACAAAGCCTGAAGTGCCCCTGTGGAACCTGCCCCAGCTCCCAACACGCCTCCCGTGCTCTGGCTGTGCCAAAGGCCTGACAGGAGCTCTTCCCTGCGGGCGGAGGGCAGGGCGAGCCTGCACAGCTGAGCCAGAGCCTGCACAGCTGAGCCAGAGCCAGCACAGCTGAGCCAGAGCCAGCGCTGCTCCTCCGCGGGGTCCCCCCTGCCGTCCACACCTGCCTGCCTCGGGATGCGAATCCCGCCGGGAACACCGAGCCAGCCCCGCGGCTGCAGCTCCCGCTGTCTGCTCGGCTGTGACGAGCAAACCACCTCGGGCACAGCCTCGGCAGTGCCCACAGGACCGAATCCTGCGCGGCCCAGAGCCCTCTTTACTTTGGGATTTCGAGACCATGGAAAGTAAGCGAAATAAGGAGACTCCAGTCCTGAAAACCTAGACTATAGCAGTGATCCTGCCCCTTTTTATGTTGCAACTCGGTAACATGGCAAGGTTTTGCAATACTGATGTTTTTCTCAAAGCCTCCTTTGTCCCATGGGCATCTGAATGCATTGCACACAATTTTAGTTTGAGCTTTTAATTTTGACAGAAAAAGTCATGTACATCAGGCCTCAAAGTGAATCCATGAGCTCAAAACTAGAAAGTAGTAAAAACTTTTTTAACTGAACATTTCTGAAGGCCAATTGTGAACTGCTAAAATGCTTGGGTTTGGCAGAACACAACTTTTAAAAGGTGTAAATGGATAAAGACTGTCAAAATACATTTTCTTCTTAGGGGTCTCATTCATCAAATGCACTCAGACATGTAGATATACTCTGTCTCAGAAAAAATTCACCATCTTAAGCTTTCTCTGAAGTCAGACACTTAGACAACCATAACAAAATTGAAGGAATTACTGTTTTTTTCAGTTACTTTCCATAAAGGGAAGAAACAATGCACCTACATTAAACTGAAGCCATGTGATTAGTATTTTTATTTTTGAACAAGTAAATTTTCTAACATGTAATACAACATATTAGAAATATTATGTGCATAGAATTTCTGTCTGCAAGGAACCTTGCAAACATGAATATATTCAGTTCCCTCCTGAGGCAAGTATCACACCTCTATGGCAGCTGGAGAAACGCAGGCAGGAAGATGGATTCACCTGAAGGCACAGAAGCTAGTCAGATCCTGATTCTCCTCCCGGGCCAAAGACCACACCTTGCTTTCATCCACTCTCGTAATTACAAATAAAAGAACTCTGGGTCTGTATATTATTTTCATGCAGAACCTGTTTGACCTGTTCATTTACTGACAATGTATTTATAAAACCACCAGCCAGCAGAGAACTTTTATTAAAATAATCCTGGTGCTGCAGTTGTAGAATATCTACCTCCTTTTCTTTGTTCTGGACTGTGCTCATTCTGCAAAAATATTCTCTTTAGTTTTGGTGATGGGGGATATAATTCTTCCAGGGACCACAAGGAAGATTTGAAAGTGAAGCATTTACCATCTGTAAAGTGAGCCAGATTCTTAAAAGTGAGTGAGGCAGCTAATTCCTGCCTGTACATCCCAATTTGCAAGCCCAGTATTGCATCAACAGGCCTTGGGAAGCTGGTTGAATTGCATATCGTCTGACATTCTTGGATTCTTGTGAACCTTAACACATCTCACTGAGGACAATTTGCTTCTTAATTTCAACTAAAAAAACTACAACCTGACTTTGGTCTCAAAAAAATGTCCTTTCACAGTTTCTTTGTCTATTATAAGATACACCAAGATCAAATCTAAGAAAGCTAGTCAAAACGAGGACTCTATCTCCACAAATATCACAATAATTAGAATTCATTACTGTTCATGGGAATAAACGCTGGCAAGAGAGAAGTCTCAGAAAAAAATCTGCAGTGCAGATGATGCAAAGTTCAAAGTGCACCTTACAGACTTATCAGCAGCAGAATTCAGCTACAAAGGAAAACACACCATCAGTTATATCAGATATCCACACCAACATAGCTCTCCCTGTGCACACATCACTTCCACAGGGAACAGGACATTCATAGGGCCACGAAAAGAACATAAACAGTGTGCTCAAGCCGTGCCAGTCAATTTTCCTAAACGAATAATCCTCCCAACTCAAAAGTCAGTAAGTGCTTTATACTTTGTCAGGCTGCAGCAAATATACCAAAAGTAAATAATGTCACTAATAGTATGAAATAGCAGATCAACTGAACTGCCAGTGTGTAATAACTGATTAACATATGATCCCTGTCAGAACTGATTTTTTGTTTTTTATTGCATTTTATAACACCAAGAAAACCCATCTCTGATGAGTTATACACTTCCCAACAGTGCTCCCATTTTTCTCTGAACACAAATGTGTATGTGTGGAACATGACTATTCAAAGTTCAACACAATCTTCATAAACTGGTAGTGACTCTATTGCCACTGTGGTCACTATTCTCAGATCATTCTAATTTATTGATAAGCAGCAATAGATTCATTTTTATATACCACTTTCTCCTCAGGTTTTCCATATATTGAACAAATACTGAACACTCAAGAGCTCTCCCAGTTCTAGAAGCATTAATAAACTGTGCTGAAGCTTCTCCCCAGTTAGACAAACCCAAGAGACAGCCAAAACATTATAGAAAGATATTTGAGCCAACACCATTTCTGTCGTGCTAATTTAGGCTTTATTCTATACTCCCAGACAGGCCAATCAACTCAGGCTAAATTCTGCTTGATTTAGGTTTCCTTTGCTTGCTTGAACATTGAGGGTCAGGAATGTCTGCACAGTGAAGACAATCCCAAAGAAACCAATTATCTACTCCAGCCTGCACAGCAGTTGGCTTGAAATTCAGTGTCAGGAATGCTATCTGAGCACTGTCAGAGGTTATCATATATCTGACAGCTTACAATGTTTTGAGGGAAAAAATTCCTATTAAAAAGTGATACAATTCAGTTAACTCTGTTGCATAACAAATGTTCAAAATAAATTCTGCATCTTTGGATGCCAGTGCCAAAAATTGTGCAATACTGTTTACTGTAAACTCAGCACATCAGTGATTGCAGACAAACTGGTCTAAGTGCAGGATGCCAGCAGATGACAGTGAGGCCTCCCAAATGCAACAGGCACAGAGAAAATCCAACAGAAACATCAAGTTCTTGTCTTCACACACTTACATGTCTACTCATCTAATATTACAATTACAAATCTTGGTCTGCAACTGCAGTACACCCTATGAAGGCTTGAATCAATTAAAATGGTGGTATATTAATGTTATTCATATGAGTAAACTCACTAAACTGACACTACTTTGTCATAAGGGTCTACACTAATTCCACAAAGTTGGTTTTCTCTATTGGTTTCCAAGTAAAATTGATGAAACATCTGTACATGGCCTAAAACCAAGAACAAACTGGGAGGGGATATATCCATTTAATAAACAAACTCTGGTTCCTCTGCAGTTGTGGAGAATTCCACTTTCCTCAGTGGGCAATAAAAGGCATCAGAAACTAGTAACATCCTCAGCAGAAGTGCTGACTTGGCAACACTTCTGGGAGGGGAGCATCTCTGACTCCTTATGCCAAAGGGATCCCTAAGCATGGGATCAGATCCTGTGCCCACAGACAACAGGGAGAACTAGGAAGCACCACTAGGAGCCCATCCACTGCCTTCCATTGAACTCTCTTCCCATGAACAAACACACTGATCCATCCTCCAGGGGTGACTAACACTCCTTTGATGTTCAGCCTAAAGCCTGTGGCCACGAGACAACTCCTGTTAAAAGCATGGTTGTACCTCACCTAAAGTTTTTCTGCAGAATTGTAAACTGTAGTTAGGAATGAAGCTAAACATTCTAGCTACTTGTGTACCTCATACACAGCATAAAGTGTTCAAGAAACAGTGACAATTCCTAAATACAGTGAGCTCTGGGGCCATAGCTGGCTGGAGCCTGGCACTCTATAAAGCAAAGGAATCACAGTTTGTATCCAAACTCAGCAGGAACTGAACAGTCCCCATGTTGCACTCTGTTAACTTTATTCCTCCTATTTGTCTAACATTGCACTAGTACAGCTGGCTGCCATTGACTTGAATCATAACAAATCCAATACCTACTTCGCAGTACAGTGACAAAAACCAAACCCTACGGTCTGAAAAAGCAGTATCAGCTAGAACATGACTGCAGGAGACATTAGGAAATAATGTTGCAGCTCTAAAAGGTTCTTTTAAGTCACCACATCCTTTCTCTCCAGCCCCCTCTAACCTCCACCTTAATTCCATACAGAATTCCCTATGCTTTTCTAACTTCCTTTTTGCGCATTTCCTTCAGAATGACTTGGACATAATGCCTTATAAAAAATTTATAAATCTAAATACTTATGAAT
The DNA here is from genome assembly GCA_035221455.1 of Xenops minutus. Lineage (NCBI taxonomy): Eukaryota > Metazoa > Chordata > Aves > Passeriformes > Furnariidae > Xenops > Xenops minutus. The sequence continues at coordinate 6,244,328 of JAWWEE010000069.1, read as the reverse complement.
TATGGGCTAAACCAACCATTCATATCATGGCAAAGAAATTGTGCTAAACATGCTAAGAATGTACTAACACAGGACAGCCCTGTCATTCCTTCAGGCCCATTTTCACAATTTCTCACCTCACCTTTCACTCGCTGGCAGCAATTTACCTTTAAAAGATCAATTATCAAACTGCAGAGGTACATTTTGGTTAAAACTGATGACACAAACCTCTGTTCCACTGTTCCAGGAATACCTTCTCAACTGACACAAAAGTATCTTCCAATTACTTCTTCCTATTTCAGCAAAATGCAAAAGCAGCTCACATTTCTAAAAAATTAATTATTGGTTAAAAGCATTAAATATTTTAAATGTGTTATTACATTAATACAACCAATTTCAGTGCCATCTCTTGAAATTGATCTCAGTTACTTCACAAATTACATTATGTGGATTCCCTTATGGCCATACAAAAGCAAGGATACCAGTTCACATTCAACATTTGTTAGCCCTTGAAATTTAATTAAAAAAATAAGGTGTACAGTCATTTTCAGCCAGCAATCTATTACCCATATGCATAAAGAACAAAAAAATAACTGCACAGCAATCACCTCCACAATGAAAGGTAGAAAGAAAATAAAAAACAAGAACTCAGAGAATGCAGAGGACTAATTGAGTTGAAGCTTAAAAAAAACCAAAACCAATCCTCATTTATACCATAGCTTTTATTTCTCATAGGAAATATCAGGTTTTCTATAGCTACTGGAGAAATTATTTATCTTTTTCTATGTGATAACAGTCAAAAGAAAAGAAGTCACAAAAGTAGCATCATTTGTATACATATTTTCCACTTACTTAAATGAACATGCAACTTCAGCCATAAAATGAAAATGACAACCTATTTCCAATTTAATGGGGAACTTGAAATCAGAGAGGAAAAGGAAATAAGACTTTAGTACATAAAAATATATCTGGAATCAGTCGTGTCAGAAGGGAAAGCTCTGTCTCAGATGAAACCAGGACAGAATTTAAATTGAGAAATACATAAAAGGTCTTCCACAAAACTCTTTCTTTAGTAATTGAAACGTGTTCATTATATTAATAAAATACGCATGGAAATCCATCCTACATCACAAGTCAGCTAAAGGGGGAGCAGACCTTTCACTGCAGCCCACTGACCACTATGTTCTACCTTGCTGACACATCACCTTTCAACTTTTTGCAACCATCATGAAGTTCCTCTGGAGGGGCAATTCCAATCTCTGCTCGGTGTGAGCAGGGACAGCACTCAGGAAATGGCTGGAGTTGTGTCAGGGCAGGCTTATGTTGGATCTCAGGGAAAGGTTCTTCTCCCAGAGGGTGGTGGGCACTGACCAGGTTCCCCAGGGCAGTGGGCACAGCCCCAAGGCTGCCAGAGCTCCAGGAGGGTTTGGACAACCCTCTCAGGACTTTGGGGTGTCCTGTGCAGGGCCAGGGGTTGGTCCTTGTGGGTCCCTCCCAGCTCAGGATATTCTCGGATTCCATGACTTCAAACAGAAACGCTGCCTGTGAAACCTCCAGAGTCACATTGGCAGTGAACAAAAACACCCACCCGCACACAACACAGCGTTTCAAATCCTGCCTTTAATCTCAGGTTCCAGCAACAACCTTCTCCCCATCCAATTACTTGTCTTACAATTGACATCGCAATATTAAATTCCTAAGAACTAAAGTGCTTTGAAAGTATAACCTACTTTTAAAGCAGACAAGATTTATAGTGGAAGCATTTACTTTCCAGTCCTTGACGCTATCAAAGTCACTGATGCCTCATCAGCAGCTCCACAAATGAGGCCTCCAAACAAGCTGCCTGGTTGGCATTTGGTGGGCACCATTTGCAGGCTGAGCCCTGGCACATGCCCAGAGCTGGGTCCTGCAGACTTCGGTGTTGGCTTTGGCAGGGGTGTGATTTCACCATGGGAGATGTAGAAAAGGCCTTTGCTGTTGTAGGGAAAGGAGGTCAACCAGCCATCCTGGAAGTGCTCCATCCCTGGAAGTGTTCCTCCATCCCTGGAAGTGTTCCTCCATCCCTGGAAGTGTTCCTCCATCCCTGGAGGTGTTCCTCCATCCCTGGAAGTGTTCCTCCATCCCTGGAAGTGTCCAAGGCCAGCGTGGATGGGGCTTGGAGCAACCTGGTCTAGTGGAAAGTGTCCCTTGTCCCCACCTCTGCCTGGTCCCCACCCTCAACATGAATTGCCATGCTAACCTACACGGAGAGGCATTAATGTTTGCTCCTGAAACAAGGTGCAATTAGCTGGGCATAAAAGAACACCGAAGTGATGCTAATTACCCTCCAAAAGACGAATAGAATTAAGTCAGAGAAGCAGAAAATTACCTTTGTGGGAAATCTGCTGCAGAGTTTAAAGGGAACCAGCGCCGGTGGCTGGCTGGATGCTGTGAGGTTCAGCCCTGCTCCTCCTCCTCCCTGTTTCCAGCCAAGCCATGAATCCCTGCACCATCCAGGCAGGACCCCAGGCCCTGCAGCAGGGTCTGCACCCACCCAGCCCACCCTTGAGCCCCCAGTGGCACCGCTGTGGGATGAGGGGCAGTGGGCAGGATAGTGCTGGGCAGCTCCAGCTGCACCAGCTCAACCCCCACAGTGAAGAATTTGTCTTCTAACACCGGTTCACAAGCACCTTGACTATCCCATTTTGTTTATTCCTGGAAACAGTCCAGAGTTTTAATTAGCCATTAACTATTCCCTATAGATTCAGCAGAGCTCAAGGAGCCAATGGTCCTGATTTGACATCCCCCCCACGGGCCCCTCTCGCTGCCTCTCGGCACTTTGCTGATCAGTAATTGCTTCTGATGGCAGCACATAATTCATCACCCACCAGCTCTGCCCCTGCAGCTGCCCAGAGGCTGCAGAATCCCAGAGTGGGTTGGGTTGGGTTGGAAGGGACATTAAAGCTCAGCTCATCCCACCCCCTGCCATGGGCAGGGACACCTTCCACCAGGTTGCTCCAAGACCCATCCAACCTGGCCTTGGACACTTCCAGGGATCCAGGGGCAGCCACAGCTTCTCTGGGCACCCTGTGCCAGGGCCTGTTGCTCATGGATGGGCCAAAAAGCCCATTCCCAGCCTTCCTGGGAAGCCACGGTGCCTCCAGAGCTCTGCCACCCATCCCCTGAGCCCATGCCCGGGGTGTCTGCTGTGGTGCTGCCCTGTGCTGGTGCTCCTGCTGTGCAGAAGACCCTGGGTCCCCAGCACAGGGGCTGGTGACAGGACTCACAAACCCCCTGTGATCTGCCCCAGGTTTACCCCCCTGCAGCCACGAGGGAGCCTGTCTGCCAGGCAGCACTGCAGCCACTCTGTGCTTTCTGACTCCAAATCCTTCCCTGGCACGGGTCTGGTCCGTGCCCAAAGCAACCCAAAGCACCTGTGGAGGAGCTGGGACCCAAAGGGGGCAGCCCCAGGGCTTGGCATGGCCATGCCCAGGGATGTGCCACGAGCAGTAGGGGACAGCCTTTGGCACAAAGTGACTTTCAAGGCTGAGCAGCCAAGGTTGAGGTGACACCCTCGCCCTTCAGATCACAGCACGGGACAGACACCCCAGCACAGCCCACTCGGGTCTGGATTACCCCACGAGAAAGCTGGAGGTCACAGGGATTTATCCAGCACAAACCCATCTGCATCCGAGACCTCAAGGAATTGCTGCTCCATCTGTCCCAGGCAGGCAGGCAGCACACAGTACTGTGCAGCTCCTGGGACTCTTAGGAGGAATTAAGTCAGTCCTACTCAAATCTTGGTGGCAAGGGTCTAGGGAGAGCTGCCTGCTGGCATCTGGAGCAAGACACCCACTGGGATGGCTCTGATGTGTCTGCAAATGCTCCCAAAAGGAGAGAGATCTGTCTCTCCCGAGGTCTGGGGCCCTCCAGAGCCTCCTGCTTTCCCTACTGCTCTCTGAAGTTCATACATATAAAGCCTTTATGTTCCCATCAAAGCTACTCCCAGATTTATGCTTATGGGAAAAGCTGAAGGAATGTGTTGTGGGAACTGAAGACTTTAAAAGGCAATTTGAGAAGCAGTGCAGGAGGGAATGTGCTCCTAGGGACTGCTGCTCTCCCTGCTGCTCAGGACTCGCTGTACCTGCAGCACCAGCTGCTCCTTCCAGCCTGGTTCCAGCTCTCTTCATTTACAAGATGCATTATTTACCAGCCTGACATGCAGCTCATTTAAAAATCAGATCTATCAGCAAAATAGCAGCGCTCGCTATGGTGCCTTCCAACGAGAGAGTTTGCTGGGCTGGTGCTGACTCGGCAGATTCCTGCCCGATCCATCACCCAAAGGTGCTGGCACAGAGCCCTCAGCCCCTTCCCAGCCCTGGGGGCTCCAACTGCAGCCCCACCAGGACAGGGACCACCTCAGACCTGGGATTTCCACAGACAAGCCAAGCAGGAGGAGGCAATGCCAAGGGAATGACCTTTGTGGAAGCACAGTGAGCTCAGGGCTGCAAAGAGCTTGGATCCACAGCTGGATCCTTCTTTGGGCAGCCAGAGGCTGAGCCCAAGGGACCATCAGTGTGTCCTGCTCCACAGCTCCCACAAAAGAAGGGGGGGGGACAGTTTGTGACACACACCAGTGTTGGCAGCAGGTCCTGGGAGGATCCTGAGTGTGCCATCCCTGTGCCCACCGCAGGCAGACCCCTGTGTGCCCCCCTGGCACAGAGGCTGAGGGAACAGGTGAGCCTTGGCCACACCTTCACGAGGGAAGGGAGGGTCTCAATGCTCATGGGAAGGTCCAGGCAGCCCCTGCCAAGCTGCATCCCAGGATACCCCCTGGACCCGCTGCACCCCCTGCCCTGTGCCCTGGCTCTCCCCTTCCCCAGCACCAGGAGCAGGATGTGCCCTGCTCCTGCAGCAGCCCGGCAGTGCCCAGGGTGCTGTGCAGAGCTCTGGGGTAGGAGCAGCGATGTCCAGCTGAACAGAGCCCCAGGAGCCGCTCTGGTGCCAAGGAATTTTCAGCAAACCGTGGGAAGTGTCAGTCCTTTGCAAAGGTGCGTGGAGTGCAGTGTAACCCGAGCCCAAGAGCGGGTCAAGATCCACCCTGGGAAGGGGCTCTCAGCTCCCAGAGGAGCACTGTCCTCCCCTTGGGTGCCCCTTCCCAACCATGCTGCTCCTCCAGCTCCAGCTCCCAGCTCCAGTTACCCCACGGGGCCATCGAGCCCCACTAATTTTGGGTGGGGGGAAAGCCCAGCGTGGCCGAGACCCTCCGAGCCATGGACAACACCTGGGCCAGGGCCAGCCAGGTGTGGGTCACAGGTCACAGGTGGCCAGGAGGCCCGTGGGCACCTCGTCACACCTGCCCCTTCGCCCGGTGCCACGTGTGTGCTCATGTGCTGCTCCAGGCCCCTCCTCTGCAGCCAGGAGCAGGAATGTGCTGTAAACACACATAAATATTTCATGTTCACAGAGAGAGGCTTTGCCATGACCCAGATTTCCTTCCCCAGACACCCCGCCGGGACCCCAAGGGGCTGTGTGGGGTGGGAGCGTGGCCACAGACACCCGTGGCCCTTGCTGTGCCCATGGCAGCCCCCAGCCCAGATCAGCCAGGATGGCACATTTTCCCTGCTCGCTGCCCCATCCTCTCTCTGAGCCAAGGTGGACACACAACCTGCACGTGCCACCTGCGATGGGCACGGGCACAGAGCTGGGAGATGGATGCCCTGCTGCCCTCTGAGCAGCAGCTGGGATGCTCCAAGCAGGATCAGCCCCTTTCCCACAGCAGGCAGATCCCCCAGGCATGAGACCTGCCCAGAGCATCCCTCGCCCTGGCATTCCTTGGCTCCTGTGCCCATCTGCCCAGGCCAGAGGCAGGCTGAGCTCCCCAGCAGCAGCTGCCCCCCTGCTCCTGCTCCAGGCAGAGTCACGTCCTCCAAAGGCAGCGCTGCCTTATCAATAATAAAAGGCAATTTCCCCAGACAGAGCCTGGAGATCACTCAGCCCTTCGTGCGCCACTGACAGGATGGGCAGGACTTTAATAAGATGCGATTTGACAGTAACACAAAACAACAACAGCATTAAGGGAAGAATAATGGCAAAGGCAGCTGTCAAAAACCTCATGTTCCCTAACCAGGAGCAAGAAATCAGAGCTGTCAGGCCCCAGCAGAGGCTGAAAGGGAGGGCAGGACTGCAGCGGGCAGCCAGGTACCACTGCCCGGGGGGCATTCTGGCCATCGTGGGGACACAGGGAGCACCAGAGGACTCTGGTGTCACCACAGCCAGCTCAGCAGTGTGCCAGCTCCAGGGCCAGGGAGCCCAGGGGAGGGAGAGACACCACAGTGCCCCAGGCAAGTGACACTGCATATCCACCCTGGCAGGACCCAGTGCTCTGTGTGTGCCCTCTGGAGCTCGTGTGCCAAGGCTGCTGCAGGGCTGGGACCCATCCCCAGGGCTGGCTGAGGAGGGGGATGGAGCCAGGCCAGACACTGCTGCGTCAGTTGCTGTGAAAACCAGCCAGAGGACATCTCATGGTGCTGGAAGACAGAGGGATGAAAGGCAGCCAGAGGAGCTGGTGCCCTGAGGCTGTGCCAGCTCGGAGACCTGAGGTCCTGGAGCTCACAGAAGGGACTCGGGCACGGGGCAGCAGTGCTGGGGCACCTGCTGCACAGAGGGCACCACAACCCCCCTGGGATGGCTCTGCTGGCACCAGGGGAAGAAGGGACACGTCTCAGGAGGTGGCACTGGTGGCCCTTGGAGCTCAGCATGGCTGTGAGAGCTGAGGAGGATGCAGCAACAAGCCTGGGGCTGGTGGGCAGTTTCCAGAGCCCACTCTCCCCCTGCCCAAGACCAGGGCAGACTGATAACACAGCAGAGCTGCAGGGCTCAAGCCACTGAGAAATGATCTTCCCCTTAAGAGTGCACTGGATTTATGGATGTTTGTGTGTCCCCCACATGTAGTTGAAGCCCCTGCTCAGTAATTTAATTTTGCCCACCAAAGCTCAAATCCCATCAGTGGTGCTGCCACGGAGGGACCTGCCCAGCACAGCCCAAGCTCCCAGGTCCTCCCCAGGGAGGAGCAGAGCTCTGGTCCATGGGAATGTCGGCGTCAGCCACGGATCTCATTAAGAATCTGTTCTGCATCAATGCTTATAATGAAAAAATGAGGGTGACAAAGAGAGGCCCCAGTGAGGACCTGATGTCCTGGTGAATATGGGCTGTGTGATACAAGAACCAGAACCACGACTGGGCCCCTCCACGACGCCCATCCAGGGACAGGCAGCGCTGCCAGAGCATTTCCAGGAGTTATTGGCCTCTGCCAAGTGAGGGATTCCCATTAACTGGAAAGGTTTCCATCCTACATCCTCACACAGATTCTCTCCTCTAGACAAGGCATTCCTGAGTCACTGAGGACCTTGGGGATCCCCCAGTGTTGGGATAAGGATAAGGGATAACACTGACAGTGGGGTGGGTGGTTTTGGGGGACCCTGCATAAAGGGTAATCCCCGTCACGAAGCCAGGCAGGAACAACACTGTTCTGTCTGTCTGAGGCTCCCCTCTCCATCCCTGCAGGATGCAACACAAAATCCCAGAATGGTTTCATTTGGGACCTTAAAGCTCATCTCATTCCACCCTCTGCCATGGACAGGGACACCTTCCACTAGCCCAGGTTGCTCCAAGCCCTGTCCAACCTGGCCTTGGGCACTTCCAGGGATGGGGCAG
>JAWWEE010000069.1:6211950-6229306 GCA_035221455.1 Xenops minutus | reverse complement strand
AAACCCTCCTGGAGCTCTGGCAGCCTTGGGGCTGTGCCCACTGCCCTGGGGAGCCTGGGCAGTGCCCACCACCCTCTAGGGGAAGAGCCTTTCCCTGATATCCAACCTAACCCTGCCCTGACACAGCTCCAGCCCTTCCCTTGGGTGCTGTCCCTGGTCCCCACAGAGCAGAGATCAATCCCACTCAGGTTTCAGGCAGATTTGAGCTGTGTGACTCAGCAGTAACAGTCCTGAGGTTATTTTCTCTGGTTCTGAGAGTGTATTTTACTGGATGCTCTCCCTTTCCAGCAATCTGTTCCAGTAACCAGCAACACACACGGTTTCAGTGTGAATTTTTAAAAAGGCAATCTGGAAGAAAGTTAACAGAAAAACAACCAATTTAGGGACTTCTTTGAACCTCAGGCCAGCTCAAACAGAAGGGCTATTTGAATTTCTCAAGTGAAGCTCCCACTTCTGGTTAATAGATGTCCTTGAAGTACATTCAAAGGCTCACATTCCACAAACTTTAAGAGCTGAACTGCAGAAATTCCATATTTTTAACACCACTCTCTTCAATTTTGGGTACTGGATGCAAATTGAGAGCTAGTCTGGGGATCATGTGGTTAATAAACACAAATCACTCCACAGACTACAGGCACTTGAAGGATTAGCTGTGTCACTAGTGAAGAGCAGCACAAGGAAAGCCAAAGGAATACAAAGGAACAAAAAGGAAAAGGGGACACTCACCATTAATCTGCTGGGAGGAGATTTTCTTTTCACTGATTTTGTCATGGTTGGTAAGGAAGACAGGCATGTCTCTGTCTGCTAGGAGATTATCCAGAGCACTGGCTTCGTGCTGGGTGTGTGCTGTGAAGGTTTCCTTGGGCATCTGCACCATGAGGTTTGGGAGGGGTTGCTCCAGGGGGTCCTCCTCGGAGATGAAGGCGTAGGGACAATACTCTCGGGTCCGGGAGTAGATGTTTGCATTGTCATAGCAGTCTGAGCAGATCACTAACGGTGCTGCTCCACCTGAGGAACACGAGGGAAGAACAAAATACTCTCAAGAAGGATGAGGGTGCCTGATTTCCATGGGCTTTATGTGATAAGGGATTACAGCAGCAGTTTGGAGGGCCTTTATACAGTTTAGGGTACTCAGCTTGAGAGGTCACTTGAGAAATCCTCAGGCTTCCCTCACCCAAATTCTCCACAGCATTGCCCTTCTGGGGGTGACCAGGGGAAACCATGGACATGCTCCCCTATTTCATGGGTAAAAGGGTTCCATGCAGGTGCAGCCACATTGGGAACTAGGCTGAAACAGCCCCAGGATCAAACTGGGATACCTGTTCACATCTGCTCTTGGAACTGACTTGTCCCTGCCTGCCCACACACCTCAGACCTGACAGACTGGTCACTGAGATGAGCTGCTTCTCAGCCCCTTCCTGATGCACACTCTAGTGCAGTGGGACTAGACCACAGGGAATGGATTGTGGACAGGTATGGAAACCTTACACTGAGGGCTCACTTTTCAAGCCAGTCCACATAAAGAAAGACTGGTAGCTCCTCAGCATTTGGATGGTAAAAAATAGCATCAATGGCCCCAAAACCCTGAAAAGTGTCCCAAACAAGGTGGGAAACAGTGCAGACCCCTTAGGTATGATTGTAGCAAGCCAACTGGATGTCTGGCAGAGGCAGGAATTTTATACCAAGGACAAGAGGTACAGCAAGACATCATCCCAGCAAACTCTATTTCCTGGGCTCCTGAGATGCCAAAGGAAAGCAGCAGGAGCAAAATCCACCTTGGCACTTAACCTGTGAGGACAAGGCTGTGCCCTGGCATCTGCTGGGGCCCAGGTAACACACCTGAGGGCTCTGGCTTACCATCTGTGCCTTTGTGCACGTAGCTGCCAGCTGGAGGCATCAGCTGCTGGTGGCTCCCTGCCTCTGAGTTGCTGTAGCCTTCCTGAGGCTCTGACAGTGTTCCTTGGGAGGACAGGTAGCTGGGAATGTCTGCAGGAAGGTTCATCTCCTCTGCAAGGCAGAATGGACACTCAGGACATCAACAGCAAGGAGATTTCAAAGTATTACCAGCACTACTCTCCACATGAACAAAAACATCCACAATGTCAACCTTTTTCCTACCTAGTTCTCTCTTTTTCTACATCAGTGATTAAAAATCCACATAGCTGGTTCCAAACTTAACAGGGAATGGAAATTTACACACATTATTCCAGGTCCTGAAAACAGTTCTAAGTTTATTCAAATATTTACTTCCAAACTTAACTGTTTTCTCCCAATGTAGGACAGATCCAGGGTATAAGGAATGGAATGAGCACAATTTTGGTATTTAAAAGAACTTCTAAAATGAAGGAATTTGAGCAAATCCCTGAAGGGATTTGAGAAGGAAGTCTTCGCTTCTTTAATCTTACCCATCTGTAATGAATCCAGAGATTTCAAGGATTAAAAACGGGGCCAAAGCCTGTTGCTTTTGCACTTCACCTGTGTTAGTGATGCTGTAATCCTCATTCTTCCTCCTCATGTGGTAGATGACGATGACCCACACCAGGGACGTGCCCACCACGCAGCACACGACGACGATAATCACGATGCCCACGGTCGTCCAGCCGTCCTCCTCGTGGGCAATGCCACTCTGGGCAGAGTCACAGTTGGGGGAGGCCAGCACATTGAGGTAAATGTGGCCACGCTCGGTGCCCAGCGTGTTGGACATGATGCAGGTGTACTTCCCTGCGTCCTCCAGCCCGGCATCCACGATGATGAGGAGCTGATTTGCTGCGGCGAAGAAATGGCGCTCGGTGACGGCGAGGGGCCCGTCGTCCTTGGTCCAGTTGAGGCGAGGGGCAGGGCTGCCACCAGCTATGCACTGCAGGACAGCAGTCTCCCCCCGGGTCACCGTCCTGTCCTCCAGGGGCCTCACAAAGGAAGGAGTTTCTGGGGTGGTGGAGGAAAAAAATTCAGTTGGAAGGTCATCTTGTAGCATTGTGGAGTGGAGTGGGTGGGAACCTCCCTGTCGTGGGCAGGGACACCTTCCACTAGCCCAGGTTGTCCAGCTTGGCTTTGAACACTCCCAGGGATGGGGCAGCCAAAGCTTCCCTGCCCAACCTCACAGGGAAGGATTCCTATCTAATCTCCCATCTAACCCTGCCCTCTGACACCTCCCTGCAGATACTGAGACAGGGATGAGGCCCCTTCTCAGCCATCTTCTCTCAAGACTGAACAAGCCCAGCTCTCTCAGCCTTTCATGGCATCATTTAAGTTGGGAATGATCTTTCAGAGGATCAATTCCAACTGTTCACCATTTCCTTGTAAGAGAGATGCTCTAGACCCTTCCCCATCTTTGCTGCCCTGTGCTGGACCCACTCCAGAAGCTCCACATGCCTCTTGTCCTGAGGAGCCCAGAATTGGACACAGCACTCCAGATGCACCTCAGTAGGGATGAGGAGAGGGGCAGGATCACCTCCCTGACCTGCTGGCAACGCTCCTCCTAATGCACCCAGGACCCCAGTGGCTTTCTTGACCACGAGTTAACATTACCTGTGACTAAATTTGCTCCAAGGCAACACAAATTACCTGCCTAACCTGGAGGGAGATACACCCCTCAGCCCCCTGCAAAGCTCATACTGACCCCAGCTCCACTGGGCAGCCCTGGAGCCGTAAAGCTTCACCTTTCAAAAACCACACCAAGCGCTGCTCTTTGCATTTGAACTCCATTTCCTGGGATTTCCTTGCCACTGCAGGCCTGGAGGGCTCCACCTCCAGCGTGGCACTCACCCAGCACGGTGAGGGTGGCATTGGCCGACAGTCCCCCCGCGATGTTCTGGGCCATGCAGCTGTAGATGCCCATGTCTTCCATCTTCACATTTGCAATGAAGAACACGTCGTCCTCGGGCATGACATGCATCCTCCTCTCCCTTGCAGCTGGGAAGTCTGTGCCACCATCCTTCTGCCAGGAGATCTGGGGGGTGGGGTGGCCCTCGGCAGCACATTCCAGCCGGGCCATGGCCCCGGTGCGGATGGTGAGATCCATGGGGGTCTTCAGGAAAGAAGGGAGCTCTGCATCAAGGGAGACATAACAAGAGTTTCAGGTAAAAAGCAGCAAAAGTTCCACAGCAGGGAGAAAACAGACACATCTGAAACACACCTGAAGTTGTCCCTAAGGGAATGGGGCAGATTGCTGTACAAAATTTCAGTGATCATTTCTACCAGCTTTTCTTCCAAATTTAAATACAGCATCTACAGTGTTCAGAGAATCATGGAATGGATTGGGTGGGAAGGGACATTAAAGGTCATCTCATTCCACACCCCTGCCATGGGCAGGGACACTTTCTGCTAGCCCAGGTTGCTCCAAACTCTGTCCAACCTGACCTTGGACACTCCCAGGGATGGGGCAATCACAGCTTCTCTGACCAACCTGTGCCAGGGCCTGCCCACCCTCACAAGGAAGAATTTCATCCTAATATCCAAGATAAACCCACTCTCTTTCAGTTTAAAGCCATTAAGTTCATTTAAGATGACGTGAAGAACAAAATTTCTCATGGGGAACAGACAGGGAAAAGGTTTAGCCTCCTTCCTAAACCCTTTGTCCCACTTTCTTCCCCTCCTGGCAACAGGAAAGGTGAACTTCCACCTCACCATCTCTGCTCTCAGGGGCCCTGGGGATCAGTGATCTGCTGACTGTTGGGAACATTGTCTTCTCACCTCCCTTCCCCCAAGGCAAAATAAAGAGAAGCACGAGGGCTAGAATCAAAAAGAGACTTCACTGTTGACTTTTCAGAGTGTTTCCAGTCCCAGCACTTGTGTTCAGTTGAGTCTTCCCCAGTTTTGCACGGGGGAAAAGTGCTGAGTTCTGAGGTGACAGTAGAGGGAGCTTTTAGTTTAAAGAATTCCACATCCAATTAACCAGCTGAACAACTAATTGTGTTCTAATAAAGCACGGGAGATAACTGCCATTTCCAAAAACAAACACACAAAGAAAATAAAACCCCTTTTCTCCTGCTTTACAAAAAGATGTTGGATACTTTTAAATCCCAGTTAGACAGACTTGCAAGACTATTTTGGGCCAGCAGTAGCGAAAAACAGACTGGTAGCTTTTTAAACAATTTGTGACCATTATCACTTACCATTGACAGTCAGCTTGGCTTTGTTGGAGTAGTTGGAGCCAAAGTGATTGGTGACGATGCACTGGTACTTGCCCTCGTCGGTGAAGTTCACGTTGGAGAGGTGCAGGACCGTGGTGTATTCCAGCACCTCAGCACTCTGCTGCTGGTACCTGGCAAAGTTCCCCACGTCTGCGCCGTAGAGGAGCTCGCTGTCCTTGCGCCAGGCCGTGGCCATGGGGGAGTCACTGCTGCTCACGGCGCTGCACGTCAGCGTCACGTTCATGCCCCGCAGGGCCACCGTGCTCTCGGGGTGCACCCTGATCTGAGGCTTTGGGAAGTGATCTGCAAGGAGAAGCACCCAGATCAGCTCCTTCCCTCTCCTCAATAGTGCAAGAGAGCTCAATGGAAGCAGAGGGGAAGGTCTGGAGGAGATGTCCTGCTCGAGGTGTGCAGTCAGCTGTGCTCAGGTGGAAATCGTGCTGGGAGGGAGGGTTAGAACCACAGGCAGGCAGAGCAATCAGCACTGGGAACAATCAGTGTGGAAAGGTGGTGCTGAGCAGCCCTGCCTTCTATCCAGCTGCCTGTAACCTGCTCTATTTAGCTCACACCCAAAAGCCCTGCTCAGCTGAAGAGCCAGGCTGTTTCATGAAGCACTGAGACTTACTTTCAGATAGTTTAAATATCCTGAAGAGCCTTTAAGTTCTACAAGCACAAAGCATAACGAGCTGGCAGTTCACTATCTCATCCCATTCAATGAGAGTGACTTCAATACCCATTATTTCAGCAGAGACACTCTCACAGGCACACACAGAGTTCTGTCAGGCACCACAGTGGTGATGCTGGAGTGGAGAAGTGAGTGATTGCACCTATATGATGATTATTGCAGCCTTTACCCCCAAAGCAATAAAGGAATTGCACACACACAAGCAACCCTTATCAGACTGCTCACCTGGAAAAGGGAACACCACACTAATTCCAGGCCTGCCACAGACTTCACCCAGGACTCTGGTGAAGAGTCTCACAGCTGGGTTACAAAACTACTCATGTCTGAAACTGTGGTGGCAGAAATCAGACAAACAACACAGATAAGGAGCACCAGAGAATGTGCCAGAGTCTGAACTACTCTAATGGTTGTCCAGAGCTGTGGCTGCTCCATCCCTGGAAGTGTCCAAGGCCAGGCTGGACAGGGCTTGGAGCAACCTGGACTAGTGGAAGGTGCCCATAGAAAAGGGTGAGAGAAGATGAGCTTTAAGGTCCCTTTCAAGCCAAACCATTCCACAATTCTGAAACTCCAGCCTTGCTGGTATGGACAAGAACCAGGAAGGAAGTGTCAAACAGCCCTTCTAAAGCTCATGGCATTCATGAGCAGGGAGAATGGAAGCATCATTGGTTTTTAATAGCCAGCTAAATAAAGAACAATGCAGTCTCACAGCATTACTCCCTGAGGTTGCCTTCAGTGCTCAAACACCCCAAAACAGAGCAAAGAGAAGCAGAATTAAAACCCAGGCCCACGTGATGTGCATCACAACCAAGACCAAGAGACTCCACACCTCTACAGCCTGATCTCAGCTGCACAGACCTGTGGTACCACGCTTTTGTATCAAGAGCCATTAAAAATACAAACCACAGACAAAGTCCTCAGGGTCCACACTGAGCAGGCTTTGTCCTGCCAGCCACTCGGGGTGGGCACAGGTGACATTCACAGCCTGCTGCAGGTGGCTCTCCATGAGCCACTGGGGCAGCCACTTCAACTGGCAGTCACACAGCAAACTGCTGGTGTTCAAAACTCTGCAGAAACAGGGCAAAACAAAAGGGTGTTAAAGTGGATTTCACTTTCCTGCTTGTGATTTCATGCAGCAAAACAACTTATAGCATATACATCCAGAACTGTCAGGATTATTTTCAGTATTTACAGTGTTATTTTCCACCTATGGGTATTTATTTAAAATTTATAAAATCTTGGCTATTTATGACAGAAACAACTCCTCTACATCAGCATTAAAACCTTACATTTCTTTTTAATTCTGGAGGATGTAACCTTGCAGTTTCAACTCCTTAAAAAAATCCCCCCAGAACACTAAGCCTGTCTTTACAATTATCTCATCCCTCTTTAAGGCAATTAAAAGCAGCAACACTGCAGAGCAGCTCCATATCTCCAGCTAAACACACTTGCCACCATGAAATGAGTAGAGGCCTCAAGTCTCATTTTCATGCCAGCTGACACATATTTAACCCTGATTTTTTTCACACAGGTATCAAGTGCAGATCGTTTTCCCTGCTCCACAGAAAAACTGCCAAGAGGAAACAATAAGGGGTCACTTTCCCCCCACCACCTGCTTCCCAAGTTTCCTAAATATTATGTTTATGACTGAGAGATGAACCCAGCAATGGGAGAGGAGAGGCACCAGCCAAGCCAGGATTCCACCCTGCTCTTTGCATGAACATACCAATGATTCCTCACTTTTAAAATCCAGCAGAGAAAGCAAAGGAATCTTTAGCAACTCAAATGTGTCTCCTCACACTGGCAGATCTTGCAGATTAAATCCATCTGGCCAAGATTAACTAAGGGAATAACAATTTTAGACCAGATCACATGATATCCACAGATTTTATCTCACAGAAAGGACTGTGCTGCAGTAAGATTAGTCTTGGGTGTGAAGGTCACTTCACATTATAATACTTCAAATATCTGAAGACCACAAGAGGCTCTAGCAGCTTAAACATCTGCTGAGCATGTAAAAAATCTTTTCTAGCTGTGAATTTTAAAGCCTTTCCCTAGCCCCAAAAATAGGAAGTCAAAACGTAGGGTTTGCTAACCCCCCTGCAAGATTCCCGATGGATTATTTCTTCTGTTCACTGTCTACATGCAAGTGAGGGCTGAGCTGAGCTTGCTGCAAAATCCTAAAATAGGAAAAACTTAATGGTTCAGCACTGCCAGAAAAAATTATCTCCTACTAATTGCAAGTACGGAAATGGAAGGGTAGATTTTATCAAACCTTAAATCTAAATAGAGAGCTCCCAACTCTGAGTTCATAATTTACCAGCACTTCTACAAGATGAAAGCAGACACACTTTGACACCTTCAGCCAATGGCTGAAGGAGTCTTGCCAGGGAAAGGCTTGTAAAGAATCTCTAAATAATTGTCATGAACTTACAGCTCCTTCAGCTGAGTCTGGGCAAAGGCATTTTCCTGGATGGACATTACTGCATTGTTGCTTAAATCTCTGTAAGTTAAGCAAAGAGCACACGAATGGGTCAGTGAGATTTCATATGGTGCCTTCAAGTTAAATTCTTGAAAAACTGACAGAGAATACAAGACTGAAGTTGACAAATAATTAGAAGTTCTACAAAGTAAAGTACTTACAGATGTTCAAGCCCTTCAAGACCAGAGAATGCTTTTTTGGTAATTGACTTTATCTGGTTTCCTTGCAAGATTCTGAAAGACAAAGCCCCAGACCCCAGTCTGAATGTCAATATGAGTTCACAAACCAGACCTAAAGGAGCTCCCTGTGATGTTTGACTACATTTTTTCTAATTCTGGCTGAGCTAAACGACCAAATAGCCTTTTTTTTTTTTTTTAGCTTAAAGGCTCAACTAATTTTCCCACGACCAGACTTTCTTTTCTGTTCTTAAGAGATGTGGGTTAGAGATGTGTCAGAAGAGAATTTAAGCCAGGAAAATGAAACAGTGATAAGCAGAACTTGGGAGTGGAGCAAGAACTTCCTAACACCATCACATGAGCTCCTGCACTGCACCCTCACACCAGGCTATTTGTAATAAGCCATGTCTGTAGCTTCCTACAAAGCACATGGCACTGGTGAGAAATGCACAGTTTAAGTGCTGAGAAGTTGTTAATTCAATGGAGTTTCATATTTGCTCAAAAATACTTTGTATTTTGGGTTGGTTTTATTGGAAAGCGGTAACTTTTACCCAAACTAAAGAAGCACAAAAGGTGATAATCACCACACAGAGGGAAAGAGCTGATCAATAATCAATCAAGTCAAGGACTTATGCTTAATTTCTTGAAATTGATGCTGCAACCCAATGTTCCTGAACATGGAACCCAAACTTAGATCAGGAGGCTGTGGCACACAGATGGAAACGACAAACAGCTGCCATTAAAAAGGTTTTCTGCCTTGTCACTGATTTACAATTCCTTCTTATTTTGCTCTCCCTCTCCTCTGCATGCCTGGGAAATGCTGCCATTCCCATGCTTTGTAATACATACAGTTTATCCAGCCTGCTGAGTCCCACAAATGCTTCATTTGCATCTTCTATGGCCCAGGAGATCTCGTTGTTCCGCAAGTCCCTGCAGGAGAAGAGCTTTCTTAGAAAGAAGCCTTGGAAAAGCCTGGAATTAAGCTTCTTTTTCTTAGAAGGAAGCCTTGGAACATCATCATGGTGAGCTGGGGAAGAGATTAGTGCTGTATGGGCCAGGTACAGTGCTCTGGCACAGCATCACCTGGCAGGTCTCAAACCTTTCACAAAAGCTAAGCTTGTCAGGAGATGACTATCCCACTTGAGAGGTGCAAGGGAAAGCTGTTCCTGATCAGTGCTGCAGCCAGAACCACAAACAAATTCTGCAGTACAACTTCTTGATGTGGTATTTAAGGAAAGCCCCAGTCTGACCAGCACTTGTCATGTGATGGAGCATTTGCCAGGAGCTGGGAGAGGCTCCTGAAGCAAGTTGGTTCATGTAAGGAAATTAAGCAATATACCAGCAGCATTAATCTTGCCCAGTAACAGGCTTATACCAGCATTAGCATATTAAGAGATTACACACAGGTTACAGTGTAGGGCTGCCAGGCACACAGGGGTGGATTTTCAGAATGAAGTTGATATTCTGCTCACAAATCTCGTTATCAGCTAATGGGATTGCTGATTGACCTCTGCACAGCACTTCAGCCCCTGATGGAGAGGAGAGGTCTAAACAGCAAAAGCAATAGAGCAATATGGTTTGGAGAGGATTAAATGCTTTTTAGAGAGAAGAAGAAATAAATTCACTCGCATTTTTAGCCTGAATGGCATGGATTGAACCACGAGCATGTTTTGACACCACCAGGCACAGAAGTCCCTGCAGACAGAAGTATGTTTAAAGGAAAGCACACTCATAAACAATAACCTCTACTGTGTTTTACCAGATATTCTATGCAACAGCTTGATGGAGCTTCCAAATGAGTTAACTGACACAAAACTAGCTACATACACAGGCAACTTCATACAACACTCATATAAACACCTCCTTCTGTGTGTTGATGGGGGAAAAATGAAGCATCCCTTGGGTGAGACTGTAAATTGTGTAGAACATCAGCCTGGAAGAGACTGGGATCAACCTCCAGAACACCATCAGTGGTAATATATTATATGCTTCTTATTCTTTGAAATATGGGAGTCTTGTTCCCAACACCAGGCAGCAGTCACTTCCACAATGAATACAAACACACTTTAGATCTTGGGCCAAAAATAAAAGGAATTCCATGTTTCATGCATCACAGGGTCTGAACAAATATGGCCTTGAAACTTGCTCACATTGAGTATTTTCCTCTTTAAAAACTACTCAGGCTAGAGTACTTGACATGGATGTGATATAATGAGAGTGACTAGATTAATAATATGTCAGATTTCTTTCCATGCTGCTAATTCTTGTGATTTAAAACTTGTTTCTAGAATTATCTCAGGGTCTGCTTCAGAATGTTAAGACAGTGAACGCTGGAGAATGTAAATGCCAAGCTGCTCTCACATTATTACAGAATAAATAATGGGGTAAGACTTAAAACTTAAGTGCTGTTTTTAGATACACCTTTAATACCTTGTGGTTAATACCAATTTTACAGTTTATTCTCCAGCACAGCAGAGTGGCAGGAGCTGAACATACAGCAATATTTACACCAGCCTTAGCACTGAAACGACCAGCACACAACCAACAATGGAACTAATCCCGCAGCCACACGGGGTCTCTTGTTGTTTGAAGTATTTTTACACTCCACTACTCAGACCACTTAGCAAAATGAGTGAGCAGCCCTAAAAAAAAGCCCCTCATTGTGTGAGCAGAGGAGCTGGCTCCTCATGGCTGGCTGGGCACGAATGCTTGGAGCCTTGTTAATCACCACTGCCCTCCGTGCTGCACATTCCAGCCCCAAAGGAAAGGGCCAGGCCCTTGGCTGTTGACGCCCCTGAGAGCCCAGCAAAACCTACTAATTAATCTGCTCTTGTTCTTTTTCATGCTACTCTAAACCTAAGAAATTAGGTTTAATTATTTCATTAAAAGGTTGCATCAAGGTTAACAGAATATGACTGCTTACATAAATATCTCTGGCGAGTTTGCTTATTTAAGCATTTATTTAATGAAGTGACAGAGGGGTTGTAAACTTTCACTCCTTCCTCAAGTACCATTGTTTAGGATAATTACAACTGTTCAGATCTACTTGGGACAGGATTGGGTCTTTTCAGAAACATCCAACAGCTGCAGCTGCTGCCAAAGGTCCTGGCAAGTGCAGAGCTGAGCCTGTGGCAGCAGGAGGAACCTGAGACCTCTGCTAGTCTGTGACTTCAGCACACAGGCAGGGTGGCCTAACCCACACCTTCTGCAGCACAAAAGGCTTCCCCACTTGGCTTCTGAGGTTCCAACCCTAACAAAACCCTCTGGAATAAAGAGCTCCAGGCTATTTGCTCCACGAGTGGCATTTATCCACACCTCTCAGAACCAGTAGGACACATCTGGGCACTCAAGGTCACCAAGTCACTGTTTCTCACCACCACTAAAGCTGAGTGGTTGGTTTGTTTTGGCTGGGCTGGAATCCTGTTATCTTGGCAAACCAAAAGATTACCAAGCCCTGCCACACCTGCAGGCAGGACAGACCCACAGTGACCTCAGGCTTCCACAGTGCAATAGCCATTGCCTCCGTTTCCAAAAGCTCACACTGACATTTCAGTGAGAAGTTTTCTTTACTTACAAGGTTTGAAGATTTGTCAGACCTCTGAAGACACCATCAGCAATGTGACTAATGTGATTGTCACCCAGGTTTAGCTTCTCCAACAAGCCAAGTCCCACAAAGGCAGACTCCTTGAGGCGAGTGAGCTGGTTGTATGACAAGTCCCTGGAAACATTGAACACACACTTGAAAGGCAAGTGGGGGGATTAATTATGAAGATACTATCTGACTTGATTAACTATTGTGTTTTGATTAGTTTCTCTAATAGAACACTTATAAGTAAAATACACAGCATTATCATGGGCCTGACAAGGAAATGGAGTGTTTCCTTGGGTAATTAATTCTTGCCAATCTGTTATTGCAACATTCCAAAATTCCTAATGAAAAGCAGCCCAGGACTTACAGCTCAGCAAGTCTTTGGCAGAATTCCCACGCATCTGGGCTGATCCTGGTGATGGCATTCTGGCTAACATAGAGCTGTTGCAATGTCCTCAGCCCATATAGCCAGCCCTTGTTTACTTCTGTTAAGTTATTATGTTCCAGTTCTCTAAGGAATTAGAAAGAAAAACATTTGTCAAGTAGCTAATCAATGAAATACCTATTTATAAACGTTCACCTTGTGGATGTCACAATTGTATACTAATACGAGGCCTTAGACAACACAAGGTGCAAAATTATATCCACATTCCATTGAAATCAAAAGAATGAATTAAAGTACATGAAGAACTGAGTAACTCAACACCAGCTGCAGGGATGCAGTGGCAGAAACAAAACTGCAATCTGTTTTCAGGATGAATTTCTTTTTTAAAAAGACTTTTGCTACCAGTGCATAGCATACCCTGGTGTTTGCTCTGTCAAAGTCACAGAGCAAAGAACAGCCCCATGTTATGGGGACTGAAAATGAAAACCAGCAAAAAAGCAACTCCAGAGTCAAACATTCTTGATCAGCAAGTGGGAAGAGGCTGGGAAGAACACCAATATCATGGAATCACAGAATGGCTTGGGTTGGAAAGGATCTTAAACCTCATCCACTTCCAACCCTCTGCCATGGGCAGGGGCACCTTCCACCAGACAAGGTTGCTCCAAGCCCCATCCAACCTGGCCTTGAACACTTCAGGGATGGGGAAATGACTCTTTCCACCTCTGAAGTAACCAGACATGACAAAAAGATAATGCAAAAGTACTCTTTTCATGTGATTTCATCAATATCTCAGCACAGCCTTGATGTACAGGCAGCCATACAGAACACACCCTCCTCCAGAGCCAGGCACCCTTAAAGAAATTCCACAAGTAGGCATACTCACAGTTCCTCTATATTACCCAGGCCAAAGAATGCTCCATCCATCAGTCTGCTAATTCCATTGCGCTGCATTTTCAAGGATTTTAAGGACTCCAGTCCTTGGAATGTAAGACTTTCCACTGTTTTAATCCGGTTCCTTTTCAGTTCCCTTTATAAAGATGACATTCAGATATTAAGACACCTTTCAAGAAGCACCACTTTGTGAAAGTGGAGGACATGCTGGGATGACCAAGGCAGCTGTAAATGCTGGATTTATGCTTTCAAGAGTGTTACTTACAGGAACTGCACGTGAGGCAATTTGAAGATCTTTGGTGGAATCACACTAATCCTATTTCTGTTCAGCTTCACCACCATCAGTGAGCTAGATAAGTTATCAAGGCAACCTGCTTCTAGAGTAGTTATCCTGTTGTTACTCAGATTCCTAGGAAAGGAAGGGGGAAAGAGGCCCTTCAGAACATGGAATTTTAAGAACATAATGGCACAAACACCTCAGACACAACAGATCACTTGTACTTACAGGTACTTCAGTTGCATCCGTGGAAAAGAAGAGGCTTTAATTTCTGAGATAAGATTAGAACTAAGATCTAGATTTTCCAGTGAAAGGTAGACCTGGAGTTGCTCAGCATTTATTTCTGGGATGGTATTGTGCACCCTGAAAAAAACCAGCAAGAAATATGATTATCAAAACAGGCCACCCCTTCCACTTGCTGAAGAGAGTTCCAGGATCCTGGGTATCAACATCAGGGAGCCTCCTGGGTGGGACATGCCCCACGTGCCTCCAAAAGTGTGAATTCCTAAAGCAACACTGCAAATCCAAGAGCTATTTGCCACCTTGGCATATGAAGAGATTCAAATTCTGAGGCCTGGAGCTGGGCTGCTCCTTGTGGGAACTCTCATTCCCACACTGAATCCCTCCCCTTCAAAGCTGCCTGCCTTGGTTGACTGCATTTTATTGGTAATTTAGGGTGACTTGATTGTCTAAGTGATTTGTATTTCTTTAAAGAGCGCTCACATATTCCCTAAAGCCCTGGAGATGAGCAATATTTCGAGACAAAAGAAGATGTTTTCCTACAATTTGATGGCAGAACTCTAACATGATTGTCCCATTTGTTAAACAAGAAAAAGGCAGAGGAGCTATTTACTTACAGTGAGAGGAGAGTTATATTGGAAGTTGTTTCTCCAAAATATGGAATTTCACTCAGCTCATTGTAATTCATTTTCCTTAAAAAGAGAAAAAAAAAATTACTGGCACTTCAAAGGGAAGAAAAACCCTTCTGTACACAGCAAAAATAATTCATATCACAATGCATTTAATGAGTTTATTATATTACTAATACTTCATAGTTGATTAAAAGAGCCCTAAAACCTTAAATACTAATAATTTGAACAATTTAACAGTGAAACATGCTAATTTTTCCCATTTGCATGGATACTATTACTTCTCTTTCATTTAAAATCTGCTATAGTCAAAACAAATATGTCTCACTTCTCTTTAAAAGCATTGGTCTCTTAATCTTTCATGAAAAAGCAGCAGTTTTATACATAAAATGTGCTGCCAACACAGAACATCCATTTTTAATTAACTTGTACTGAATTTTTCTGCAAGTCAGACCAGGTATCTCTACATGCAATGAAATGTTCTAATTAGAATTAGGGAGGATATCTTTAGATTTCTCCTCCTAAAAACCAACTTACACTTCTTGCAGCGTATGAACAGACAAATCAATGCTCCAGTTGGCTGATAATAAATGATTATGACTTAAATCCCTAGAGAACAGAGAGAAAGGTTATTGAGCTCCTGGGATAAGATAAATTTTAAAAAAAAAGACCAAACCATGTATGCTTTGTGCAACCTCCCACAATACATATTTATTACAGTCAGTTTGAAGCTTATCAGGCAGGCAGCAGTGATGCTGACACAGGAGACAAAAATCAGCCTTTACAACCAAAACTACCATGGCCCTATTAAAAAGAATATTGAAATGTAATTGAAAGTATTTAAAACTATTCCCATTGACACCCAGGCTGGGGCAGCCACAGCACCCACACACTTCTCTGTCCCTGCAATAGCTTTGAGTCTGTGCTTGACTCCTAACACACCAAGGGCCAAATTAATACACAAAGAAAACTGAAACTCCATTTTTCTAAGGCTTTCAGGAAGAATATAATGCAATATTTCAGTTGGAGGTCATCTACAACAATCCTCTAGTCCAGCAGCCTGACACTTCAGGGCTGACCAAAAGTTAAAGGAAATTATTCAGGATACTGTCCAAATGCCTCCTAAACACCAACAGCCATGGGGCCTGGGTGATGGGGACCTCCTAACAGGGCCTACTGTCTAATTACCAAGTTAGAAATTAAGATTTTAATGTGAAAAGCCCAGAAAAGTGGTTTTCTATTATTAGTCAAATTTGGACTACAACAAATTTCTCCTTGCAGCAAGGCCTCTTTCAGGAAGTTGGGTATAACTCATATCCAAACCAGTTCTGACATGACTTATATTTAGTTTCTGTTGCTGATGCTTTTCTTTATCAAACAGACCGACTGATCACTAAATACACTGGCTGATTTTCTGTGTTTAGGGATCATTCAATCACACAGCCAAGATTCCTGTTACCCTGCAGACCCAGATGCAATGGAAAAGCCAAAATGGATGAATCCGCCATCATTTTAGCAGCCCTTGCACTGCAACTGGGAGGCCCATGCTGAGCAAGACACAGAACAAACAAGGACAATTTGTATTTCAGAGATTCATCTGGCATTGCATAGAACATCTAAACATTCATTTTGAACTGAAGTGGTTTTCATCTCCTGAGTAAATAAAACAGAACACCCCCCCCAAAGTGATTGTGGGTGCTGGAGAATGCCCTTGATTGAGCCCAGCCGAGCTGGGGCACTGTGCTGGGACAGGTGTCAGTGCAGGGGGTCATCTGAGCTCACCCAAAAAACCTACTGGGAATGGAACTTGCTGAACTAATTAAGTGATCCCTAATCTACTTTTATTCAGGGTCTCTCTAGTTACCAGGATATATAAACACACTTGCCACCACAGTGACCACCAGCATCGTGCTTCCCTCTCCCCCTTCTCACAACCACCCTTCAAACAGGGCTGGAATTCCTTGTTCTAAAGAATCTCATGTTAAGATGCAGACATATAAAAAAATATTTCCCAACTCCTAGACTTCCCTACCCTTTTCATCACCTGCCAAGTATTCCACAAAACATACATCTTCACAGGAAAAGTGAAGTTAGAGATGCCTGAACGCTTCCATCACGAAAATAAGTTCCAAAAGTGCTCTCCTGGCCTTATTAAAAACAAAAAGCTAAGAAAAAAACAACCCCTCACACAATGGAAGCTTTGCCTGCAAGTAGTTTCAAAGAGTTAGGAAAAAGAATAATTTTTACTCCTCAAAGCCAGGTGAAGTGATATCAAAGAACTAAGAGAAGAGCATATGAAGGACTAAATCATGTGAGAAAAAATAGGTTTTGATTAATTTTAAACAGCTGGTAAGCATTACAGCTCGTTTAGATTGAGAACTGCCAGAGCAGTTCTAGTGAAGAGAAAACGTCACCCACACTTCATGTGCCAAAATCCTGAAAGCCACAACAGAGGCAGACACAGAATGGATGGAGAGCAGCCCTGGGGAGAAGGACTTGGGGTGTGGGGGGATGAGAAGCTCAACATGCCCCAGGAATGTGTGTCTGCAGCCCAGATCAGACATGTACTGGATCCCACAGCATGGGCAGCAGGGGATGGGAGGGGGATTCTGCCCCACTCAGGTGAGACCCCACCTGCAGAGCTGCCTCCAGCTCTGGGTCCAACATCAGAAGGACATGGAGCTGCTGGAGTGAGCCCAGAGGAGGTCACAGAGATGTCCCAAGGGCTGGAGCCCCTCTGCTCTGGAGCCGGGCTGGGAGAGCTGGGGGTGTTCACCTGGAGAAGGGAAGGCTCTGGGGAGAGCTGAGAGCCCCTTCCAGTGCCTAAAGGGGCTCCAGGAGAGCTGGAGAGGGACTGGGGACAAGGGATGGAG
>JAWWEE010000069.1:6193721-6211850 GCA_035221455.1 Xenops minutus | reverse complement strand
ACCCGGGGTGGGCTCCCCGTGGCTGCCCCCTAACCCAGGGTGGGCTCCCCGTGGCTGCCCCCTAACCCAGGGTGGGCTCCCCGTGGCTCCCACCAGCCCAGGGTGGCTCCTCGGGGCAGGTGCTCGTGGCTGGAGCTCGGCCGCTCAAGGCAGGCTGGGTGGCTGAGCCACCCCGGATCCCTCAGCACCACAGTGGGTTTGGTGGAAGGGACTGTGGCATTGCAGCTCTAGGAAAAGCACCTTTAACGCCTGTTTCTGCCTTGCTCAGGGAGGAGGACGAGGTGGTGGTGAGGTCCCCACGGTGCTACACACCCTCAGGTGTGCGGGCAGGCTGTCACTCAGCCCACGAGGTGTTGTGGCAAAGGGCAGGGGAAGCCGGGGCTGTTGAAGCTCACTGGTGTGTCTGGTGGTCACTCACGCTCACTCAGCAACATGGGGCTGTCAAAACCCTCCTGGAGCTGGCGCTGAATTGCTCCCATCCTGGAATCTGCTCTGGTTGAAGCACAGCAGCCTCTGGCAGATGTTTGCCGGCCGCAGAAGGAGATGCTCTGGGATTTGAGTGGAGCCAGGCTCCAGATGTGCTGTTAGGGTGTTTCACCCAAGAGTGGGTGTCCTGGCTTGGGGCAGAGCCCCCAAATGTGTCCCAAAAGCGTGAGCAACGCTGGAGGGTTTGGAAGCTGACCTGAGGAAAAGGGAGGAGCGTGAAGAGGAGGATCAGAAGAAAATTGTGGGTCGCTTGTACCTGCAGCAGGAGAGGTGGGATTTGTGTCTTTTCCTGGGACAGCAAATGGCCTGAGCACTGCAGAGCCCTTTCTGCAGCCTCACACCCTGCCCTGCAAGGGCAGGCCCTTTGCACCCGGGGTTATTGGTGTTCCCTTTGCACCAGGGTTACTCGTGTTCTATGGTTTTTAAGTTCCTTCTGAGGAAAAAGATGGATTTTCTTAGTTGCAGCACAAGAAACCAGGTCTAATGATTCTGGTTTTGTGCCTTTCTGTGAGCCTTAAGCCTTTTTGTGGTGCACAGGTATCCCATTTTCATGCTAAACGAGGTAATTTAGTGCCGGTTGATTCTCCTGGGTGTCTTTGCTCTGAGGTTTCCTTGGCTGTGTCTGGAAGGAAAGGAGCAGGGCTGAGAAGTGAGCCGGGGGAGGGAACAGCTGGGGTGTGCTGGGTGTAGAGAAACCCTCCGAGCTCCAATTTGGTGGCTTTGTGGGAAGGGGCTTTCTCAGTCTTAGATGAATTGCTGGGGTGAGCGATCTCTCAATTGCAAACAAGTTTTGCCAAGTGTATGGCAAACCTTCCTGCCCGAAAGTCGTGGGGGTGCCTGTGCCAGTCCTGGACCCTCAGGAAGGTGTGAAACTTCATTCCCTTCCAGGTGGTGTTCCCTGGAAAAGGTGTGAATGGTCGCATGTGCTTTCCTTTGGCTTCTACTTCGCACAGTTGGCCTGATTTATCTGGCAGCTAAGGTGGAAAATACTCACTGACTTTCATGCTGTCATTTTACATCTCCTTTATGAGGAGTTGAAAAGCTGCACGTAGGCTCCGGGAGGTGAGGTGCATCTCATTAAGCCCTATAGCGCAAACCTATTGTTGCACTTTTATGGCTTTTCCTATTTCCTTCTCTGAAATCAGCCTATAACGAGTGACTCTGAGAAAGCGTGAGCCTCTCAGCAGCGGTATCGCTATGACTCACTTTCAAGCGTGCCCTTCGAGCCGCTGCTGTGTAGTTGCAGCTGCACTGTAGCCAAAGAAAATCCATGTGGAGCCGTAGTTAGTTGCTGAAAACACAGTTACCTGCGTGCTACTGGGTCCTCGGTGTGACCTCCTCTCCCACCTCCATCCAGGTGCTGCCTTGGTCCTGGTTTGAGGACTGGGTCCTGGGTTGTGAGTGTTTTACCTGAGTCCTGGGGCTCTCTCAGCCGTGCTTTGAGGTCTGGGGTTTTAGCATGAGTCTCCCGCCTCCATCCTGGTGCTGCCTCAGCTGGAGTTTGAGTGCTGGGTCTTTGATGTGACCTCTTTTCCCACCTCCATCCTGGTGCTTCCTCATCCCTGGTTTGAGGGCTCCAAGGCAGAGATAATATGTGGCAGCAGCTGGGTGCAAATCTCAGGTTCCTGCTCTTAGGGAAGAGACAGTTCTGTTTGGATGGTGACCACTGACTTTTGGGGGATTTGCAGCCCCCTGCTCTGCCAGGACACCCCGAGCTGTCCCTGGCTGGCAGTGCGGGTGTCTCATGAAAGAATGCCGGTACTATTCTGTACCACATTTTTCTCATTCTGAGGATTTCCTGGCGGGCACAGGGTGTTCTGGGAGTGTTCCTGAGAGCTGCTGGTGCAGGGAGGATCTGCTCTGTGTCCTGGAAGAGCACGACTTGTGCTTGGGATGAGACTGCTAAACTGTGTGCAGGAGGAGATCATCCCCTGTCCCCTCCTGAGGCTGGAGGGCTTGTCTGGCAGATGGTGCTGTGGGAATCCCTTTCTCTAGGGATAGAGGCACAGTTAGAGAGGGAGATCTGGGTCCTGTGCCTGGGGCTGAAGCTGATGTCAGCCCAGAGGACACGCAAGAGCTGCTGCACATAATGTTCTTGTAACTGGCCTGAGCCACAGGGTTTTGGGTCAGAGGGCTCTGGGAGAGCCATGGCTACAGCCAGGCTCTGGTGTAGAAGTAAGCTAGGCTTTTGACTTGGGCTTGTTGGTAGCTTGCATAAGCTTGACTTCACACTTTCTCTGACTAGTAAAACACTTGGTCCTTGCTCAGACAGGCTGAGCCCAACTGCTGCTAACAACCAGGCATGGCAGGCATCCCTGGGCAGGGGAGCTCCTCTGGTGGGCAGAAATAGCTGCTCTTCTCTGCCTGGTTGCTTGTTTTCCCCCAAAGCCGCCAGCAAACCATCCCAATATCTCACTTTGCAGGGTAGCTCACAGCCTTTCACAGGCTGTGCCACGCTGGGAGCATTTTGGAGGTTGGAAGGCTGTGTTTACTGGAGAGAACTGTGGCAGGTGTCCAGGGAAGGTCAGCGGTGAGTGTCCAGGGAAGGTCTGTGGCAGGTGTCCAGGGAAGCTTCGTGGTCCTGCCTGGTGGGGTGAACAGGACGATCCGTGTCTCTGCAGGCCAGGGCTCGTGCTGGCAGCGGAGCAGGAGGAGGGCAGCTGCCAGTGCCATGCCCCGTGGCGTCTGTCTGTCTGTCTGCGTGCCGGCATTGGCTCACCGGGCCGGCAGACCAGGGCACGTCTGAGGGTGCACCGGCCGTCCCCGGTGGGGAGAGACACCGAGCAGGCCCTGCTGCTTCTGGCCAAAAACCCGGAGCTTGCCCGTGCGGGCTGCTGGCCTGGAGCAAGCCCTGCCCGTGCTGCTGACCTCAGCTCACCCCGGCAGCAAAGGCTGGGGCTGAGCGGGGCCTCAATCGACCATTGTCTTGGTGCAGAGCCCTTGGAAGCATGGGGGAGTCACGTAGGCCATGTGCTGCCAGGTTAAACCCCGGCTGGGGGGGCTCGCAGGAATTACAGCTCTCTGCTTAATGCTCTAAACCCGCTTACAACTGGGGAAAGGGGTGTCTCATTAGCTCCTGACAATCTTGATTTTTGTCTTGTTTCTGGCCAGAAAAAGGCTGAATTTGAAGCTATAAAGTGTTATTGTCTGAGAACACCTTCGTTTCCCCAGCATGAGATCTCAGTTTAGTTTCAGGGACCAGAAGGGATGCTGGGAGTCTGCCAGCTCCCCGTGTTGGACAAATGTCCCATGGGGTGTTTATGGCCTCGTGCTGAGCACTGGAAGAGCCTGTTGTGATGAGCTGAGCTTGGAGAGGGTAGATGTTTGTCAGGCTCTCCTTTGGCTAATGCTTTGGGGTGAGGCTGGTGGGAACAGACTCCTGGAGAACAGCATCCTGCTCTCTTCTGGGGGTTGGAGGGAGAAGCCCCCTCAGGCAGTGGGATCTGTGCTGCTGGTGAGGGGCAACTTTGTGCCCATCCTGCCTGGATGTCTCAGTGTTGGCACCCCGAGGCCAAAGGCCAGGACCAGCTAACAGAGGTACAAGGAGCCCAAATGGCTGCTGTATAGATGGGATACCCCGGCTGTCTTTTTGCCATGGAGATCCCACTCCAGACATTGCTGCATCCATCTCTGGAGATGGGGGAGCACAGGAGGAGCAGAAGGGAGGGATTGGAGGCTGGGATGAGCCACTGTGGACTTCACACCTGCCTAGGTGTGCTGGGTGAGCCTCTGCCAGCAGTGGGACAAGCCTGTGTGGACACCAGGGTGGTGATGGGCTGTGGGAGAAGGAGCTGGAGCTCGCTCTCTGCCTGCCCTGCTCCATGGGAGCAGGAGCTGGGGCTCTCTCTCTGCCTGCCCTGCTCCATGGGAGCAGGAGCTGGGGCTCTCTCTCTGCCTGCCCTGCTCCAGCTCCTGGGCCCTCTGAGCATGAGAAAGGCTTTGTGAGCTTACACTCACCAGCATCTGCTGCTGTGTATGCCCAGAGTAAGAAAGCCTTGAGCTGGAGGGATGTGCCAGCAGAGGCAGAGTTTTGTTGTGCCCAGGCACAGCCCCTGCGTGGGTGGGGGACGTCCCTCTTCCTCTGACCCCAAAAAAGAGTGGTGTGAGGCCACTTTCATAAAGGCTTTGCCCCAGAAATACTTTGCGGCATTTGCAGCACTTTATAAATGTGAGCCTCTGTCTTTCTACGCTGGAGTCCTGCCAATCTGGGCTTTGAAAAGCGCAGCAATTTGCTGCATTATGTAACTAAAAAGTCTTGAAATCATCCTGTTCCAGGCCCCTTTGGAGAAGGGATAACAGCCCTTGTGCGTGGGACCCAGGAGATGGAAGGGCTTTAGGCTCCTGTGGGATCTGTTTCGAGGTGATACCGTCCTCGTTGCCTCCATTCCTGCTCTCAC
The DNA here is from genome assembly GCA_035221455.1 of Xenops minutus. Taxonomy (NCBI): domain Eukaryota; kingdom Metazoa; phylum Chordata; class Aves; order Passeriformes; family Furnariidae; genus Xenops; species Xenops minutus. The sequence goes on along the minus strand of JAWWEE010000069.1, from coordinate 6,206,967 downwards.
TATCACCGTGCAGAGGAGAGTGGCTGTAGGCTACCCATTCCTGTGGATTAGTCAGGACTTTTACAGGGAGCAGATGTGATACTCGCAGTCATTACTTGGTCTCATCAGTCTTAATTACTGCAAATATGGTTATTTTATTTCCTAATAGGGCAAACTGTAGCTGGCTGCCTGGCAGCTGTGAATTTGATTTCCAAACACGTCTTACACGTTGCAGCTCTTCCAAAACAGAACTGGAAATGTCATAACTGTGTTCTGAGTGGATTTTTTCTTTTTTTTCCTTTTTGCAAAGGGGAGGAATCTTTCCAATTAGGCTGCCCACCTTCCATGTACTTTACTTTTTCCCCCCCTCACTTGTTTGAAACTACTTCTGTGTAGGGGCAAGGAGGAAATCGGCAAGAAACCTTAATGTGGTTGAGATTGAGCTTTCTAAAACTAGTCTTTCTTAATAAGGATTTTCAATGAGTCAGGGAAAAGTGTTGTGGCACGCAGAGCTCGTGTAAACCCTCTGGCGTCAGGCTTTGGGAATCTTGCTTCATGGTCTCAAAACCTTGTTCATCTGAAGGTTTTTCATTGAGCCTCAGCAATGCAAGAGAGATCATGTCTAACCTGCCAGAGGCCTTTTATTTTACAGAGAGATGCCACCTCAGCACCCACAGGAGGAGGAATGCTCCTTGCAGGGAAAGAACAAATAGGTGAACCAAGCCACAGACATTTCAGAGCAGTTGAGCTCTTCAGGAATGGTGGAAGAATTAAACCAGTGTATGTGTCTCAGGAGCAAAAGGGAAAAATCCCCAACACCTCATCAGTACCCCCCCTGCCTTTGCCTTGGATGGCTTTTATTGCCTGTAGTTTTAATTAGTGCTCACAAGTAGATTGTGTTCCTTGCTGGGAGTTTTTATAGCCAACACCTGGTAGTTTCAGCTTTTAAAGAATGTTTTGGATAAATCAGTGTGGTTGGATGAGGCTTTAAGGTTCACTGAAGGCCATGAAAGCTCAAAGCAAGACGTGGTTGAAACTCCAGTGTGCAGCTTGTGTGGCAAGGGGATGTCCAGCAATTCCCAGTGCTCGTGCTGGGTGGGCTGTGCTGGTGTCCAAGAGGCATCTCAGGGGCTTGGATGAATCAGGACCCTCTGGCACATCCCTCCCTGACTGCTGGTGCCAGGTGTGTTGGTCCTGGGGTCTGCCTGCAGCTGGACCCTGATGTGGGCTCATCCCAGTGGTCAAACCATCCCTGCGAGTCCTGTAGAGGAAATCAGAGGAAAAGGTCCCTGGCTCCTGGGCATAGTTCAGCTGTGGACGTGCCAGGGGCAGCGTCTTGTCAATGATTCCTTTGTTGGAGCGGCGGGTGGCTCGGAGCTGCTCGTGATGGTCATGTGTCACACTGGCCAGGATGCAGGAAAATACCCTGCCAGGGGGAAGGTGGTGTCTGGGTCGGGCTAAACCAGTCTTAGCGGCTTATGGAATCCAGCCTCTCGTGCTTTGCTTCCTCTCACCCCGTGTAGGTCCTCTGGGGCATCACCTGAGCACGGCCAGGTGTCAGGTGGCTCTGGCAAACCCGCTGCTGTATCAGGTAACTGCCTCCGGTGCCAGGTGGGAGCGGGGTCTCCCCGTGGCTCTGGGACACCCAGATCCCATCCTTGGATGTGCACGGGAGTGACATGGAGCGCATGGAAAGGCACCGCAGCGCTGTGGTGTGTGCGAAGGGGCATACCAGGTAGATGCTGGCGTGTCAACAGCTGGGGATGAGATGGTAATCGCCGTGAGCTGGGATGGATTCACGCTATAAATAGGAGGCTGCAACTCTCTGAGCCAGCACCACGCCGCTTTGAAGTTGTCGCTGTGCCTGGTGTGGCTCGGGGAGCTCTGGAACAGGCTCTCTTGCTCGAAGATGGCTTGTTCCGTGAGCGCAGAACTGAGCAGCAGAGAACTGCAGAGCAAGGCATGGGCTCTGGTGAAGGAGCCTGATGTGCGTTCTTTGGCTGGTGGTGCTTAATATGGGCAGGGTGTCTCCGGCTGTGAGGCTGGGGAGGGCCACGGTGCATCAGAAAGTGTCCTCTGAAATCCCTGGGGGCACGCAGGAGTTGTGGGGTTGGTAGAGATTTCCTGTTGCTTTGCATGTTGTTCCCCGTGTTTGTGAGCGGCTCCCCTGGTTGTGGTTCCTCCCTGGGATGGCTCGTGCTGCCTGGAGCAGCCTGGGTTTGGAGGAACTGTGGCTCCAGGGTGTGATCCAGCTGTGCAGCAGCTGCAGCGTGGGCCCGTTTATGAGCAGCCTGACCCTGCCAGCCTCTGGCTTGCTCCCAATCAGCCTCTCCCTGCTCGGCCTCTCTGAGGGGATTCCACACTTCAGCAAGACTGTGTGACACTTCCCTCTTGATTTTTTTGTAATCTCTTCTGTTTTTCAGCTTTTTGGTTGAATTGTTTTTTACACTTCGGTGCTTTGTGAGACCTGTGATAGCATTTTCGGTTGGGGAGGAGGGTTTGGATGCAGCTGGGTCAGGAGATGCCCTGCCAGGACCAAGTCCCCTGGGAACCAGGCTCTGCTGGGGCTGCTCCATGTGGATCCACCTCCCCCTTTCTGGCAGTGTACAGGAGCCTTCCCTGCTCACTGCTCAGGCTAAGTTTAGCCTCAACCCCTGACCTTTAGGGGTGGTGGGTGTGCTGTGACACCCGACTGCTCTTTAGCAGAAATAGAGGTGTTGTTGCTCATGTGTGGGGACTTAAGTCTCTCACTGTGTCTGCATTCAATAACCTGGGTGTGCTGCTCCTGCTCCAGCTGCCCTGGGACTTCCTGGGGTTTTGAGGTGCTGGGGTTGCACTCCTGGAGATGTTGTGGTGTTCTGCCCATGCAGATGAGCCCACGGCTGCTGCTGTCCCAGACACTGCATGGCATTTCCACTGTAGGTCAGGGTGTCATATCTTAAATTTGTTCCTTACAAATACATGCTGACCAGGGCTCTTAAAGGCCAGCTGCAATCCAAGCATGTGTTTCGGTGTGGCCAGTGTGCTGATGATCTTCAAGTGCTCCCATCCCTGGGATCAGCTCTCCTGGAGGTGGTGGGGGCACTGATGCTGTGCCAGCCCTTTGAGCAAGACTCAAACTGTGCAGTTGTTTTCCAGGAGCAGGGATGCTGCCTTCTTGCATTCAGCTGAGGCAACACTTTGTCCTTTGCAGATCTTTGAACCCCAACTGAGTCATCACCAACTTGGTTCAAGATGCCACCGCCGGTCGGAGGCCCCGTGGGATACACCCCTCCTGAAGGAGGATGGGGATGGGCCGTGGTCGTCGGAGCCTTCATCTCCATTGGGTTTTCCTATGCCTTCCCCAAGTCCATCACCGTGTTCTTCAAAGAGATTGAGATCATCTTCAATGCATCCAGCAGCAAAGTCTCCTGGATCTCCTCCATCATGCTGGCTGTTATGTATGCAGGAGGTAAGTGGGCTGGAGGCAGCAATACATGTGATTCTGTGTCACAGCACAGGATGCTGCTCTGCTGCTGAGGCTGGTGATGCCCACCTGGCTGTAGTGAAAGAACCAAAACTTTGCTAAAAGTTGGAATTCTCTCCTTATATGAGAGCAAAACCTCCCTTAATGAGTTTTCTTGAAGGAGGTTGCTCTAAAAGTTCTACTTATTCCCCAGAATGCAAAAACCAGGTTAATCTGTCCTCTGCAAAGCTGTAAGTAAAATCTTTCCGGGGAATTATGACTTGTGTAATTCTGCCCTTGTCCTTGTTACACTGAGCTATGGACTCTGTCTGCTCCCAGCACCCTCCTGAAGGCCAGGGAGCTGCTGTGCCACACGTGGGAGCCCCACTCCTGGAGCATTTTCTTTTAGATAAGGCATTGATTTTATTTCTTATTTCTTTAGTTCAGTGCACAGCAGGTCTGTCTAGGGATCCGTCCCCATTTTCTGGTCAGCTCAGCTGTGCCTCGTGCTGCCTTTTCTTCCTTGCTGGTGCCGAGCAGTGTTGTGAGCAGCTTGTGCTGTTTGAGGATGGCAGGGTGCTCTGGCAGTATGGAGACATGAGCAGAATAAGGCAAACCCACTTAAACTAAAACAGCTCCCCTCCCCTGTCCTTCAGAAACTGCCTTTTGGAGGCTTTTAATCCCTGTGCCGTGTGTTTTATGCTTGTCTTTCACGAGTGAGGAGCAGGCAGGGCGCTCCTGGGCTCAAGACCCTGGGGTCTTGTACGCGCCTGCAAACACGGCCTTGTGCTGGGCTGAAAGAAACTCTTACTGGGAGCCTGCTGTTGTGTCCACTTCAGAGGCAAATGGGAGCTTGTCCTGCTGCCATCCCCAGCTGGCGAGGTGCCCGCAGCCTCGTTGCATTTGTGCATCCAAAGGAGCTGACGTCAGCTCCCGGCTGAGCACGAGGCTTTTCCTTTGGGGGGAACAGGCTCTGCTTTGTCCTCGCTCAGCCAGCGAAGAGACCAGCACATTTCCCTGCTCTGATGTTATAACAAGCTTGTAAACCGTGTAACTGCCTTAATGAGACCCAATCTGGGCCATTCTTCCTCTCCTAATAGCTCAGAGCTGGTTCCCTTGGGTGCCCTGAGGGCAGCACTGGCTGGAGCTGCCTGGCAGCAGGGGTGAGAGCTGCCTCCTCCAGCCCTGGGGTCCTGGTTGTTTCTGTCCCCCACTGTCCACACTGGCTTTCCTGCCCCCATTGATCTGTTGCCATTAAATTCCAAGAACTGCTGGAACCACTTACGCATAAGCTGGTGCCAGGGATACTGAAAGTACCCCAGCCTTGCCTAAGTGCATTTTTTACACCCAGAGGGTGGTTGGGCCCTGGGAAGAGGTGCCCCAGGGCAGTGGTCATGGCCCCGAGCCTGACAGAGCTCAAGGAGCTTTTGGGCAACACTGAGGCCCAGGGTGGGGTTTTTGGGGTCATCCTGTGCAGAGCCAGGAGTTGGACTTCAGTGATCCTTTCCAGTTCAGGATTTCCTGTGATTCATTCCCCAGCTGCTGGAGCACAGGAACATGCTGCTGCCCCACTTGTTCCTACCTGAACCCAGACCCTTTGCAGGGTCTGAATTGCACTGGAGCAGTAGGGCACTTGGCACTGCCCAGCTGGGTGGTTTCCTGCTGGCTGCCCTTGGATCCTGCTGCTCCCAGCTGGACTCACCAGAGGAAGGGTCGTGGATGCCTTTAAGACTCTGTCCAGGATCATCACATTTACTGAGTTCAAGGTCCAGGTTTTGCAAAGTGCTGAGTTCTTTGCAGGGAAGCCTGTGGAACTTGGGGTGATGTGGCACCTCCTGAGTGCTGCTCCTCCCCCTCATGAGACCAAGGCCATGGCCCATTCCCAAGGCATCTGGTCGGAACTGCTTGTACCACACTGGATGGAGAAAGCAGGATGCTGTGGGGCTGGGGGCAGCCTCTGCAGCTCCAAAGCTTCTGTAACCTTCTCCAGGCTTTGTTTAAACTGGGCAAAAAGGTCAAGTAGCATCCGAGGATCCGTGAATAACATGTTGACAACCTCTCTGTCTGTTAATGGCAAAGCGGAGTCTGTTACTATTCAATGGATGTTCATTCAGTGTATTTAAATACATTTTAGTGTCTGTAGAGCATGCTTGGCAGTATCTAATCACTGTTTGCTTTGGATTAAAGCTCCTGATAGTGAAGCAGTTAAAAGGGCAATTGGGTCCTGTTTGTCTTAGGGGTAGCAGTGAAAACAGAAACACCCCTTCTCCTGGGGCAGTGCTGCTCCTCCTGTGAGCTTCACTTGTGCCCATAGAAGGTGTTTCTTCACAACCTTGTGTGGTCTTGGTAGGAAACCTCTGGTTGGATGGAGGTGGGCAGTTGCCTTGCTACTGAAACCCCAGCCCGTGGTGGGTAGGTGGCTGCAGGCAGGGCAGAGCCCATAGCATAGGGCAGGTGACTTCACCCTGTCCCAAACCCCTGTCTCTGTGGGCAGCTGGTGCCTAAGCAGCTCCTGTTTCAGCCCACAGAAGGCAACTTACTTAGAGAAGTCAAAGTTTTCTGTGCTCTAACCAATTCTTACTCTCTTGTGATAGGTTTAGATATTGGAAAGAAAGTTTTCCCTGTGCACAGGTTGCCCAGAAAAGCTGTGGCTGCCCCATTCCTAGAAGTGTTTGGACAGGACTTGGAGCAACCTGGTTTAGTGGAGGATGTCCCTGCCCATGGCAGGGAGTTGGAACAAGATGATCTTTAAGATCCCTTCCAAGCCAAACCATTCTTTGATTCTCTTATCTCCAGCTGCCTCTGAACCTTCTGCCCTTCCCCTTGACCCCAGTTCCCTCCCTGGGTGAAGCATCACTGTGAGAAAGCTGGAAGCCTCTGGCAGCAGAGCTCCAGCGTAGTTGCGTGTTTGTGTCCTGTCTGTCACGCAAAGATAACTCATTTTGGGTGCATTTCCTTTGTCCCCCAGGTCCCATCAGCAGCATCCTGGTGAACAAGTACGGCAGCCGGCCCATCATGATCGCGGGCGGGTGCCTCTCGGGCTGTGGGCTGATTGCAGCCTCCTTCTGCAACACGGTGGAGGAGCTCTACTTCTGTGTTGGGGTCATCGGGGGTAAGTGATGGCTCTGCCCCACAGGAGCAGCCTAGGGAATGTCTGTGAGCTTGTGTGAGTTCTGATCCCTGTCACTGCCTGGGTGCCTCCTCCCCAGCAAGCAGCAGGGGATGACTGCTGCTTGTGCAGTTGGGAATTTGGTGGTCTGGCATTGGGACAGACTGTCCAGGGCAGTGGTGGAATCTCCATCCATGGAAGCATTTAAGAAGCATGTAGATGGGGCACTGGGGACGTGGCTTAGTGGTAGACCTGGCGGTGCTGGGTTAATGATTGGACTCAATGATCTTAAAAGTCTTTTCCAACCTTAATGAATCCATGAGTCTAAGTTGGAAACAGAGCTGTGAAACCCCTGCAACTGAAACTCTGTTTGTCCCACCAGCCCTTCTGTGGCTCAGTGTCTGAGTCCTGAGCCCCTCATTTCTCTTGCAGGCCTTGGACTCGCCTTCAACTTGAACCCAGCCTTAACCATGATCGGCAAGTACTTCTTCAAGAGGCGCCCGCTGGCCAACGGGCTGGCCATGGCAGGAAGCCCCGTCTTCCTCTCCACCCTGGCGCCCGTCAACCAGATGTTCTTTGGCATATTTGGCTGGCGTGGCAGCTTCCTCATCCTTGGTGGCCTCCTGCTGAACTGCTGTGTGGCTGGATCCCTGATGAGGCCCATAGGTCCCAAGCCAGATCAGATCAAGGAGGTGCAGCAGGAGGCTGGGAAGGCAGGGAAAAAGGATGATGGTGACACCAACACAGACCTCATCGATGGGAAGGCCAAGAAAGAGAAGAGCTCGTTCTTCCAGACAATCAACAAGTTCTTGGACCTGTCTCTGTTCACACACAGGGGCTTCCTGCTTTATCTGTCAGGCAATGTGATCATGTTCTTTGGACTGTTCGCTCCCTTGGTCTTCCTCAGCAATTATGCAAAGAGCAAGAAGATCCCTAATGAGTCTGCAGCCTTCCTGCTCTCCATCCTGGCCTTTGTGGACATGGTGGCCAGACCTTCCATGGGACTGGTGGCAAACACCAAATGGATCAGACCTCGCGTCCAGTATTTCTTCGCCATCTCTGTGATTTACAATGGGGTTTGCCACCTCTTGGCCCCCATGTCCACCTCCTATGCTGGCTTCTGCATTTATGCTGGATTCTTTGGCTTTGCCTTTGGCTGGCTGAGCTCGATCCTGTTTGAGACCCTGATGGACCTGGTGGGAGCGCAGCGGTTCTCCAGCGCCGTTGGCCTGGTGACCATCGTGGAGTGTTGCCCTGTGCTTCTGGGACCCCCTATGCTAGGTAGGGTGTGCTGTGCCTGGGGAAACTCACTTGAGGACATGGTTTAGTTGTGAACGCTGTGGTGGTGCTGGGTTGACGGTTGGACTTGATGATCTTAATGGTCTGTTCCAACCTTAATGGTGCCGTGACTCTGGCTGTCCTGCCTGGCCTTGCTGAGCAATGGCACTGGGGCAGGGGTGAGGAGACCACCCCAGCATCTGAGGGATGGCTGAGGAGGTGGGGGCTGAGCCCCTGGCATGGGGTGGGGGAACAGGGGATGAAGGAATATGGGACAAGTGATGGGAAGGTGATGGTGATGGGTTTGGGCTGCTCTTGGGAACATACCCACAGAGCTCTGGGTTGTGGGGTTCTTGCTGAGCTGACCCCTCTCTGTCCCCCAGGGAAGCTCAATGACATATATGGTGACTACAAGTACACGTACTGGGCCTGCGGGGTCGTCCTCATCATCGCCGGGATCTACCTCTTCATCGGGATGGGCATCAACTACCGCCTGGTGGCAAAGGAGCAGAAGGCGGAGAAGGCCAGGAAGGAAGGGAAGGAGGAGGAGACCAACGTTGATGAGGCTGGGAAGCAGAAACAGGCAAAAAACGACGTGACCCCCTCACCTCAGAAGAACTCTGAGGATGCGAAAGAGGAGGAGAGCCGCATGTGAGGGACTGGTCTCAATCCCGGAGTGTCTGGGAAGCGCTGCTGCCCTGGCAGGGCGGCCGGGGCACAGCTCTGCTGGCGCTGGGCAGCTGTGAGAAGTGTTTAAACCAGGTGTTCATTTTTAAATGGGCTCTGAATTGTCTTTCCATCTGTGTTCAACAAAGGTAACAGGCCTACACATGCAGTATCCTCGTGTGTCAGGGGATGGGGGGGCGGGTTTTATAGTCTTGGCTTTTTAACAGTAACATGAATGTACTAATATGTGCCTTACAGTCTCCATATCTAGTTGAATCTGGACGAGCCTTAACTCTAAACTGTGCTTTAGCTCTGTATTCTGCTGGGGGGTGGGGGGATGTATGTGTGTGTTTTGGGGAGTTCTGTTGTTAAAAAGCCATAAAAAGCAGGATACTGGATTTGTTGGAGCACGATGGGCTTCAGGGCCAGCCCTGGATGAATACTGCTTCACACGCTTCTTACTGCAGGCCCTCTGCAGGGGGGGGAGAGCTGGGCACGGGACAAGGTGCTCCTCGACCCCCATGCTTGGTGCCTCCTGGCTCTGTAGGTGGTCTTTAGGTATGTTTTGAAAACACTTTAGCTACTGTAGTTCTTTAAAATCCCTGTTTTTGTAGCTGTTCTCTCATGGGATATTCAGGTTCAAGAAGGACGGCTGCGGTTCTTGCTGAGCAGCGTTACCTGATCTGGAGCCATGGCAGCCCTGGTGTGCCTGGGCCCTCCTTGGGCAGGACTGGGGTCTCCCCTGCCTCTCCACTCTGCCCTGATGGTGCCTCTTTTCAGCCCAGTGCTGGGTGATGTGAAATGGTGGGCTCAGGCTGGGGTGCTGGCATTGATCCTGCTGCAGGGCTGTGCTGCTCTGCCCCTCCGTGGGGTTTCCACCCCAGCATCCCACCCAGATGAGTGTTTTGGGTTCCTGACCCTGGGCAGAGTGGTGGGGCATGTGGAGATGGTACATCCCTGAGACTTTCTGCTTTTGCTCTTTTACCTGTTAGAGAAACCTCTTTTACTTGCTTCTGTTCAACTGAGATCTTCTGGCGGTGGATGCTGAACCTCTCACATCTAGGACATGTAAGGGGGAGGAAAGAATTTGTATGTATTTATTTTTTATTTTTTAGTGTTGGAAAATATCTCAATGTACGTGGAGCAGGTTAATGGCTCTCAAGTTCTAGTACATGTTGATCAGAATTCATGTTAAGAGGCTGAGTTTTTTCAAATAAACTTGTTTTTTTTTACAATTTACCCATCAAATGTTGAACTTCTTTCTTAGAATCATAGTTGTGTGCCAGATGATGTAGATGTAGGGTCAGTTTTGGGGAGAGGTAAGTGGGGCTGTGGCAGGGCCTGGGTCTTCACTTGCTGCTCCAGCACTCTGTGGAAGCTGGACCCATCCTGAGAGGGTGAGGTGCTCCTTTCCCACCTTCTCAGCTGCAGGAGGAGGCTTTCTGGGCTTAGAAAGCTGTGAAAAGCCTTGAGAACTCCCTTGATTTTTGAGGGGGTGGACACACACTTGTGAAAGCCTGTTCGAGTAAGGACAGATGCTCTTGCTGTCTGTGCTGTCTCCCTCCAAGCTGAGCAGGACTGCAACTGTGTGGAAAGTAAAACCAAACAGGGTGAAATGAAGGTGGTCCTGAGGCAGGTGGCCTGGGGTCCCTGGAGCCCTGGCAGGGTCAGGCCCTGCACTGCAGCTGCTTTCCTTGTGCTCCCTTGGCTGTGAGGCCACTCTGGGCCTTGCTTTGGTCTAAATCTCGCAGAAAGCAGGCTGGGTTGGGATTTTCATACTGTAGAGTAACTTTATAAAGCCAGCAGATTGCTTTGTAAAGAGGATGTTGTACAGTGCTGAGCTGTGATACTGTAAAGCCAAGTTAACTCTGTTTTCAGAGCTGGTGAGTCTGCTGGACTGCAGGGAAGGGGACATGTCACAATAACCCACTCCTGAGGAGCTGCCACTGTTAGCCCAGTTCTTGCGGGTACAGGCAACAAGTGTGTGGTGTGGAGGGATCTCCCAGTAAGTAGAAGTAACCCGGGTGGGGGTTGCAGGAGGAGCTGGGATGTAGCTTTAGCTCCTCTGCCAGGTGTGTGGCTGATGGCACCAAGCACTGGTGATGCCTGTTGACAGGAGCATCTATCCTTGGCAGTGAGGGATGGTCTCAGCCCTGCTGTGCTGGTCCCCACCTTTCCTGGGCTGTGGTACCACTGCAGCTGACATGGGTGTTGCTGTAGCCAGCGCTGCTGGAAGAGGCTTACACAGCCAGGGCAGGGAGCCAACCTTGCTTCTAAGGAAAAACGTGTTTAAATAATTTCCTGCTGCTTGGACGTGGCTGGCCTGGGACACTTCAGTAGTAAATCCCAGTTGTTTTCTAAGGGTGGCCTCCATGCCCTGTCTGGAGCTGAGCACCAGCCCTGTCCTGGCTCCAGGACCTGCTGTGGGACTGCTCCCAGGATCCAAAGTGTGGAAGTGCAGGTGAAAGTGTGTGTGGGATTGGGAGGAGAAACTTGCCCTGTATTAGGCTGTAAACTATTAATTGCCCTGATTAGAGCAGAGCACAGTTCTTGCAGTGCTTTGGCAGGGCTGGCAGCACCCCAGGGCAAGGACTCTGCCCTGGGCCAGCCTCTCCTGCCAGGCAGGGGCTGTCCCTGTGCCTGTTCCTCTGGGCTCAGCTCGCAGGAGCAGCAGGACTATATTTAGCCACGTTATTTCTGTGAACAAAAGTATCTGCAGTGCTGAGAAATACAAGAGCTGGGTTCCCAGAGCCTCTCAAGATTGCCTTACCCATAAACCAGGAGCTAAAGTTAGGCACAGGGCTCAGTGAGTCAGGTGGGAGCCCTGGCTCTCCCCGTGGTGATGAGTGAGTGGGCAGTGGATGCTCAGAGCAGCTCTTGGTGGTGCTGCTGTGAGAGCCTGTGCCCTAGGGCTGCCCTGCAGGCTCAACCCATGAGACTGCCTCACTGGAGCAGACTGGGATCTACTGGGATGATCCCTCTGTGAAGGACCACGGGACACTCACGGGGCTGTGGGTGCTTCCCTGGGCCAGGAGGTGTGAGCAGGGGGAGCAGCTCCCCCTGTTCTCCCCAGGTTTCCTCTGCTGGCCCGGCCACGCCGCCTTCCTTCCTCCGGGGCCAGCGAAATCAAATTCTCTTCATAGCGGGCAGAATTGAGGAAATAGTTGGGAGCTAATTCCCGTGCAGTTTGTTTTCCCAAACCTCAGAGGTCGCCGGCCAGAAATGCTCGGCAGTGGCTGGGGGGGTGTCTGGGGGCTCCCCGAGGAGCAGGCGGGTGCTCCAGCTGCTGGCTGGGGACTGCTGCCAGCTGCTGCTGCCTGGCTGCTGCTGGGACCAGGGCAAGGCAGGCACAGCCCAGCTGCCCTCCTGCCTTCTTTCCCTCTCTTAGGGGATTTGGGGCACCCCTCTGGCTGGTTGTGGGCTGGGGAGCTGCTGCTGCCTCTTGCTTGGTGTTGGGGACATCTTCCATCGCCTCCCCTGGTGCACCCCAAGCCTGTGGGGGTTTTGAGCCAGTTTTCCCAGGTCTGTGGGGCAGGAAGCTCCTGCAGTGGTGCCCGTGGTACTGTGAGAGGCCGGGCAGCCCCCCAGCCCTACACACAGACACTCCTGGCCTCCTGAAACAGCCTAATCCTCCCCACAATGCAGCACAATCCCCTTCCTGCGGAGAGGGGAGCCTGGCCCCAGAGCTCATTCATGTGACAAGCATGAGGAGGGGATCTGGGTCCCTGCCCGCTCCACCCAGGGACTTGATTCAGTTTTTTTGGGAGATTTGGGTTCTGCTGAGTGTGCAGCTCCATCTGAGTGCTCGGGGCTGCTGCTCTGCAAACAAACACTGCTGTTCCCAGCCCCAGCCCAGGCACTGGCGGGGCTGTGCTGGGAAGGGAGGGCAGTACTGGGAAAGGCTCATCTGTCCCACGGCTGGCACTGCCCAGCTGTGACTGTCTGCCCTGGCTGGGACAGGGAGAATCACAGACTCATGGAATGGTTTGGGGTGGAAGGGATCTTTACAGCTCATCTCATTCCAGGCAGGGACATGCAAGAGGACTGTGTTGCTCCAGGCCCCATCCAACCTGGTCTTGGACACTTCCAAGAAAGAGCAGGGTGGCCAATGCCACCCATGTGGAAGCTGCCACCTTCCTGCTGCAGGTGGGTGTATGAGCACAGCCCTGCAGTGCCCACCCTGGCTCTCACAGGGGCATCACTCAAACCCCCCTGCTTGCAGCTGAGGAGCAGGAGGAACCCACAGGAGGAGCTCATGGTCCTCAGGGAAGCCTTCCTTCTCCTCTTCTTCCTCCTTGGGCTGCCTGTGGGGCAGGGCTGGGTCTGGGCTTGTGCCTGGCACAGGCAGAGCACACTTGTGCAATGAGCACTCTGACTCAGCCCTGAATCAGGCTGGAAAGCCCTGCCCAGGGCACAGCAGGGGAATGGATGGGCAGGAGAGGGCAGATGGACACGGTTATGGCTCAGCCTTTGCTGCCTGGGCTGAGTTCGTGGGGAAAACCAAAAGCCCCTTAAAGTAGGAGCATTACAGGAGACAGATAATCAATGCTGCAGAATGATCATCAATTATTTTCAGTGCACATTATATTCTGCTAATGAGAGCCCTTTGCCATATCAGAGAGCAGTTTGGGGGGGTGGGGGAGGTTGGGGGGTTTGAGAAATGCCCTACTGCCAGGAAACCATTCCAGGGGTGTCAGAGATGTCCCAGGGAGCCATTCCAGAGGGGGTCAGAGATGCCCCACTGCCAGGGAGCCATTCCAGAGGGGATC
>JAWWEE010000069.1:6174788-6185447 GCA_035221455.1 Xenops minutus | reverse complement strand
GACACCTTCCACTAGCCCAGGTTGCTCCAAGCCCTGTCCAACCTGGCCTTGGACACTTCCAGGGATCCAGGGACAGCCACAGCTTCTCTGGGCACCCTGTACAAATGTTCCACCAGTCTCCCAGGGAAGAATTTATAATGTAAATCTCTCTTAGTTTAAAACTCTTCCCCCTCTGCCTGTGTAAAAAGTCAGTCTCCTTCTTATTTATAATCCCCCTTTAGGCACTGGAAGGGGCTCTGAGGTCTCCCCGGAGTCTTCCCTTCTCCAGGCTGAGCAGCTCTCAGCCTGTTCCACTGGTTCCCTGTTCAGCTGTGCCCCATCCCTCAGATGGCAGCTCCCCGTGGCACTGGCACTGCGGGATGTGCCAAGGGGACCATGCCCATGAGCACAGCCCGACCCTCTGACTCCCTGTCTCAAATAAAGACCTGCTCCCAAACCGCTTCCGAACGGGAGACACGCATAAAACTCAATTACCAATATTCCTGCTTTGTTTTTACTGCCGGTGCCTTGTCAGTTTGGCAAACATTGGTGTTTATAAGCATTAATCATCCAGGCTCCACTGGTGCCAGCCGGCTCCTCACCCCCCGAGCCGGCAGGTCCGTGGTGCTTTCACTGCGTGTTTAACGTCCCAAATGATTTATCAAACACAACACCCAATTAAATTGCCCTTCTGTATCCATTAGCCACCATATTGATCTTCTTCTTGCTGCCTTCGCCACCAGCTCTGGGTCTCAGGTTTGGCTAAATCATAAATATTATTGCAGCTCTCCCTAAAATCCTGCTGAGCATCACCTGGCTTTGCTCCCCTCTTATCTGCCCCGAGCACTGCAGGACATTCCCTTCCCAAACCTCAGCTGCTGGGGACAAACAGGCAAGAGGAGCTGCAGAAATACCAGATGTCTCCGCAGATCCCAATCCCTTCACTGTGGGAATAGGTGGAGTGGGAGGTGAAGGCTCCTGGTCGCTCCCAGGCTTGGGGACAAGGGACACAGCCGGGCGTGGGAGTCGTGGCTGTCCGGTGCTGGAACAATGAGGTGTGACCTGAGAACATTCCCAGACATTCCCAAGCTTCATTATTGCTGCAAAGCATGTAAATAGCTGGCTGGTTTATCTCGGTGCGGGGTTAAATGACACAAGAAAGAATTCAGTGACTTGCCCCAGGCAACACAGCACACTGAGGGGAGGCTGGAGATTAGAAGCCAGGTGTCCTCAGTCCCTCCCCTCTGCCCTTCCCACTGATAAGGCACCTTCTTTAGTCTTCTTTGCCTCCACAAATCTCAGTTTAATTAGCTTTATCTCCCTATACCTGCTTTATCTCCCTTCCTGCACCTCAGAGGCTGATCTCTTGCCATACCCCTGGGCTGGCTGAGCTCTCTGCAAAGACCATCCCCTTCACCCCCAGGAGTGGTAATAAATGAATTTACCCTTTGGACTAAGGAATATTCTTCCTAATTCATTGACACATTAAAATGCTTTGTCTTTATTCTGCACAGAAACCCTCTGAGCAGGACGAGCTTCCACCAAAGCTGGGAAGTTTGTAACCCTGTGTGATTTCATGGCGACTTGGAAATAACACATTAAGGGGAAAATCCTGTATTGTGTCAAACTGTCTGGGAGCACTGAGACAACAGCAAAGATAATTAGACACTAACAGACTTATTTCATATTGTCCTCTGAATAGTATTAAATGCTTTGCTTCAAAACTAAGCAGGAAAAAAGCTGCTCAGCCTTTTTTTACAGCCACAAACTGACTTGATGTGCTGCTGTCCTCACAGCCCAGCTTCTGGAGCCTGGAATGCTGGATGCCCCCTGCATGAGGGATGTCCTGAAACCCTTTTCCATTCCCCACAGTCCTGGTCACACCGTAGGACACGTGGATGTCCATGGATCTGTGCTGAACCCACGGAGACACAGCCTGATATTGGGGGACACCTCTGGGGGGGAGATCGGTGTCTCCTGCCCATCCTGGAGCCAGGAGAGGGCTCACACAGGAGACTCCACGGCATGGAAATTAATCACTTTATTTATTTACTTAATTAAATTGGAGTGCTGCCATCAGGGAGTCAGCAGAAAGTGGAATGAAAGTCAGAAACAAAAGAGGAAGGTGTAAACTCGGGCAGGGCTCCCATGCGTGGGCTGGATGGGCAGAAAGAGACCCTCTGCCTGGAGCATCTCTGTGATGCCATCAGGAAGGCTCCTAATCTTCAGGAATCCCGTGGGGAAGGCTCCTAATCTTCAGGAATCCCATCAGGAAGGCTCCTAATCTTCAGGAATCCCATCCAGAGCCTTCCTGGGGCCACTGAGTGCCTCCAGCCCTGCCCCAGCCACCCACCCTCTCCGGGGAGGATCAGCCCAGGGCAGTGGAAACTCCTCTGACAGCAGCTCTCCCCCAGCCCTCTCACTCCTCACAGCCTGCCGAGGGGGAAGAAAAATTACCCACGCACATCCCTATTATTTCCACATTAATATTTTCTCATTTAAAATGCCACGGCACATTAATCTAATAAGAGCATTTAAAGCTCCTTCCCTGCCTTGGCCCTGCAGCGGGTTTGGCACATGCTGGGTTATCACTGTGTGTCCTTCACCTTGTGGAGCACCCATGGGCACCTCATTCCTCATAGGCAGGAAGGGCTGAAGCTTCTGAGGGCACCACTTGGGCCTTTCCCACCTCCCTCCTTGTGCCCTGGCAGGTGAGCAGAGGTGAGGTGGGGTCCCACCTGCATCCCCTGTCCTTGGGGCTGCTGGACCACTGCTGTGTGCCAGGGTTCCTCTCCACATCCAGGCTGCAAAGGCAGGGAGAGGGAGAGTGTGGGTGCCTGTCAGCAGGCAAACATGCACCCCTGCAGCCTGGGATGGGAGGAGGGAAAGGTGGAAAAGCTGCTCTTACAGACACAGCATGGCACATGGGATTTGGCAGCACGTGGGGTGATGGGTTGTGGTGGGAGCAGCAGGAATTTCAGACTCCAGAGAATATCTGCGGGCCAAAGTGACACTGGTTTCTGCTCTGGGCTAAGGAGGGAGGTCTCACACAGGGCTGGGGAGCAGGGTGGGCACCCTGTGTTTCACTCTGAGTAGCTGTACCCCAAAGGGAGATGAGTGCCCACCCCACAGGGATGATGTTCCCATCGCCATCCCCCGGCACAGCTTCAAAGCTTCAGGTGCCAGGAAGGTGCTCAGGTGAGAGGGTGGACACAGGGGCAAGGGGAACACCTGGGCACAAGCAGCTCCCCAGCTCTGGCAGCCCCCTGAGCCCCCCCAGATGGGCAGCATCACTCAGGGCACCCCTGTGGGTCTGGGCATTCCTCTCAACAGGGCATCAGGTGTGAGCAGCAGGAACCTGCCCCGTGGGCACCTCTCCTTATCAGCTGTGCCCACCTGCACCAGGCAGCCCCTGGCACTGGGAAGCTGCATGCACTGGCCTGGCTTTGCATTCCCAGCACATCCCTGGCTAACGGGGAACTGCGGCAGCACTATAATTCCATAATCACTTGCAGAGAGACTGGTTCCTGCCTTCTCATTTAAAATGTCACAGCTTGTGTTTGCTCTTTTATGCTTTGTACTTTCAATGAACTTCTTCTTCCCAGGACCCATTAGCTGGTTTAAAACTTTATAACAATCATTAGGGACTTGTTCATTGCTAATTGTGCAGGCAGGAATATTCCTGCCAAGCTCCAGCACTGCCTCCCTCCTCCTCTGCTCATTTACAGCTCCTGCCCTGACACCAGCCCTGTCTGGCACAGGCAGCAACCCAGGCAGGGCAGGGATGGTGCTGGGGGGATGTTGGGAAAAGGTTCTTCTTGCAGAGGGTGATCAGACACTGGGACAGGCTCTACAGGGCAGGGGCACGACCCCAAGGCTGCCAGAGCTCAAAGGGGGACACTCTCAGGCACATGGTGGAATTTGGGGATTGTCCTATGCAGGGCCAGGAGTCAGACTTGATCCTTTTGAGTCCCTTCCAACTCAGGATATTCCATGACTTCGAGGCACTGCAGCAGAGAGTTGCTCTGCAGAGAGTGGCCTGACCAGCAGAGAGAAGGTAGTTTCCAGAGTTTCTGGCTTCCCCCAGGACTTGCCTTGCTGTAGGGCTGAAAAAGAGACATCTCAAAATTGAAAACCTCCTTACAATGAAAAGTGTAAGCTGAGTCCATAATGACTGCAGGGGGATAACATGTTTAATCCTCCCAAGCAAGAGGGAAGATCCCTGCTAATCCACGCTCAGCCCCAGGAGGAGCTGCAGGAGGGATGTGGGGGCATTTTGGGGAGCAGCAGAGTTGCCAAGCTCTTCTCTCTCTCTCTCGAGGGGGATAAAGGCAGCTTGGAGAGCCAGGGCTGAGCATCACATCCCAGGCTGGGGAGGGCAGGGGGTCACAGCCAGCCTGGACCACACCAGATGCCCCCCTGGACATGCTGGTCAGGAATTACTTGTGACACCAAGAGTGTATTCACCTCTTTGCCACCCTCACCTGTCCTGCTTCCCTCTGCTCTTTCCTCTCCAGTTTGTTTGTCCTTGGGAAAGCTCCTTGTACCAAAACTAGCTCTGTTTGCCAGCAAACAAACCCCCTTCGTTAGCTGGATACTTTCCCACTGGTGCTGCTCATCGAATGCCAAATTAAATAAGTTGTATGAACAGTGTTTGATACAGTGACAAGCTGGAGGAGCCCTCCAGTGCCCAGAGGATTAGTGTCTAATCCTTGTCCTGTATGTGGAGCAGCAGGAGAGCACAGCAGTCAATAACACACTCAGCTTTGCTGCTCAACCCCAACCTCCTTCACCAGTAAATAGACTGGGAAGTGAAGAAGAGTGTGGGGCTGGTGGCATTTGCATCCTGGCTGGCTGGTGCTAATCAGAAAGGGGGAAATACACATTTTTTAATTGGGTTATGCAATCAGATGTGATGAGAGGAAGAAACTTCTTCCTCCTGAGCAGTGATTTCTTGCTGCCTGAGTGGAAGTGTTGTGACATACCCTGTTAGCAGATTTCTTTTCCTGTCTTAAAGCCAAATTATTTCCTCCATGTCCAAAAGCATCCCGGGTGTTCTGTGTGTGTCAGCAAGAGGCTTTTCTTTCACCAGGGACAGCAAAGATTTCAGAAATCACTGACATTTCAAGGTTTGCACTGATGTGGCCACATTCATCCCCCAAAAGGGGACACAAGACACTTCTGATGCAGATGCGGGGGGAATTGGGACAGAGCAGCGCTTTTTGTCCCTGTTTCTCCTCCCACAGCCCACAACCATCAAAGAGAATTAATCCTCCCTGCCCTTGTGCCTCCTCAGGCCCCCTGGCAGCGCTGCTGGTGCCCCCCACACCAGTGTGGGAGGTGGGTGAGCTCAGTGGCGAGGCTGGGATGGCTCCTCAGAGCCAGCTGTCCCCAGCACTGCCCCAGCTGAGAGTTCCTTGGGGACAGCAGCCTGGCAGTCCCTGCCTCCCCGGGCAGACCCATCAGTCCAGCTCCTTGTCAAGATGACTGAAGGAGCTGCAGTGATGAAGGTCAGCTCCTCGCTGGGATGCTGAGCAGTGCTCTTGCTCCACTGCCTCTGTCTGACTCTTCAACCTCCCCAGCTCCACTTCTGTTCCCATTCCCTGCTGTGTGCACATCAGGGGGTGGCCGTGCCACCAGCCTTGGGGACAGCAGCCCCAGGACAGGCTGGAGTGTTCACAGACACAGGGGTGCTTGCTCAGGGCAGAGCCTGGAGGGTGAGGGCAGGACATTCCCAACCCCTGGCACATCTGGGGGCTGGTGGCCCTTAGCAGTGAGTCTGTGGTTTTCCCAAAACTTATGTGCCTTTTTGAAATCCTTCACACACACATTGAGCACCACCTGTTTTTCTCCATTGTTATTATGAGTTTTCCCCATCATTACTACGGGTTTTCCCTGTCTTTGTTATGGATTTTCCCCACTGTTATCATCCCCCTGGGCCCTGCTGGAATGGGCAGTGTAGGATCAGCTCAGTGTCCTTTACAGGGTAATGCCCTCTTTGCCTGTTTTACAATGTAAAATAATGGAATATTTTAGTCCTGTTGGTATTGTCTCAGTAATAACTCGTGCTCTTCTCATTTGCCATGATATTGTTCTAACCCACCATTGCATGATGCTGCCACTGCATGTCACTGTTAAGACAGTGACAAAAAGGGACTGCATGAGGTTTAGCAGGGCTATGGGAGGGCTCAGTGTCCCCCCAGCAGGAGCTGCCCTGTCCCTGCCCTCACCCCAGTGCAGTTCCCTCGTCACACTGGGTGATGCCAACCCTGCAGAGGAGGGATGGAGGGCACAGGGACGTGGCTGGTGGCTCTGCCTTGGAATTCTTACCCACTGCAGACTCAGCAGATCTACAGGAAAGGAAACAGCAGAGCCCAGAAATCCTTGTCCTGAGAGGTACAGCACAGGGAACGTTTCCATCCTGCATCCCTGTAGGATGAGAACCTGTCATCCTTGCTGAAACCTTCCTGTCTAGGAGCATTTCAGATGGAATTTGGATTCTTAACGCAGGAGGGAAATGCATTCCAGATCCACAGGGCTGGTGACAGCAGTGCTTCCTGCCTCTATTCCCATTCAAAGCCCTCTGGAGAACGGGATGGGGAAGGGGAAGGAAGTGATGGCACAGCAAAGGGGTTTGGTGCTGCTGCCACTCCAAAGGCATCACAGCTCCGTGGCCTTTAAATATTTATAACTATTTTTCTCCGCTCCTGAATTATGAAACACTGGGTGTGTGGTTTACTCTGCAGGAGAGGCTGAGCTGCATTTTTTTCTGAATGAACCTGGTGCTGTAAGGATTGCCAGGGATCAATCCTGCCCAGCGTGAGTGCTCCTTGGAGGGCCTGAGGCCAGCAGAGCCATTAGCCCTGCAGCTGCCTGGGACCCTGTGGGTGCCACAGCTTGTTCCTCAGCTCCTGGGGCTCAGCTCCAGCTGTGAGCAGCACAGCCCAAGCTCTTCACTTGGCAAAATGCTCCCTCTGGCAGTCCCAGTGCAGCTCCCTCCTCTTCCTTCCTGGGTTCAAGCTTGCCCAAGCTTAGCCTTGCACACAGGCTGCTCTGCAGGCAGGTCAGTCTAAGGCCAGGTGTTAACTGAAGGGAATGAGGTCATGGACACAAGACCCAAGGCAAAGAAGGGACTGGGAAATACCTGATGCAGTCCAGCCTAAGGCTTTGTGTGCAGAGCAAAATGTACAGCCCTGCTTAGGAACTGATTTGCAGTGATGGGGAAGACCAGGTGGAGGCAAACAGTAAGGGAGAATAAAGAGCAACTTGGCTGCAAATCGCCCTGTGTATTTTCAATTTGCTGTGTACCAGCAGGCTGCAGTCCATCACACAAGCAGCGTCCTGGCTCAAGCAGGCAGGACCATTCTGGGCTGCTCAGGCTGGCAGCAGTTTCAAGGACCAGGCTTAGAAAATGCCCTATCCCTGGAAATGTCCAAGGGCAGGTTGGATGGGGCTGGAAGCAACCTGGGCTAGTGGAAGGTGTCCCTGCCCAGGGCATGGTGGGTGGAATGGGATGAGTTTTAAAGCCACTTCCCACCCAAGCCATTCTGTGGTGCCATGGTTCTGTAATTAGGAGAGGAGGAGGAGGCTGCAGCAGATACTGAAGGAGCCCCTGGCAGGTCCAGGGCTGCTGTGCCCAGAGCAGGCAGCTGCCAATAAGGCAACACACACAAAGGGCTGAGCTGACAGTGAGTCACCACTTGCCATTCCCCTCCACACCTCAAGGCTTATCCACAGACAAATAGGGAATATCCTCCTCTCAATCCAGCTGCCATTAGAAAGGGCTCAGCAGCCTCTCTCGGGTGCTGCAGATAAGGAACCCACACGTCCTACACGTGGTGCTGGTGCCAGGAAAGCAGGTCGTGCAAAGTGCTGACACAGGGCTGTGTGGATGGGAGCTGTGGGCACAGCTCCGGCTGGGCAGCCAGCACCAGGGCTTGGGGAGGGATGCCCAGCTGGCAGGCACTGGGCAAACCCCAGAGCTGGGGCTCTGCAGTAGGGAGGAACCCAGCGGGGGCTTGCAGGGGAGCTGAAAGGTGGGATGAATTTGATATAAATCCCAAGGACCCAGAGCCAATCTGTTTTATTCAGCTAAAATTGTGAGGGCTGAAATCTATGATTATTTTTGCATATATTACTTTGAAATGCAAATTCTAATGCCAGCTTAGATACCTGTTCGGTCTCTCAGGGTTAAAGGACAAAGGGCAGTTAAGAACTTGAAAAAAATCCATTTCCCCAAAACACTTTGTACTATCAGGCAGCATTTAGCCCTTGTTTCTTCTACCTGGCTGATTTCCATAAATGCAGGAGTGAGAATCCCTTTGTACTTTGCTAACAGCGTGGAGATCCGAGTGGTGGCTGCGCTGGTTCTCACTGCATCCCGTTGGGATTGGCAGCAGATGCCAGGCACTGTGGCACCCGGCAATTCCCTGTTTATCACAGGGAGTTCCTCTCTTCCTCTCGCCCTTCTCCCCTGGATTACCTTAAAATGCTGTTTTTCCTTCCATTGTTAATGTTGCTTAAAAGCAAGTGGATTTACAGGCTCCCAGTCCTGGGCACGGGCTCCTCTCCAGCACACAACACCTGGCGATGCCCAGAGGGGTGTTAATTAGCCGAGGAAGGTGTTAATTAGACAAGGGTACATCGGCAATAACACGCGGGGAACGTTCAGTCCTCCCACCCTCTGCGTGCGGACGGGATCAATAAGCAATTCAGCCATTAGAAATAAAGCTACTCCTATTATCTGCTGATCAATAACTCATTAGTCCTGGCCATACCTGCCTGGGAGCACCTCTGGAAGGAGAGGAGCTGGCAGCAAGGGCAGGGCACCCCCGTGAGCCTTTTGGTGCCCGAGGACAGCAGGATTTGCTCCCCTCCAGGGCTGGATCTGTGATGAATACGCAGTTGTAAAGAGCTTTTTATTATCGCACACCTCCAACCTGCCCGTCCCCGCTGCTGCCCCCACGGGAAATGCTGACAGTAATAGATGGCTGGCAAAGCAATTAGACACATTAAGCTGGAAAGTATGAAGCCGAGGTCAAAATTGTTTTCTTTCCTGAATTACACGGAGGGCAAAGTCGTTTTGCCGGGAATAAAAAACGACACAGAAGGTCGTGGTGAGCAGAGGGGAGCTGGGTGGTCAGGCTGCCCTGTGCCCCACACCCACTGGGAGATGCCTCCACAGGCTTTCCCCCCTCCCTATGCCCCAAAATTGGTGCATATGACTCAAACACTGAGCTGTGAGAAAGCCCAAACCCAGGCAAGAGCTTTTTGCTCCATTTATGGTCCTCTTTTTGCTTTCAGGCCACTTCCAGGCTCTTGAGTGAGCGCTGAGCTGGCTGTCCTGCTGTTTGAACGCGAGCCAGCCCTGAAACCAGGCTGTTCAGACTGGAATCAGGTTTATTAAATTGTAATAGGGTTTGTTACTCTGCTAATGCACCATATAAAAAAAGCTATGAAAATCAACTGCCAGGTATAACAACCTGCTCACTCCCAGCTCAAGTGTCTTGGCCGGTTTATAAGTGACTTTATCCTCAGCAGAGGAGGGAAAAGAGCCTCACTCTGCAGAGCTGGGGTGTTGTCCATTGTTCTGCTCCTACATCCACTCCCTGTTTGTGGCTGGGGTGACCCTGGACCATGCCAGGGGTTGGCTGGAGAGCAGAGGTGGCCAGTGCCCATCGAGTGTGTGCCCTCTGTTGAGGACAGTGCTGGTGGCAATGGCACCAGAGGTGAACACGAGCCTCTAGGACCCGAACAGATGGAATTTTTCCTGGGTATTAATGGAGTCTTTTGGGGAAAAGTGTGTCATTGGCTTTTCAAGCACTGGGTTGCCTCTCCTCGGATTATCCCATCTGCAGGAGTTGGCCTTTCCCGCAGCCCCGTTGCCTGGGGGGATGGTTTTGAGCAGAGGCAGCACAGAGCAGTGCCATTTGCTGGCCCCTGGTACCCACCAACCATGACCCATCACCCATCACTGGGGGGAGTTCTCCCACGTGTTCCTTTGGCCAGGGAACAGCTCACCTTGGCAGGGCAAGGGACCAGATGGGAGCTCAGGATGGGAGCACCAAGCAGGGTTTCCTGGTGGCACTGGGATAGGGGCGAGCTGGGCACAGAACCCAGAACTCTCCTTATGCTGGGCAAGGTTTCTCCTGAGACCTCCTGACTGGCTTTGAAGTGTCTGGTTGTGGCAGAATAATCACCTGTCCTGCACTGGGAAAGGATTTCCACTCCTTAAAAGTAGCTTTGGTGAGTTTTTGCTTTCTTTGAATCAAAGATCTGAGACAATTAATCACTGCCCACCTCCTGCCCGTGCAGTTAAGTGCTCAGCTTGAAACAGAGACCAGGAACAGGAATTAATCTTTCTGCAACAAGGTCTTCAAAATAACCATCACTGTCCCCCTGCTGCTCTGAAAGAGCTGTCCTGCCACCCTGCAGACCGAGGGGATCCTGCTGAAGGATTCACCAGCAGTGAAAAAGGGGCAGGATTGCTCTGCAACCCTCCCACACCTCCTGCTCCAACCCTTGCTCTTGAGAGGCTGAAACACAACTGGAGATGGGGAGGGGAGAAGGGGAAGGGTCTAGAGGAGAAGTCATATGAGAAGCAGTTGAGGGAGCTGGGGGGGCTCAGCCTGGAGAAAAGGGGGCTCAGGGGGGACCTTCTGGTTCTCTGCAACTCCCTGA
>JAWWEE010000069.1:6153500-6174688 GCA_035221455.1 Xenops minutus | reverse complement strand
CTCCAGCTCTCCTGGAGCCCCTTTAGGCTCTGGAAGGGGCTCTCAGCTCTCCCTGGATCCTTCTCTTCTCCAGGTGAATCCCCCCAGCTCTCCCAGCCTGGCTCCAGAGCAGGGGGGCTCCAGCCCTTGGGGCATCCCAAGGTCTGACTTGGCTGATCTGGTTCAGTTTTGAGCTCCAAAATCCTGTTCTAATGTATTTCTATCATGTGCACAATATTCCTTTTCTCTGGTAACGCTCAGAAAGTTGGGTTTGAACTTTTGGCCTCACAAATATGTTTGTCCCAGATGAGAAAGCAGACAGCTTGTGATGAAAATTAACTTGCACACAAAGGGACAGTCACCAAAATCAAGCCCTGCTTTGTTTCCCTAAGTGTGTTTAAGTGTTGCATGGATAGGAACAGATTATAAGAATAAATCACTTGTGAGCTGCACCTCGGGACCAGCTGAGTGATGGTTCTTGTCTCTCTAGATACCTCAGGTCCTTCTATCTCTGCATTTGAGCAGCCAATCTTTATACACATCCACGAGTACTTCAGAAAAAACAAAGTACTTAGTTGTCTGGTCCATTTTCTGGTATCACAAACTACACAGTGAAATTAACATTTTGCAGTTTCCACCAGTAAATCTTTTGTTGAGCCCTAAATCCTCTTTCGAGCCCTTCCCATCATTGCTTGTACAGTTGGGAAATTCACAGCTTCCCTGTCAGTAGATTTTATTTCCTAATTCCCTTTCTGTCTGAGAAGATTTTTCATCATTATTTGCACGATCTGAGATTCAAACCATCATCTCTTGCTTCATTCCCATGTTTGCTGTGAAGAATCTCCCTTTCCCCACCTAAGTCTTTATTTTCTCTCAGATCTCACAGGAGAAAAGCTGAGAATTCCTGTGATATTTTTTCCTTCCTGTTGCTACTTATGCACCTTGAGAAGTTGAGTTTTCCCTGCAGATACAACACTGGGAATGCTGAGTCTGACTTGATGCCTTCATAAAACACCTGACTAGGAATTCATTCTCTTGCAATTACTGATTCCCAATCCTTCCTCCAGGTACCAACCACCACAGATAACATTATTGCAATTTATCTATGGGAGTGATTTGCAGCAGCCTCCTTTCCCAAGGTGGTTTTGGAATAAACAAGCCAAGAAAAACCCAAGCCAAAACAAAACATAAACCCCCTCAGCCAACCAACCAGGAGGCCAGGTCTGCAGCAGGAGCTTTTATTCTTGTCTTTCCCATAGAGAAAGGAGGGATGTCAGGATTCTTATGCCTGGCAGAAGCTGTGCAGCTTCAGCATTTGGATCTGTCAAGGATTTATGTTGTGATGGGCTTGGAGGCTCCTGTCCCTTCTCCCTGCAGATTAGTGCAGCAGCTGGAAGAGCCCTAAATAGTGCAAGAAGGCACAACCAGTCCTTCCCAGGCTGGCCAGGGAATGAGGTGAGGGAGAGCTGTGTGCCAGAGGTTTGTTTCTTCAGATGCTTGGGGTTTATTTTATTCTGTCTTGAATAGGAACATGGCATCATTAAGGTTTGGAAAGAACTCTAAGATCAAGCCCAGCTGTCGACCAGCACCCTGGTCAGCACCAAACCACGGCCCCAAGTGCCACATCTACATGTCTTAAATCCCCCCAGGGCTGGTGACCCAAGCATGCCTTGGGCAGCTGTGCCAGTGCTTTACAACCCTTTCTGTGAAGAATTTTCCCCCTAAAATCCAACCTCCCCCTCCCTTGGTGCAACTTGAGGCCATTTCCTCTTGCCCTATGACTGGTTACCTGGGAGAAGAAATTAATGGGAATAAATAGGAACCAAGTCAGATTTGTCAGCCCTTCTGATTTAGGAAAACCAGTGGCTGACCTTTAAGCTGGCTGGATTCAGCCCGTGGGTTTCCTATGGCTTCAGCACATTTTGCTCCTTTTGTATGCCCAGTTAAGCCCCTGCAAATCTAAACCAGCAGCAGTGAGATTTCAGCCCTCTTCTATGCAGTGCTGGATCCAAAATGCTTTCTCAAAATATCTTGCATTTGAATAGTTCTTAGGGGTATCACTATGTTGGGGAAGACAGGCAAGAGGAGTGGAAAACATCCTTCCCCACATTGTGGAGCTACTGAAGAATAGAATCACAGAAAGCTTTGGGTTGGAAGGGACTTTAAAGGCCATCGAGTTCCAGCCTTCCATGGGCAGGGACACCTTCCCCTAGACCAGGTTGCTGCAAGCCCCATCCAGCCAGAGCTGAAGCAGATGGAATGTGATCCCTGGGTTTGCTTTAGATCCAGGGAAGCAAAGTGAAGAGCAGCTCAGCTAAAGCTCTGCAGATAAAGTGGGGCTGTGCAGCGTGGCTCAGTGGAGATGTGGGTGTGATAAGCCTAATAAGGAGTAAATCTGGGTATAAATGGGAAGGAATCAGTGTTTAAGTTTTGCATTTGTGCACTGCTGCAGAGCCTTCCACCACAGTGAGAATTAACTCTAATTCCTTGAATCTCCAGCACTTGTGTTTTCATCCTAGAGGGACTTGCAGTGCTCAGCTCTGCTTGGAGAGAGCTTTGCTGGTGCCAGCTCTGGGTGGGTTTGGTCACTGGCTGCAGCCTCTGTGTCCTGGGAGAGGGGCAGTGGCATTTATCCTGCCCCTGTTGGATGTCACCTCAATTCTAGAGGGGGTTTGGACCAAGAATTTGTTCTGAAAAGGCTGGACTTGATGATCTTGGAGGTTTTTCCCACCATTTCTGATTCCCTGTGCTCAGTTCTGGCTGCTGCAGGTGCCCAGCCAGAGCATCCCGACTGCCACTGCTTGCTGCTGTGTTGGGATGGGATTTCTCTTGCTGTTTTTTATTTCCATTTTTAAAATTAAACCATTTTGCTGTTGAAAAGAATGGGTGGTTTTAGATTTCAGGGGAGACAGAGTTTTCCTGGTAAAATGAACCTTTTTTCCCCCATCATTACATTTAATAATTGTACCTCACATAATAACCCTGTCCCTGAAAACAGGGGTGAAACTTCCCTGCCCATCACTGAGAGCATTGGAACTTTTATGCCATGTCAGGAAAATGATGGTAAAACCCGAAATGACTTCACAGAGCTCACATATTTCCTGCTAGGGATGAGGCTGCTCGGTTCTGAGGTGTATGAGCTGGTATGGCTTTGTGATTTTAACTTTATTTATTTAGTATAATCGTTGTGCTTTGAGCAGGGAAACATCCAGGTCCTTGTCTTTTCTCTGTCCTGTTTAAATCTCATCTGTAATATCAGAACAGCCAAAGTTCCTTGCCTACCTAGTGAAACAGACTGCTTAGGCACTAAGCCCTGGTAATCCACTTTCTGTTTTCATAACAGGAACTATAGGATGAAGATATGCACAGCTTGTGCTTGATGTAAGCAGAGAGATCATGACAGTGCTCCGAAATCCTTTTATTTTAAGATTTATTTAGATGATAAACTTCACATGTTTGTCCTTCATTTGTCATTTCTAACAAGGGATTTAGCCCAAAGCCAGCTTTCCATTCCTTCTACTACTCCAAGTTTCCTTTTGCCTGGAGATTTGTTCCTACAGGAGATTTAGAGATGTCACCTGCAGGATGTTAAGGCAAGGGGCTCTAAGGAGTGCGACTTCTGGCTCTTTATGTGACCTCGAGAAGCCAAAGCAGCTCTTTTCTCCTCCCCTTCCTTGCCTAAAAGTGAGGAGCTATTATTTCCTTCCCTCTAATCCCCAGTGCTTTCTCTTGCTCTTTATATAAGGGGCTTTGCCCTTTGCACTGACAGTGTCCACTAGGTATTTTCATAATCGTTATTTACACTTAGATTAAGCATTCATATTATCCAGTGGATGGCATTAATAATATCAAAATGCCATTTTAGACAATATTTAAGATCAGAATTTCCTATTGGAAATCAATGAGAACATCTTCCTAAAAAATCAGTGACCGGAACGTCCCTTCTTATATAAGAATATCTATATTTATCAATGCTGATCTAAGCTGTGGTTGCCTGTCTGTTCATGGCTCATACAGAATTGTGTGATGTGTTTCTCAGGGGCAACCAGTTACCTGTCAGGGGTGGGTGACACCAAGATTTAAATCAATTTCTGTTCAGATATAAAACAGAAGAGATGAAAAGCTCCATCTCCCACTCTGTCATGCCACTCCAGCCCTTGCCCAGGACACTGTTAAGCAGAAGGGGTTGTTCCTCCTCAGTCCCACTTGGCTCAAGGTGACTGAGCAATTCCCTGCTGGAGTGGGTCTGTTCAGAAATCTAACTTTATCTGTTAGTCAGAGCTGGGTCAGGGAGAGAGCCTTGATTCTATTCCCAGTCCTGAGCTGACTTACCCTGCTGGAAATTACACCTCAGTGTATCCTGGACAAATTTAGAGCCAGAGCTCAGATGTCAAGTGATCAATGCCATGGAAAACAAAGCTCTCTGTGCATATCTCTCTGTCCTGTAATAAATCTGTATATCTTACATATGATACATAACATTTGCACTTTGAAGTTGCAGAGGGATTACGGCTCTGTTTGCTGAATTTGGCATTTTGTGTTTATCTTGAAGGTTTTATACATACATATATATATTATATATAAATATATCCTGTATCTAATCTAGTCTGAGATGTAATCAGCAAAAAATTTCAGGGTAACCTTATCACCTGCAAGAAATCTGGTGGGAAAATATGCAGCACCAGCAGGAATTTAGATTAAAGATTTTTTAAAAAATCTATCCTTTCATCAGAGCTTTCTTCCTCATTAAACACGGAGTTTGCTCACAAGTATTTGCCAAATAAAAAGGGGAGAAATCGGTAAAAGTTAATACTGTACAATTAAGATCCTCTGAATTTCCCCAGAAGGTTCACCTTAGCTTAATTTAATATCCCCTCAGTTGTCCCAAGCCATCTGTTTGGCTGAGATGCAAAACAAATGTGTGTGTTTGGTGGATTGATTGTGGAAGCCTTGGGGGTGCCAAGAGCTCAGAGCACACAAGTTTGCTCACTGACCCCCCAGGGCAGCTGGATCTTCCAAAAGTCCTTCAGCCCACAGCAAAAAGCTGGGTTTGGCCTCCCTGGAAGGCACTTTGGATAATCCAGGGAGGAAGGTATAAAGTCTGTGTTAAATGATGAGCTTGGGCTCAGCAGCTCAGGAGCCACAGAGAGACTGACCTCGACACCTGCTGGGTCTGGGGTCCCTGTTCATGCCAGTTATTCCCTCCTGAGATTGTTGGAGGCAACTGCTGAGTTGGAAAGAGTAGGTTCAGATTGGATTTTGGGAAGGAATTCCTCCCTGGGAGGGTGATGAGGACCTGGCACAGGTTGGGCAGAGAAGCTGTGGCTGCCCCAGCCCTGGAAGTGTCCAAGGCCAGGTTGGAGCACCCTGAGCTAGTGGAAGGTGTCCCTTGGGCTGAGCCTTTGGGGTGGCCAGGGCTGGGCAGGTCAGAGCAGCAGGATCAGTGCTCAGGAAGGCTGAGAGCTGCCTTGGGCAGAGCTCCTGCTGATGCTTTTGGCATCCTTGGTGCTTTGGGGCATTAAAGAAGTGGGGGGTTTGCACACATGTGAGCTCAGGCTGCTGCTGGCACTTCCCCCTCTCCTTTTGGCTTTGGGAGAGTTACAGGGAGGCTCTTAGGGTGTTATCTAGGATTACAGGTCTTCCACAATTCCCTGAAGTTTCCCTCTGAACTATCAGCTTGTGTTTCAGATGGAGCACAGGCTCTAAATCCTGGCTTGGTTCAATGTGGCTTCCCTGACTGTGAGCTCAGTGAAGGGCAGGTGTGGTGGGATGTTAAATCAAGCTTAAATCTCTGTGATACTTTTACAGCAACAGCCAGACCTTTATTTTATTTATTTTTTATTTTTTTCCATGCCAGCGTAGCGTTCTCTGCCTCTGGACTTGCTGGTATTTCAACATTAGGTGTGGCTTAACAAAGATCAGTTTTTTATCCAAGTAAAATGTCAACAAATTTCATTCCTTGGAGACTGCTTTGATGTTTCACTTCTCCACTTTACACCAGGGGCAGAATAAGTTGCTTGGGGAATTCTTTAATATTCATAAGGTATTAGTTCACTGCTGTTTTAGATGTAGGTTCCTATAAGGTCCTCTGGGCAAGTAAATGGACTAGTTTGACTTTCAGTGATTTTTCATACATAACAAACCCTGTAGATAAGGAAAGGTTGGCCTTCTGCTGGGTAATTTTAAAAGTGCATTTATATTCATGAGTTATCCAGCAGTCACTGTTTCAAAACCATAGCATGGTGTTTAGATTTATAAAAAGAGGGAACATATCTGGAGCTGTGCTCAAATTTCTGGCCTCACTGTTCTTATAAGTCATATTTCCATGCAGTGCATCCCTGGGATGTTTTGTACCTGGGTGTTCTTTGTGCCTGGCTCTGAACACTCTGGAGCTCATTCTGTCACAGCTTTATCCTTGTGGCTTTGAGCACTTTGGTTATGGGATGGAAAGAAGCTCTCCAGGGCAGAACTGCAGTGTGTGCAGTGCAGGATGGCAAGGCAGTGCTCAAAACTTCTGAAAGCTGCCCCCAAATTGGGCTTTGGCTTAATGCCATAAATGTGCTTTCAGGAGCAGCTTTGCTTTTCCAAAGTGTCATTTCCCAGCTAAAATGCACTTTCCAGTTGTAAGGTAGGATTTGTTTTCCTTTGGCATCTATAAAGTCAACCTGAATTACTCTGGGTTTAAAATATTAATTCTGTAAAATTGAGAGCTCTCCCTTTTCTCTCTGAAAGCAGCTGTGCTTGTTGAACACAGTGCTGTGCCCAGCAGATACCTCCCCTTCCCAAAAGCTTTTCAACTAAATGTTTTAAGTTCTTGGCCTGCATCTTGACTGAAGTTTCATGGAATGGGTTGGGTTGGAAGGGACCTTAAAGGACACCCAGTGCCACCCCCTGCCATGGGCAGGGACACCTTCCACCAGCCCAGGTTGCCCCAAGCCCTGTCCAACCTGGCCTTGGACACTTCCAGGGCTGGAGCAGCCACAACCTCTCTGGGAATTCCATTCCAGGGCCTGCCCACCCTCCCAGGGAGGAATTTCTGGAAGCACAAGGGTGTCTGTGTGTGAGATACTGAAATGCAAATTCGTGCTGCGTGTCTGTTCTTCAGCACAGACAACAGGTTGTGTTTCCTTCTTTTTTGTGGGAACAGGATGCGGATGAGACTGGCTGCATCTGAGAAGTGAGCAGCTAGTGGGGAAATTCCTCTGAAAAATCAAGGATTGTCTCCTTAATACCGTGCTTTTTACTGCTTTGTGTGCCACAGACACTGGTGTGGGCAGCACTGGGTTTGAAACCAACTCTTTGGTTGCATTTGCTCAATACTTATTCCAGATATCTCAGCATTGTTTGGGCATGGAAGGAGGAGACAAACCCTTCTGGAACTCTTCTTATGTGAAAACAAAGAACAACGCTTCTATGAAATAAAGGAGCTGTAAAATCTGTTCTTTCAGCTGCTCTGTTGCAGATTCACGTTCTATCTGAGGGAAGAATCTTTGAATTGTGAAGTTGCAAAAAAAACCCCACCACACACACTCTCTCCCCAAATCCTAGTGTTTTAACTGATAATGCTCCACTCCTTGTTTTAAAGAACTTGATTGTTCTTCAAAACCTCCTGCAAAGGGCTGTCTGCTCTAACAACAAGTTCTTTTTGAAGAGCAGAAGTAGAAAGAATCCTAAGCATGGCCAGAGATTTCACCAGTGTAAAACACAGGCATCCCGAGGCGGAGAGCATTCCATAATGCTATTTTGGAATCTCTGACTGACTTGAAAAGAACTCGGTGCTTGTGTCATTTTATGTAAATTGGGCTCCGTCTGTCACTGCCTATTGTACGTAAAGGGCTTTGGAAAAGGAGGTTTTTTTGGGGATGCACGAGGCTATTTCTGCTGAAATAACCAGTGTACGCACATCCGTGACATATTTGTTTCCGTAAGCGTGGCACAATTACCCGTGGATGGAAATCAGAGGAAGATTTTTACAGCTGTCCCAAAGATAGCACGGAATAGTTTGCATTTTAAAGGAAGTTCTGAAGTATTTAAGTGGCAGGAAGGTGGAGGCAGGTGGGGGTCGGACTCTGCTCGCAGGGAACAGGGACGGGAGGAGAGGGAACGGCCTCAGCCTATGCCAGGGGAGGGTCAGGTTGGACATGAGGAGGAATTTCCTCCTGGAAAGGGTGGTCAGGCCTTGGAAGGGGCTGCCCAGGGAGGTTTGGAGTGCCCAGCCCTGGAGGTGTCCAAGGAAGGGCTGGAGGTGGCTCTCAGTGCTCTGGGCTGGGGGACAAGGTGGGGATGGGGCACAGGGTGGGCTCCGTGGGCTGGCAGGGCTTTTCCACCCTAAATGATTCTGTGATTCATCGTGCTTTGGGATGAGGTTTGAGGCGGTTGCTCCTGCAATCACGCAGTGTCCTGGAAGAGGAGGAGGAGGAGGAAGAAAAGAAGAGAGCATTCTCAACCTTTCCAGCCATCCCCCTTGTGCCGAGCCCTCGCACCAGGCAGGGCAGCAGTCAGGGCACATCTCCAACACTGTGTTTGCCAGGACAGGGCTCCTCCTGCCCTCAGGACCCCTCAGCTCCAGAGGAGGGTTCCCAGGGCATGCAGAGAGTGGCACACCCTCCCCTCCCCAACACCAGCCCTGCCACCACTCGTGGCACAGCCAGCTGCTGACCTCCTGCTCTGCTCACAGAGAGCCGCACTCAACATCTGGCGACACCTAATGAAACTGCGGGTTATTAATGACTTCCATGCAACATTTACAGTGAAAGGGCATTTCCCACAGCTGTTTAGATTTCAGTGGAGGCGTGGGCAACCTTTCTGTGGGATCCCCAGGGCCTCGCTACGCTAACAGCATTCGATAAGGAAAATTCAAATCAACTCCTTTCCATTCCCCCCCCCTCCTCTTTCTTTCTTAGTTCACAAACCATGAAGGAAACAGATGGGAATTGAAGAGAGATTGAAAATGACAAAGGAAGTCTAGAGACATTTATTTCCACTCAGAACAAATTAATTAGGATGTCTGGGGACACCTGATTAAAGTTCCTGACAGAGTAAGGGAGCTAAAGCACCGTTCCCTGTCCGTGCAGGGAATGCTTTAGCACATTCCATCAGCACAGCAGAGCTGGTGGGGCGAGGAGACCCCAGCACAGGCAGGGCTGGGCTCATTATCCACTGGATGTGCCCTGGGAAGCCATCACAGGATCCTGGAATGGTTTGGGCTGGAAGGAACCTCAAAGCTCATCCCATCCCACCCCCTGCCATGGGCAGGGACACCTTCCACTGTCCCAGGGTGCTCCAAGCCCTGTCCAACCTGGCCTTGGACACTTCCAGGGATGAGGCAGCCTCAGCTTCTCTGCCCAACCTGTGCCAGGGCTTCACCACCCTCAAAGGGAAGAATTTCTTCCACCTGCTCCACTTTCCAAGTTCCCAAAGCCCCGAAAGGCTTTTTTCCCAGGTGCAAGCCTTTCAGGCGGGTTATTCTGGGGATTTCTCGCCTGTATTATTTAGAAAGCCAATAAGAAAAAAGTTTTCAAGTTTTTTAAGTTGATAGTTTTCCACTTTCCCTTTGATATTGGGCTTTCTCTCCTCCTTCCCATTTATTTTGCATGACCGCCAAAGGGGAAGAGAAAGAAAGAAAGAGAAAGAAAGAAATAATAAAGTGTTAGAGAGCTAAACCTGAAGTCAAAAGGAGAAGCAGTGGGAGAAAGGCTGGGAACAGCCTTTAATCTTAGAGATGTTCTACCTCGGGGGATCCGCCTGCCTCTTACCAGGCAATTAAGTCCTTTATTAGGGAGCCCTTCATTAGGGAGCCCATCACTCCCTCCCCTGGGATCTGTGGCCGCACCAAACGCCTCCGAAACTGCAGAAGAGACTGGTTTAACTGGGAGCAGAACAGCACAAACCCAGCAGTGCCGAAGGATTCCCCTTTAGTGGGAATCGCATATCTCAATTAGCCGCTAATTGGGTGCGAAACTCCAGGTCCTGCCCCATAGAGCAGCAACTAGTCCCAGTTTTGAGGAAAGGGGGGTGGCTTCAGAGCCCGGAGATTCGCGGCTGGCTCTGGGTTTCATTCCGCTTTATTTCACGTTCTTTTGGGTATTTCCAGGCAATTTCTGCGAAACGTTCTCCCAGCTCAGGCTGCAGCCAAAGCAGGAGGGGGGTCCCTGCCCTGTGCCAGTTCCCAAAGCCTGGCCACCGCTCCCAGAGGGATGTGCTGGTGCTGCCAAGGTGTGCAAACTCCGCACGCTGATCCTGCCAAATGACAGCATAACGAGCCACTTCCATTTGCTGTCTCCTGATCTGGCTGGAAACATCACAGCACATGGCAGCAAAACGCTGTGTTTAAATCCGTAATGACTCCTGGCAACATTCCTAATATAAATCAAGGGGGATGTAGTTATGGGAGAGAGCGTTTTTATGACCCTATCTTCATATCATCTGTCAAAAAGACAATTTGGCCTCTGCAGTATTCATCTATTTTTATCTAGACATGTGCACTTGTTACTTCCATGCTATCACCTTCCAAATGGCAAGATTTATTTTTTTCCTGTTAGCCTCAGGAATTGCTTCCATTCCCCTGGATGCTGTGGGTGGGTAACCAGTGGATACACATTTATGGCCTGATGGAAAGTGTTTGAAAAGCCCTTTGAAACCCACTGTGTGGGTTGAAGATGACACATAGCAGGGTGGTGTTCCTGCCCCAGCCAGGACACAATTACCTGAGATGAAACAGCAAAGTCCTTCCTAAATTAAATATATATAAAATCTGCAATTACCAAGCTGTTTTCAGCATAGACTGCTGTCAGCTCCTACACGTTCCTGTTCAGTGATGCCTCAATTTGTCACCACCGCTGAGCCCAAAGTACTTCCATTATTCTGCACTCTGAGGGGACCTTTACCAACATTCCTATCACCCCCAATTCCTTTTTCTCTCCAGCTTCTCATTCCTACTGTCCATGACATGCAAGTGAGTGCTGATGGAGCTCAGTTTATGACCCCCAAGAGGAAGGAATGAAGGGAGGGAGGGAGAACATTTCAGTGCATGTGTGTGAGGGGGTTCTCTCCATCAATAATTTCTGTTTAAAATCTGACAAACTCCGTGAAATCAAGTTTCCTTATTTAACTGACTGTGAGAGGATGCAATAAAGCTGCTTTGGGGGAAATCTTCCAGAGGCTGCAATCATGGGAGAGGGGGTAGGATCACCTCTTTCCTCCCCAGGAGAGAGGAAAGGATGAGCAGTGAGTGCTGAGGCTGAGCCCAAGCACTGCAGCAGCAAAACCCACAGCGTCCCATGATTGCAAGACCAAGGCTAAAGTTTCTTTATTAACCTTATTTTTAATCCTAGCAGAAATTCTCCTCATGGGAGCTGACCATCACCAAAATACAAACCCCCCAGCTTTTATGGCATATTCCTACTCCAAACCCCAAGATCCATGGGTATCAGTGTGAGCTTTCTCTGCTGTCCAACAGCATTTGGAAATTTGCTGTCTGCGGGAGCACAGACACTCAGGAAAGCTAAAGGCAAACTTTGCTTATGAAGCATTTCGTGCCCAGGGTGATTGGATGCTGCCCAGGGGCTTGCAGGGATGAGCAAACACGGCGATCTAACCCACGCACGGGGAGGACACTCAGACCTTCTGCCACTTCCCTCCAAGAGCAGGGCATAAATCAGCCTGTCAGCACAGGCAGTGCTAAGAGAGGACAAGCTTTTGAAAAACCCCCCTTTATTCATGTCACCATCCATCTCCCTGGTCCCCAGGCCCCTTGCACTGTGCCAGCCGTCATTGCTGTAGTTTTATGGGGATGGAGCTCTATGTCCCTCCCTCCTCCTGCCCAGGAACCTCCATCCACGCTGAAGGAAAGAATAATAAAGAATAGGAATAAAAATACAAAAGAAAAACTAGCTAACAACAACAGTATTAACAATAATAATTAGAAAAACACCAGAAGAATGAGGATTTTTGCTCGGAGCTTCTTTCCCTGGCCAGTTTAGCTGCTTGCATTGCCCTGGCAGAGGCTGGCACATGCCCCAGCAGCAGGGACCAGCTCCCCCAGAAGCCACAGGAGTGACAAAGAGTTGGTTGCACTCTCAGTGCCATGAGAGGTTTGCCATTCCTCATGGAAAGCTGTGGCCACCCACCCTTGGGTGGAGGTGACCTCTGCAAGGGCCTCCTCAAGGGCTATTCCAGCAGGCAAACAGCATGGAGCTGCTGGGTTCTTTCTCTCCCTCCTGTTCTGTGAAAATGCCCTCTGGGCATCACGTTGTCTAAGTGGAAATTTGCCCATTTTCCCGGGAATTGAACCTGTAACAGGTCTGGCACAGCCTCCCTCCCCTCTGTGTGTTTGCAAAGGGAGAGCAGGATAGACTCACCCCCCTTGACTTCTGCTGTTAGATAGCAACGTAGATATGGAAAGCATAAGGGAATCACAGAAATAATGATTTCTTCAAAAGGATATAATTTGGAAACAGCTTTCCTATTTCTACTTTATTGGTTATTTTTAGTTGAGCAGCTGTTCTTCTGGTGTTGATATAAAATCTGTTTCTTTCATCCCTAAAGGAAGAAATTCTTTATTCTTGTGGCTATAGAATTCAACTTTAGAGGTCACTCATTGTTTCCAAGTTCAGTGAGCTCTGGAAGGAATCTATATTCTTCTCATATGGTTGCTGGGCATGAAAGCAATCTCTAAATACTCCGAGGATAAAATGAGGTCAAACCTGCAATTCCACACGGCCACTGCCGAGGGAAGGCAGCACTCCGACCCACCGCTTTGTTTCTGTCAAAGCAGTTTAGAAAACAGCAATGGGAAATTATTTTGCAATAAATAGAAACCTGCAAGCACAGGTGGGCTGCAGCCTCGGGTTTTCCTTCGAGCTATTCCCCTCAGAGGAGATCGGGCATTTCAAGTGGCTGCTCTAAATTGGTAGGTGGAGGACGAGCTGTTTCACGTACAAATCCTTCCAGCTGCATCATTTACAAAGCAGCAGGACCTGCACGTGTGTGCCAGGGCAGGGCTGGAGCTGCGAGGTTTTCCCTTTGCACGTGGGTTGAGATGGTGCTTAGAGGTGGGGAAGAGCATCCAGCACCTCACAGCTCCTCCAGGACAGGAGCTGCCCCCTCTGAGAGAGCTGGAGCAGGAGCTGGGGCAGTTCTGCCAATATCTGTCCATGAGTGGTGGGGATGAGCTGCTTGGTGAGCTTGGAGGAAACACCCTCTGGTGCCAGCTTGGCATCAGGCAGGGCTGGCTGGGGGCTGCATGGCCAGATCCACTCCCCATTTCCATTTCTCCCTCATTATCATCAGGGTTGGAGAAGACCCCCAAGGATCACTAAAGCACATTGTGGATGGGGGTGTTGCAGGCCAGGGGTGCTGCAAAGCCACCCCTTCACCCCAGAGCTGGGGGGGGGGGCTGAATGTTGCCCTCGAATAAACCCCCAATTACCTTGCCAAGACATTTTCCTTTCTTCCCTGTGCAGTTCATCTTTGAAGCCCCCATTGTGTCTGAACCTGAGGAGAGACTTTAATTACATCCTGCTCGTTTCCAAGGTGGGTACTACAATGCCTTTCCTGCTGCACGAAGGAGCTGGGGGATTTTACAAAAGCATTAACACCCCATTCTAGAGAAAATCGAGCGTTTTCAATGTCCCCCAAATTGCATTTAAAAATTTCACACAATTCAGCATTTGCAAAAGTTGCAATTAGCTAAGCCAGGGCTGAATCTCCCAAAATAACCAGCTCCTTCCTTTTCTGGTGCTTGTTATAACACCCAGAGGTTGTTAGACATTCTCACACCATCAGATTGTAGTTAGAGCCGATTCGCATAATAGAGACTATAAAACCAGTTTCTTTTTAACCCTCTTCTTACAAAAACTTCCTTTCCTCCAGCCAGCTGGGTTTGAACTAGCCAGAAATACTGACAGACTTTTGCTAGAGGAGATCCAGGAAAATTTCGACATCTGTGGAAGTGCATGCAAACACGTCCCTGCTTAAGTTGTCTCCTTTTTGTGCTCTGAAGCTCAAGCCCTTTACAAAGTTAATCTGATACACAAACTAGAATTTATGTATGTATGCATATACACACAGAGTCAATCTTATCTCCTGCATTTTCTATTTCATGTGTCAGCAACTCTATATAGAAAAATATTGTGTGTATAAAGAATCTTTGCTCTGACTGTAAAACTGCAGGTTTCTCTGGGTGAGAAACATTATCTGTTTAACTGTGCAGAGCAGCACTACAAATCCAGAGAGAACATGAGGCCACATTATTCTGTTGCTGTCGCCCAAGGAGTTTGGGCAGCATTGTGGAAGGATGGAATTTTTCCATGGAATGGTGGGATTTTGGGATTCACCATGGCTTCATTGCTTCCACAGAAGCCCTGGAAGTGTCCAAGGCCAGGCTGGACAGGGCTTGGAGGAACCTGGGCTAGTGGAAGGTGTCCCTGCCCATGGCATGGGGTGGGATGGGATGAGCTTTAATGTCCCTTCCAACCCAAATATTCTTGATTCTATATAGGCCCCCTCTTTGAGAAAGGGTTATAAAACATTTAATTGCCTAAATACCTGGGTTCTCTCCTCACCTGGAGGAAAACATCCAGCCTTCTATGTCTGTGCCATTGCTCCTGCTCCAGCACAGCCCAGCAGTGGGGGTCTGCTGAAACCCCACATTTTGCTCACAGGAGCTGCCAATCCCTTTTGGAGTCTGTCAGCCCGGAATTCTGACCAACAGCAAAGAAAAATAAGCTGTTTAAAAATAAGCCCAAGCAACTCTCTGTGTGTAACTCATTGAAGTAAAAAAAAAATCGCCCACCGCAGCTTCAAGATCTTCGTAATTAATACACATAAAGTGATTGATTGACCTCAAAACTTTGTGGCAGAAAATCTATTCACTTGCCAATCAATCCAAGAAGAGCTGCCATTTAAAGAGGACTAAGACAGATGGCACCGATGAATTGGGCTGTGGAGAAACGAAGCTGGGAACACCATGTCCATTTTTCACTTTAATCTACCCCCGATGCCAGCGGGTTCATTTGCAGAGCCCGTGTGCAGGGCCATGCTCTGGGTGTAAAACAACTGGCTGAGGCTCAGGGAGGGCTGAGAATTCCCTGCCACGAGGTGGGAATGGGATGAGGAGTGTTCTACCTGAGGTGGGCTTTGCCCCAGGCCATGGCAAGAGCTGCTGGTTCCTGGCACTGAAGGTCCACCCGCTCTTCTGAGGGGCTGGGCAGCTCTGCAGGGCTTTGGGAAATCGTGGGAAAATGGGATTTGTGAAGCCAAGTTGAGCTTCTCGTTATTACAGATACAGGGTGTGTGGCTGAGGAGGATGTGCAGCAGCACAGACTGGGGCTGAGGACAAAGAGCAGGGCTGAGAAGTGCTGCTGTCACCCCCCCGTGTCACCTGTGCTGGGTCATGCTGTGACCTGCACTTCCATCTGTACCTCTTTTGGGAACAGAGAAGCTCAAGGGCATTGCAGTGCCTTGGTCTGTGTGAGCAGGTACCTCCCGAGTTCCTGGCAATGCAGTGGAGAGCAGAGAATGATGGAATGGTTTGGGCTGGAATGGACCTCAAAGATCCTCCTCTTCCACCCCCTGCCATGGGCAGGGACACCTCCCACTAGCCCAGGTTGCTCCAAGCACTGTCCAACCTGCCCTTGGGCACTTTCCTCC
Source organism: Xenops minutus (assembly GCA_035221455.1). Classification (NCBI taxonomy): domain Eukaryota; kingdom Metazoa; phylum Chordata; class Aves; order Passeriformes; family Furnariidae; genus Xenops; species Xenops minutus. Next base: position 6,159,058 of record JAWWEE010000069.1, on the reverse strand, counting down.
CACTTCACCTCAGATCCTGCAATGGAAAGTCCTTTCTCCCAGCTTCGGGTCATTGAAGCTGCTGCCAAATGGTGATGAACCCCCCAAAGGTTCTGCTCTTACACAGGGGGATGGGAAAAGCAGCCCAAGAGACAGGGATGGGTTTGTGGGAAGTTATTCCAGAGTCTAAACCAAAGCCAAGTTCCTTTCCATACAACACTTGGAGTTTTCAATAAAAACCCCACTTTATCCCATGAAAGCAACGACTGCCTTGGCCACGTGGGCAGCAAATAATTAAGAAGTGCAAATGAAGGTGTTTAGGGAAGTGTTTTGCTGCGTTTCAAAGGGACACACACACAAAATCAGCCTTCAAAGGCTGCCAGTGCCCCGAGCTGGTGGGAATCTGCCTGTGCCACCTGCTCCCCCCATCCCAGCAGGAGCAGAGTCTGTGCACACACACTAATTGCTCTCAGGCATGGGGGATTTTGGGTTTTTTTAAAAAAAGCAATTCCTTCTTTCTCATTCAAGCCTTTTCTCTTTCCAGATGAAAGCGAAGTGCATTAATTTCTCCTGATTTAGTGGAACCCCAGCTCTGTTTACACTGACTCAACGTTTCCTAATTTAAACCCGGGACATTTGTAATTTCAGATCCATTTGCAACCGTTCAGATTTTAATATGTTAGCCTGAACATTTTCACGGAGGATGCTGAGCACTATTTTCATTATAATTACTGTCGCAAAAGAGTTTTTGGTTCTGTCAGCTCCACTTTTAATATTTTATAATCGATACCCAGATAAATAATAACACAACCAGGAGCCCCTTTGCGAGTGATACAAATGATCCTGGAGCCCAGTTAATGAGATTAGCTTTCTGCAGAGAGAAATTAAAAGAACATGTTAAGATTGTTGTCAGCAATATTATATATCTTGGAGGGGAAAAGTCCCAAAATCCTGCTGGTGCCACGACTTGTGCTGCAGCCAAAAGAGGGATCCTGGGAACCCACTGGGGGTGGAGAGTGGGGTCTGTCCATCCCCCTGGCCCCACCAGCAACACCCACGTCCTGCATCCTCCTGGGGCCACAGGGTGCCCATGGGGAGATCTGTTCCCTCACCCTAGGAGAGGTTTTTTCCCTGTTTTCCTATTTCTTTTCTTTGGGGAAGAAGAGTCCCTGTCCTTACCTACATGGAAGTAACATCCCTCCTCCCATCGATTGGACAAGGAGAGTAATACCAGTAGCTGATCTTCCATTAATTACAGGGACAATTAACTGCAGAATCCACACACTACCATTGCCTGTGACTAGTGGGAGATCATTATCTCGCCTGATAGGAATTCATTGCTATTTTAAGGTGTGGCTGGAGCTGCCCCCCTGCACTTAGAGCAGAGTTGTGCTGCCCCATCCTTCACCCCATCTCCTGCAGCCAGGGTGCTCCCTGCCATCAAACTGTCCTAAATCACCCTTTCTGGGCAAATAAAGGGCAGGCACGAAACAAACAGCACATAAACACCACGTGTTGAAGCAGCAGAGGAGCACGGTTCAAAAACAAAGTGGCTTTTCCCTGGGGAAGAGCTCCCATCCCATGCCAGGTTAATTCTGGGGGTCCCCACAGCTCAACTCTCCCTGCTCCCTATTCCCCCAGCTCAGGGTTTACCTTTCTTTAGAAGGAGGACAATATTTACTGTCAAAAAGAAAGTTGCACTGACAAAACAGTTTTCTGTTTGCCAAACACCCAACAAATCCAATAACCAGCAGCCCCCCTTGGCCAGCCCCTCCTCTCCCCTTCCTGCCAAGGGAATAGTCCCCACAAAAGCTAATTTTGCTCCCACAGGGCTTTTTCTTGCCAGATGATATGTGAATATTCCAGGGCAAGAGGCTGTTGCTGCCAGATAATGAGATAAATAACAAATAAAGAGGCCCTGGCAGGTGGTGGGCACGGGAGGCAGAGATGCTGCTGTGATTTACAGGAGCTGAGCTCTACCCCCTGAGCCATAAAGCACGACTCTGCAACACCATGTATAATTAAAATCCTAATATCTGTGGGAAGCAGATGTATTTAGGAGGACCATAATCATGGCTGAACACAAATGGAGTTCATTCTCCCAGGTGCAGGACAGTTTCCAGCAGGTAATAGCTGCCTGCAGTGATGTTTCCCTCCCTCCCCTCTTCCCCCAAGCCTGACCTCTTGATGGTTTAAATTAAGCAAAGGCAGAAACAGCTCTCCATGAAGAGAAATGCATTCATTAGCAGCAGGCTCTGAAAGGCCTTCATCAATTTATGGCATCTAAAAACCTATTCTTGAGTGATATGTTAGAAATCGACTCCCAAAAGTCCATTGCTGGTTCAGGTGCCTCAGAATTTCACGTTCCTGGATGGGCACATCTGGAATTCCCCTGAGCCTGTGTCCCCACAGGCACAGCCACTCACTTGTGCAGTGATTTTTGAAACTTTTCCCACATTTTAAATGGCTCATATACAAGATATCACCATGGGAATTTGGTAGAACCCATCCTTGCTGAGTTAACTCCAGTATTTGGTGACAGAAAGAACAGATAAAGGGCTCTAGTCAGGCAGCAAGTCATGGAAGAAGAGAAGACAAAATCCTGAGAATACAAAGTTTTAAAACAAGTGTTCTGAGTCTCAGTGGAGAAGATATTCACAGCTTGCACTGTGGTTTGCCCTGTGATGTCAAAAAACCAAACCAAAATGAACTAAAAGTGTGGAAATTTTTTACACAAGGGCGTGCAGTGACAGGACAAGGGGGAATGGTTTGAATTGACAGAGAGAAGGTTTAAATTGGATATTAGGGAGAAATTCTTGGCTGTGAAGGTGGTGAGACCCTGGCACAGGTTGCCCAGGGTATCCCTGGAATTGCTCAAGGCCAAGTTGGACTGGGTTTGGAGCAGCCTGGACCAGTGGGAGGTGTCCCTGCCCACGGCAAGGGGGTTGGAATCAGATGAGCTTAAAGGTCCCCTCCAACACAACCCATTCAGGGATTCAGTGACAAATATTCCAGTTCCTACCACGGTAGTTCAAATCCTTGCATTGCAATGATCTTCAGTGCTGGATGGTGTGGAATATCTCACAGCAATGCCATTCTCCTGCTGCTCCAGTCCACATGTACAGGAGGCTGCTTAAAATTCACAGCAGATGCCTCCGTGGCAGCCCTGCTGCTCCCAGGGAAGTTCCCATCTGAGCACAGTAAACTTCAGTGGAGAACCATTGATTTGCTTCCAAGCAAACCTCTCTTTCAGGTCGTGAGAATCATCAAAAGATATTTGGAGCCATTTGTATGCAGATGTGTTTATTTAATCTGAAGCTGTTTGTGCAACTGCATTGTAACGAGAGGAGGAACGGGAGATAATTTCACCGAGCTCGTGTTCTCTTTTTCTTCAGCAACAAAACCCCCCTTGGTGTTCTTTGCCAGGGCTCAGAGTGCCTTTGAAGAGCACTGACTTCACCATCCAAACCACAATGGGGTGTCACCACTCAGGGGGTCAGAAACTGAGGCAGGGACTTAGAGCAGTGTCCCCAGGCAGAGCAGAGCTTGCCTGAAACCTAAAATTTCACCTGAAAATATTCCAGACGAAGAAGCTTGTCTATTATCCCTCTAATCAAATGGTCGTGTAAAGCTTCTGGGTGAAAACTAAAGAGAAATGGAGGCAAAAAAAAGAAGAATGGGAGAGATGTAATGGAAGAAAAGCAGAGATAAAGTGCTGCCTGGAGAGAGGAGTGAGGAAATATGCCCCACGAAATAAATTGAGAAACATGAGGAGATGATGAGATCTCATTTATCTCTCCTACGTTGCTCTCTCAGTGATTGAGCACTAACAGAGCAATAAAAGGGCTGGTCTGAAATCTTCTCTTGTTCAGAATTCACAAGAACACCCAAAGAACAAGCTTTTAGCACAGCTATGAATATTTTTTAAGACTTTTTAAAGAGGAACAGATATTTTGCCTCACTAAGTCTCTATCGTCATTAGAAGTTGCTCATGCAAATTTAGAGGAGTAAATTGCTATTAACTGGGCAATTAAACATCTAATTTGGGCAGAAGGTGAAATGAGAATCCCTGCTTCTCCCCACACTGTAACAGAGGAGCAAATAACTTAAGCAGGGAAGGGGTTTGTGAACCAAACTGTGATTCTGAATCCTCCAGAAGGAACAAGGGGGACTGGACAAGCATTTACAAACAAGCCACTGACATCGGTGCTGTCCTTATAAATGTCCCCCCTTGAGCCCAGCAGTGCCTGGAGGTGACAGGGACCTCGAGGAGCACCACCACCCTCAAACCATGCAGCCAGAGAGGGGGAAGAGCCTTTTCCCCTGAGAATTTATGCTCTGCAGTCCCTTCCATCTGCTCCTGACTGCAGAGCTGGGCTCCCCCCAGCCTTACAGTGTTGGGATTTGGGGTGTTCCCCTCTCCCCACAGCCCCCATTTATTCCCAAATAAATGCCCTCATTTATTCCCAAAGCAATGCTATCCCCAAACCAATGGGAGTTTCCCTTTGGAAGGCTTTGCTGGCTTTATATTTGGAAGCATAATTTGGAAGGTTTGGAGAGAAAATGTGGCACATTCCACAAATACCTTATGAAATGGGGTAAAAATCTAGTGAAAAGCCACCCAACAAATGTGGGCTGTCCCTCCCTGGGGTCAGGGCTGGCACTGCCATGGTGAGGAGCAGGGCTGGAGGAGCCACCACAGACCATCCCTGCCCTTGGCTGACACTCAACACCCAGACAAGCCCAATTAAGCAAAGATTTAATTGTGACTCTGGAATAAATGAGCCCTAGAGGAGCAACACCTCTCCCACCTCCCTCAGCCCACACAGCCCTGGGTGTGCAAGTCAGATAAAGTGTTTTAAGCCAGAGGAGTGGGGAGGAGATCAGAATGTTGGGCGGCTTCAGGAGGAAGATGCTTAAATGTCCTCAGAGTTTAGGAGGATTTTTCCCTTTTAAGAGGCAATAGCTTTTGTAATGGCTGTGCATAGATTTTATTTTTAGGACAACCTATCTGGAGACTTAGTGTTGGCAGTGCAAAACCTCTCTATTTGCTTTTCATTAGAGCGATTTAATTTGCATTTGGCTACTATGAGAACTCCTTGTTGTCAGCCAGAACAGCAGCAAATGGCTTGCCTGGAAATCTGTCCCAGTGCCCCACGCTCTGAGCTGGGAGTGGCATCAGCCCTGCAATCAGACCCCTCCAAAAATGCTGTTCAATTGAACTCCCCCTCCTCTCCCCAAGCGCTGCTGGATTTTGTTCAGGAGCTTATGTTGAAGATGAGAAATAATCCCTTCCTGCAGGGAACTGCAGGACATGCAAGTGCCAACAGCTTCCAACATGATGGTCCTGGGATGAGTCCAGGAGAAAATAACAGCTCTCTGAACCCCTCAGTCTCAGAGGATTTCCCTGTCTGGGGGTGGACAGACCTCACTTTAGGGAATAGTAACAGGATCATAAAATCATAGAACTACAGAATGGTTTGGGTTGGAAAGGATGTTAAAATCATCCCATCCCACCCCCTGCCATGGGCAGGGACACCTTCCACCAGCCCAGGGTGCTCCAAGCCCTGTCCAACCTG
>JAWWEE010000069.1:6139787-6153400 GCA_035221455.1 Xenops minutus | reverse complement strand
CCAAGCCCTGTCCAACCTGGCCTTGGACACTTCCAGGGATGGGGCAGCCACAGCTTCTCTGCCCAACCTGTGCCAGGTCCTCATCACCCTCACAGACTCATATTTTGGTGTATTGGAGAATTTGGGCTGTTTTGGTCGTTCTGTATAGGTCTTACCACCTTGAAATCTTGTGGTTCAAATAGAAATCCCGGGTGGTGCCATGGAAATTCCATTGGAAGCAGTGGGAAACTGCCTCCAGGAGGTGGATGTGGCAGTAAAGCTCGGGGATGTGACTGAAACACTAATGTTATGATTAAAATTCGGGGAAGCAATTAGTGTTGTGATTGCAGCACTGAATACATTCAGCAATGGGGGAAGCAAATGGGAGAAGCTCTGGAGCTGTGAGTGATGGCACAGGAATGTTCTGGAAGAGCAGAGCTCAAGTCTCCAGTGGTTTGCTCTCACTGCATCACCTTATCCAAGGCCATCACCAGCACTGGAATTCCAGGCTTGGACCCCTGTCCTAGTAACTCCTCTTGTGGTTTCACTCTTACATTTGCCACCTTCCTGAAGTTTCCGTGTCCCCCACGGCTGTGTCTGAAGCTGGATGGAGAATTTCAGTGCCTGTTCCTCCCTATCCTCCTTAGCATTCCTCCACACGTCGCTGGGGCTGTGTCTTCAAGGTTAAAAAATTCTGATGGCAAGTCAGATTGCTGGTCTGAAGTTTCCCTTTGAAGTGTCTTTTGGAGCCACTGGGGAAGGAGCAGGAGGGGAAGAGCCGTGTAGAGCCCTGACCCACGGGCTCGTGCCCAGAGATTTCTGCTGGGGGAAAAGCTGCTGCTCCAAGAGAGAGGGAAAACCAAAGGAAAATTAATCAGGCAGCCTTTTGTTTTCAAAACCGTAGCTCTTCACCCACTCAATATTCATGGGAGGTAACTGGATACGTAACAGGAATTGAAGCCTATTTCAGTGTCCTTTTGCTCTTCCAGCAGGGCATGACACACGTCGTGACACTGAGAGAATAATTAGAATTCATCCCTGGGAAAGAAAACTCAGTAATTACCATTAAAAATAATCTTCAAGCAAGAAAGTCTGCTGAGGAGTGATCAGCAATGAGGCTTGGAGCAACCTGGGCTAGTGGGAAGTGTCCCCATGGCAGGGGGTGGAAGGAGATGAGCTTTGAGGTCCCTTCCAACCCAAACCAGTCTGTGATTCTGTGAATAGCAAAGCCCTTCAATAACACGTGCTGGCTGGTTAAACTGACCTCAGTGCCTCTGCCTGAGTGCTCCAGGACACGCTGCAAAGCCTCTCTGAGCACTTGTGCCCTGCCCAGCAAGAGCTGCAGCATCTCGAATGCACAGCCATTTTCCTGGTAGGGAGCAGAGGCAGAGGGGTTTGGAATCACAGCTGCTAATCCAAGGCATGGAAAGCACACAGACTTCAGTGGTTTTCCCTGGAACTACTTGAGGTTTTCAGGTTGGAAACGTCTTTTATAGGAATTCCTAAAAATCCATGTGTTCTCCTGTGGGATGGGAAGAGCATCTCTGCACTGGGGATGCTGCAGGGCCAGCACTGTCAGGTAAACCCTGATCCAACAAACCAGCCAAGCAAAGCACCGTTTAATACAAATGGTTGACATTTAATACGTGAAGAATTCGCTTCACACTGTGTGTCCATTTATTTTTGGTGGCCTGGGATCCCTGCTCGGTGTGAAACCTCAGCAGGGAGGACCTGGGCTGAAAGAGTCCCTTCATTTTCTGCCAGGCAGTTTGATTTTCCAGGGGCAGCAGGGCTGGCTGGTTTAAATTCTTTTGATCAATTATTTTTTCAACCGTTACTTGCTGGAATTAAGTGAGTTTTGATTGGAAAATAAGCTTAACTAACTGCTTTATTAGTCAGCAGAAACTGCTTTGGCTAATTGACAGAGGAAATATTGGAAGAGAAATCAAGATCTGGAAAATGTTACTCACCAGGAACAGTTCAGCTCCCCTCAATCATGTTAGCTTTCCATTTTGTGGTGATATTGAATTCAGGCATCTTACAGGCTCTTTTTCAAGGGGAAATAGAAAATCTTCCTGGTAGTGGAAAGTAATTGCGTTAGATTTATTGAAATAAAGATGATTCACCCAGATTTGTGACTGGGAATGTGAGTTCTCGAGGTGTAAAAACCCCAACCTGGTAACTTGATTCACTTTCTTGTAAAATTAAAGGTTCATTACTCGAGATGAAGGAGGTGGAGAGGGGTCACAGCTCATTCCCAGCCACCCAGTGCCCACGATGGCCCCTTGGAAAGTTCTTCCCAGATGCCAGGAGGTGGGGAATGCTGGCAGTGGGGTGTGATGGGCAGAGCCTGGCTCTGGAGCTGGCTCTTTACTGCCACACGAGCAGCTACACCTGCACATGGGCTTTCTCCAATGCAGGCATCACCAGCATCACCATGCCAAAGTGGCTGAAACCACTAACCCTAACCCCAACCCTAACCCTAACCTAACCCTAACCCTAACCTTAACCCTCTGTGCTTTTATTCTGAATAAAAGGAAAACTGGGATGGCTTTGACCCTTCTGCACCATGATCATCCCTCACTCCAGCTGCTGATGGGCTGTGAAAGTGAATGCCCTGGGCTGGGCTGGAGACAGTCGCTCCCCCAGCCCATGGGGATGTGAAGCCCAAGGTTGGCATCCCCCAGGAGCAGCAGAGCCCACAGCCACTGTCTGTGGCATCAGGGTGCCTGCCCTGGCTCTCCATCACACTGACAGCTCCTGGAAGCCTCTGAGTGGTGCTGGCTCCCAGTGGCACCATCAATCCCAGCCTGGCAAGGCTTCTTGGCCCCTACAGAGGTCAAAACCAAGGGGAATTCAGGCAGTGGCCATGAAAACAAGAAGGGGAAAGGGAAGGAAAGCTCTGGGTGTGCAAGGAAGGTGAGTCAAGCCATGGAGCTCCACATCAACCCAGAGGGGGGAGGTCCTGAGGGGTGTGCTCAGGTGTGTGGGGCTTCCTGGCACTTGGAATCCACCTGGTCCTCAGCAGGATGGACCAGCTCCTCCTCCACCTCTTTCTCTGAGGCTGCTGAGCTGCTTGAGCTGAGGGAGCGCCTGAGTTCACACGGAGCTGCCTCTCCAGGTTGGAGTTCCATGGTCCAGGTCATGAGCTGTGGGCACAGGGCATCCTCACCTGCTCCTGCCCACCTTCAAAACCACCAGAAGATAAACCCAAGAGCTCTGAAATGCTGATGCCCAAGATCTGTTCCCAACAAGAGAGGCTTCACACTGGATATTTTGGTTCAATTAGCACACTGCCTGTGTGTATGTACTGAAACTGAGAAACAATCATTCCAATTCATGTTGTACAGCTTGGCCTGAAGTTTCCTCTACAGTGAATTATTAGCTCGGTGATAAATACATTTTGTCATTTCCTACATCATAAACATTTATTCCTAGTACTAATTAGAACAGATTCATTGTCGCAGAAGTTGTAAGTGTCTATAAAAGCTCGCTGTTGTTTCACTAAGCACTCTGCAGGCAGCTGTGCCCCCACAAATCTGGGATACAGTACCAGATGGCAGATATTCCTGTACAATTAGCCAGCAAGGCTGGGTTACCCACTTACCTGGGTAATTAAGGAGTTGGGAGAAAAATGTTCAGCCAAGGCAGAACTGTGAATATTGCATCCCTCTGCCTCTGCTTTTGAGCCTTATGTTCACTGTTGGCTTTGAAAACAGAAGGACAAGGGTTGGAGCACAAAAGGAGCTTTTCCAATTGCTCATGCTTTTGAGGGATTTTCCAGGCTTGGGGTGGTTGGTTTTTTTTTTTTTTTTGTTGGTTATTTGTTGCTTTAATGAGGGCTGAGACCCTTTTTCTGTTGCTTTCTGGTTCCTCTGGTGGTAACCAGAAACATTATTTTCAGCTGTGTTTGCTGGGCGTTGCTGTCGAGCATGGCTGTTCTTGACAGTCAGTAAATGCTGGGGAATAAAACGACACACAACCTTTCAGAGACAAGAGCCTGTGCAGCAATCCTTGGCCACAGGGCATGTTTTTCCCCCTGGCTGTGAACCCCAGCAATGTGGGATGTTTCAGCAGCTTTGCCATTGCTGACACAGCCCGTGGAGGGTGGGTTGCTGGGCATGGAGGTGACTCTGGGCAGCAGATCCTCCTGGCACCATCAGATTTACAGCCTAGATGTGCCCTGGTGCCATAAACACGGTGTTTTGCTCATGGAAAACCTTTTGGACTGGGTCAGCAACCCCCATAAATCACTGGGGTGGAGGCATGCCCCTGTTCCTGCTGCAGGGGACAGCAGGGACATAGACCCTGCAGACAATCCCCCCCTCCAAGGCAGGGCACAGGGGCTGGCACAGGGCACAGGGCACAAGTTCTGTCTCCTGTGCTCCCAGAGGTCTGTCCAAAGGGGTGGGTGAAGGTGGCTTTGTTGCCAGAGGCTGGGATGGGGATCAAAAGAGGAGAAATCTAAGACTGGACATATCTGCAAATGCAGACACAGCTGAAAATGTGGTGTTTGGCCCTCCTGATCAGCACAGCATCTCAGCAGGGGTGAGCAGAAATCCCTCAGCACCATACACAGAACTAAATGTGACCCTGTTTGTGCTTCAACTCCCCTGCATGGCACAGAAACAGTCAAAATGCAAACCAAGGGGAAAACACTGAGCTTCCTATTAAAAGTCTTGCCTCATTTTGTCTTGAAAGGCATTGGACCAAGTTCCTATTGTGGTTATAGCCAATAACTTTGTTCCTAAATTTGTAGTCATGTGGATGGAGCCAGAATGGTTTGGGTTGGAACAGACCTTAAAGCCCATCCAGTGCCACCCCTGCCATGGGCAGGGACACCTTCCACTAGCCCAGGTTGCTCCAAGCCCTGTCCAAGCTGGCCTTGGACACTTCCAGGGCTGGGGCAGCCACAGGTTCTGTGCCCAACCTGTGCCAGGGCCTGCCCAGCCTCACAGGGAAGAATTTCTTCCCAACATCTAATCTAAACCCATTCCAAGGGGTGTCACAGGATCATCTGCAGAGAGAATGAAGCTCCCAGGCAGGCTCACAGCCTCATGAAGACACAGCTCAGCTCAGGCTTTAATGCCCAGTGTTCCTCATAGAGTGATGAACTCTGAGTGGCATCAAGGCAATTTCTTCTCTGGATCTCGTTTGGGCCAAAAATGACAAATGTGGCTGCTAATTTAATTGTCAGTTGAATTGCCTTTCCCAGAGCTGGCCCAAAAATCAATGCATGGAGATCTGTTGGCTGCATGTACGAGCGTTATATATACCCCCAAAAATCCCTGCGCCTGCTTTTAGTCAATTGGAAAGCAGTGCAAGATGATAATAAAGACTGAACACAAATAGGCCATTTGGCTGAAGTATCTGTAATTTAAAATGTGAATGTTCCTGCTTCCCCTGGAGCAGAAATGGAAGGTCGTGTGCTGCTGCTGGCAGCACGAGGACGGGGCAGGGAAGGCTGGAGGGTGACAGTGAGTGTGGTGGTGGGTCTGCTGTGGGGGCACTCACGTGGGGGGAAAACACATGCCTGAGTGGGGAAATGTGCCCAGGAAAGGATGGTGGGGAGGGAAATCCAAGCCCTGGAGAGCTGCAGTGTTGGCTGCTGGGGTGAGTTTAAATCCCAAAGTGGTTTGGGTTGGAAGGGACATTAAAGTTCATCTCATTCCATCCCCTGCCATGGGCAGGGACACCTCCCACCAGCCCAGGGTGCTCCAAGTCTCATCCAGCCTGGCCTTGGACACTTCCAGGGATCCAGGGGCAGCCACAGCTTCTCTGGGCAACCTGTGCCAGAGCCTGCCCACCCTCTGAGTAAAGAATTTCTTCCTAACATTTAACACAAATCCCTCCTCTTTTAGTGTAAAACCATTCCCCCTTGTCCTGTCACTATCTGCCCTGGTAAAAAGTCCCCCTCTCTCCTTTTTGAAGCCCCAAGGGTGTGTTTTTGGTTCCTGCAGTGCTGGTGATCTGGCCACTTTGCCAGGCAGGACCCAGCTGGGCTCTCAGCTCTTCTCCAGCCTGGTTGTTCCTTAGGCAGGAGAGACATGGAGACACCAGAGCTTAATTTGGTTGTCGAGTGTATTATTTCCCGTGGGCCACACGAACCCATGTTGTGTTGCTTTAGCTATTTAGGTAACTTAATTTGTTTCATATGAATTCCTGCTCCATTATGGTGGCATGCCCACTGCGAGCAAAACTTCAAACAATTTAAAAAATCTGATATAGAATACAGTCCTTGAACTTTGGGCCACGTTTTTTGCCTAATAATTTCATTTAAAATTCTTATGAACCCCCAAAGCATCCCAACCTCTCTCTGGGAGTCCAAATGTGTTTCTCTTTGAGCATCACTTGCATTGCCCTCAATCTCTGCAATGTAATGTAACGCACAATGTGATGTGAAAATGCTATTTTCTCATCAAGAGCACAATGTCAGAATTATTTTCCTCCTGTTCTTTAAGATACCTGTGCTTTCCCATCCTCGATTAAATGTCAGGTCACACTGGGTACCCAATCAAAGCCAGAGCTCTTTCAGATCCCATTTCACATAAGCATGGAGAAGAATGTTGAATTTTTATCACCTTTTTTTTAAAAAATTGAAACATCCAGATATATCTGGAGACTCCATAACCTGAGGAATAACCTGAGAACTGATATATCCAGCTTGTGGAAAAACAATGGTGGGGCTGCACCCACCACATCCTGCCCCAACCCAGCCATGTGTGGATCTCATTGCCTCCTTTATCCACTCTGTTCCACTGAATTAAGCTTCCAGATTAAAGCAATGAGAAAACAAAATTGAATTAAGTTGATGAGAATGCAAATAATGTCATTTGTAATTAGATCTTTTGTCTTCCCATTTCATTCCCTGCTCTTTTATAGTCTTTCCAGCTTCTGTGTCTCTTCCTCATCCTTCTTTTGATTTTTTTTTCAAATCCCTTGCTAAGCTCTGAATAACCCACGTGCATTATGCAATTCCCAGGCAAATAATTAACCAGAAGGGGCCATGGCATCTTTCCCTGGCATCACTGCTGCCTTGGCCTCTGGTTTGTGACAGTGGCATCCCTGAAGGCACCAAAGCTGCTGCTCCCAGGGCTCTGCAGGCAGAGCATCTGCCCTGTAAAGAGCAGTGTGGTGCTGCTGGAAACCAGCCTGGATTGCTCTGCAGGGAAGGCTGGAGAGCAGCTGGGGGAGGATTCAGCTCCCAGCCCTGCACCCTGTGCTCCCTGTGACTGAGCCCCTGCCCTGGGCTGGCGAGGCAGAGCTGGCCTGGGCTGTGACACCCCCCAAAAATGCCAACCCTCATCCCTCCAGCTGTGGGCTGGAAATCTCCACTGCCAGCCCAAGCCTCTGGTTTTTGAGAAGCATCCCCAGCACGGAGAGCCTGAGCTGCCCCAGAGGGGTTTGAGCACAGCAGAGAGAGGAGAGCAGAGCTGCTCCCTGTGTGTGCTGGCTGTGCACAGGAAGGCTCAGCTCCAACTCCCTCCCAAGCACTGCCTGTGTTTGCCTGGAAGCCCAGCTTTTATAGCAGCATTTTTGTAAATTGATAAAGATGACAGCTTTATCAGCATCCTGTTCCACCTCCTGCCAGGCTGGTTTTATCACCCAGCCGACACTGCTCCCATTCATTCCCACCTGGCTGCTGTAGCTGTAGCTGGTGCTCTGTGATTCATACTTTTGGTTTCCCTAAATTGGATTATTTCAGTCCGAGGCCCTTTGGGCTGGTGCAGACTGTTCTGGCACGGGGCCAGGCTGTAGCTCAGTGTAACACACAGAAATTCCAGCTCTGATCCCTGTTATGGTTAATCTTCATGCACTTCCTTGCAGAGTGGATTGAGCTAATGCTCTGTGGGATGTTCTGCCCTGCTCATCCCACAGGAATCCCCCTCCTTCCCCGTGCCATTCATGTGGTTTTGAGCCAGCCATGGGGCTGCAGAGCTGGGGCATGTCCAGGTCATGTTCTTAGCCAAACCCTCGACTTGCTTACAAAGAAAATGCCACCAGGTTAAGCAGAATTTGCCCTTTGTGAGCAGAGTTGTTCTTGGTCCTGTTGGGATTGATCCTGGTGGGACTGCTATCAACACCCCAGCCCTCATCCTGCCACTGCCTCGCTCAGTAAATGGTGTCTAAAATGTTATTTTGTTGGTGTATGTACATAGGAAATAGAACATAAACATTTGATTGGGGGAATCAAAATGTTTTTCCTTTCCATGCCCCTTCATGGGAGTTTGAGTTGATTTCTGCTTTGCTGTTGGTAATTAACAGTGCACATTACAGCTTCTAATTCCTCCTTTTATTGTCCTCTGGTGCAGACCAGTTCTGTGGTATCAGGGCATTTTCCAGCTGTGCCACGGGCTCACATGGGTGGGAGATAATGTGGAGTTCACTGTGTAAAGAACCATTAGAAGTGACTCCAGCAGTCAATAAGATCCCAGCTCCAGTTGTGTTATCAGTATTGATTCAGTTAACAACTATTTATCTTCAGCCCAGGCCCCCCAGCAGCTGAAGGTTTAACCCTTTGCAGGAGGCATGTTAAGGATGCTCCCACCTGCCTTCCAGACTGCAGGAGGTTTTCTGTGTGCAGAAATTCCTTAAGGATTTTCTGCTGTGCTGGCCCTGGTGATCGATGGGAAGCTGAGATAAGTGGCAGGGCAAGCAGCCCCTCTCTGGGATGGGATGTGAGTATTGATCCTGCTCAGCTGGATCTGCATTGGGAGAGACAGGAGCATCCCTGTGCTGAATCCCATATTCCCTTCTCCTGCATCCAGGGGATGGATAGCCATCACTGCACTGGCTTCTCCTAGGACACCAGTGCATGGCATTGCTGGGCTGGGCTGTGCCCCTGCACTCCTCTTTACCTCCCACACACCTTCCTCCTCCTTTGACTCTCCAGGCCCAGCAGTATTAAACACTAATTTCCTGTTTATTCTCAAGAAAAAACATTCTTTAACTCCTAATAGCTTTCCTAAAGCCATAACCTGCTTTGTCTGCTGTTTAATAGGGAATCAATATTGTTGTAATACAATGAAATTAACATTGATTTATCTCATTCTAACTGGCAGCTAAACCAATAAGGCATTAGTCGGGGTGCTCCTGCCAGGAGGGCCAGTCGGCTTCTTCAAGCCTGATGTGTTTCTCTTTGCTAATAATTAATTACAGAAATCTGGCATAAGGCTTGCAAAGGGGATTAGGCAGAATTACTACTTGCAGCAGTTTTCTAAATGAATGCAAAAGTGGAACCTCTCAAACTGAGATGCCTTTTAAAGGTGTCCCCAGTGGCAGGTGCAGGCTGGACAGGGACATCCACCTTCACCTGATGGGCTGGCTGAGGGAGAGAAGCCTTGAACCCTCGTACTGGCCATCTCAGAGAAACCCAGAATGGTTTGGGTTGGAGAAGTATTAAAGATCATCCCATCCCACCCCCTGCCATGGCAGGGACACCTCCCACTAGCCCAGGCTGCTCCAAGCCCTGTCCAACCTGGACCTGAACACTTCCAGGGATGGGGCAGCCACAGCTTCTCTGCCCAACCTGTGCCAGGGCATCACCATACTGTGAGTAAAGAATTCCCTCCTAAATAATGTAGAAATGGGTAAATAGCTGAAGAAGAACACCACCCGAGGTGACCTCATACCCAGGTGGGTCAGCAGAGGTGTGTGGAGCTCTCACCTCAGCAGTCAGTGGGTGCCCAAGAGCTTGCAGAGCAGGCACTGATTTACACCACAGCCACACCCAATTGTCTTCATTTGAGCTCCCAATTCCCACTGTGCTCTTCCCCAAAAACATGTTTGGAGGGAGGTCTCCATCCTGGAGATGGTGGTGGTGATCTGTCCCTGCCACAGCACGAGCAGCAAAGCGTGGGCTGGAGAGCTGAGCTTGAGGTGCCCGTGCAGGGCTTAATTAGCCCAACAGCTCCTGTAATTACAGCAGCACAACCTGCTGCAGGAGCATTCCCTAACTGTGGCTTCAGGGAGCCCATTGTGCATCCCTGTGCATTGGGAGGGAGCTGGGATCACCCACGGGATGGCACGGGCAGGGAAAGGACAGCATTCTTGTCGCTTTTGCTTCAATGGCTGGTGCGGATCAGCCAACGAGAAATCAAAAGGCAAAAATGGATTTCAATCCAAGGAAAAAGGATGTTTGTCTCTCACCCCGGGGACTGGGAGAGCCATTTGTCATTCTAACAATGCAGTGATTAACTCGGAGGCAGGAGGGAATGCTCCTCTGAGACACCAATGCTCCCGACTGCAGTTTACATGGGATCTACAGTAATTCTGTTGTATTAATATAATTACCAGACAATCCATTTCAATAACATAATCACAACCCATATTTCACTCCTCAATTACTGTTCTGATGAGAACAGTTTCTAAGCCATAACCTCCTCACAAACCCACCACTAAAATGATTTTTTAAAGAGAACAATCCAATAATTACTCTCACCATGTTAAGCCAATTAGCCCAGTGGCAATGGAACAGAAGGGATTTTTCTCACTGGCTACTCATTGGCAGTGGAAAAAGAAGTTTCAGGGAAAGAATATGTATCTCTTCAGAGGTTTTTTTGTTAAGATTTGCAGTCTTCAAATAATGAATACACTGGGACAAATCAGCTCCAAGCTGATGATGATGCACTGATGGGGTTGCCCTGGTAAAGAGTTACAGGTTGGGGTTTGTCCAGTCCTGTTTTCTCCACCACATCCCATCAGTTCCCCCACAAGGTCCCACATCTCCCTGGTCCTGGTGGGGATGGTTCATGTTGTACATCTCGTGGCTCCCCACTCTCCATGCTTTCCTGGGCCATTTCTCCAGTCCCCCAGTTCTGCCTTGGCTGCCTTTTCCAAATTACCCAGGAGATTTTCGGCTGTTTTCCCTGCTCCATCTCCCAGCACTCTGCAGTGTTTTTATGCTGAGGATGACCCCAGGCTTGGCCAAACCCTTTTTCTGCACCCAGTGGAGGGAAGGGGAGGGTGAGAGAAACCAACAGCTGAGCTCACAGAGGTCTGAAGGTCCCAAACTCAACCTTTTTTGGACTCCCCCTGTCTCAGAGCCTTGTCTGTCCCTGGCTGGTGATGGAACAGGTAACACCAACCTCCCACAGGTCCACCAGCCTCCTGTGCCTGCAGTACCTCCTGCTCCCACTGCTGCTCCACACACCAGCCCTGAAAGTCCTAAATTTAAACAAATTGCATTTCCAGCTGCCCAGGAGATCAACGCAACATGCACAGGATGAATCCTGCTTGCCTCAGCACTGGAATTAAGGAGCAGAAATACGATTGTTTGCCACAAGGAAGCAGCTCAGAAAGCTGCATATTACACATTGTCATGTTCTACATGACGGCTTTGCACCGCAGTCCTCTGAGATTGTAATGAATAAAATCTTGACAACGTTCTCTCCTGCATTAATCATTTTAAGCTGATCCTACAGGATACAAGGGCAAATTAAATTCTATTTGCAATTTCATGCATGACGCCCGGCGCGGCCGATGCCTGAGCCAGCAGTTTTTCAGTAAGACAAGCGTGTAAGCTGCAATTATGCAGTTACTTTCTCCCATGTGCCAACTCTCTTATTACTGACAAATTTACAAATGAAAATGTATGAATGGTATTAAACTCACCTTCAAGGATGGAGCAAATTTAAATGAATAACTTGTAAGACTTGTGTGTGAAGAAAAACGCTCCTTTTAATGGTTAAAGTGATAAATGGGAGATGTGTGCCTTCCCAGGGCTGCTCTGTGGGCACCAGCAGGCTCTGATCACAACCAGTCCCTGTCTCCCACCTGGAAACCAGCAGTGAGGGGCACAGACTCCAGGGAGATGGATGTACCCTGTCCTGGGGGCTCCATCAGCAGTGCTGGGTGGGACACACTGTCCCCAAGCAGGCAGGGCTGTGGGTACAGGCAGCTCAAGGGTGGCTCTTCAGCCAAGTTGGCTTTTCCAGACACTTCTAGCACTTCCAGGGTGCTTCCTTCTTCCTTGTTAAACCATAAAACACTGGAGGAGCCTGGCTATGGAGAACAGCCCTGCAGTTCCCAAAACAACAGAAGGCAAGACCTCTCCTTCCCTGATGGTGTTTCAAAGATCCTTTCATGACTGCCAGAAAAGCACAGGGCTCCTGTTTCCACCTCTCCCCTTCCCTCTCCACTCACTGCACCAGTGACAGGTGCCCACTGTCCCCATTGTCCCCTCTGTCCCTGCAAGGAGCCCGTGTGGCCTCTGAGCAAACCCCCAGTGCCTGATGGAGCCCTTCTCCTGCAGGGAGCTGCAGTCCCCACCTGACCTGCTAAAGCAACCAATCTGACACTTCTGCAAGACTAAATATACCTGTTCAGGCTGACAGAGGCTCACATTCCTAATTTTAAACAACTACAGCCCTAATGTCCTGTCACTTTTGGGGCTGTGCAAGACCTGCAGCATGTGTGAGCCACAGTGCTGCTGCGTGGTGGTTCTGAGCAGCACAGCACAGGCTTTTATTAGCTATTTATTATCTGTCTAATGCACATCTCATAAGGGATGCCAGCCCAGGCTTTGCTGGATTTTCTCTCCTCCATGGCTGACCCCCAGCAACAGGGTTGTTTTGGATCAAGAACAATACAGGTGCAAAGTACCAGCCTAAGTCCACTAATAAACCACAATAATTTCATGAGCAGCAGCTCATTTCCAGCTGCCTGGGTCACTCATAAGGGAGGGCTTGGGGAGCAACAGCCACAGGTAGGGCTGCATGTGGGGGTGTCAGCAGGAGAGAGCCTGGAGGAGCCCAGGGATTCACACAGGGAGCCTTGGCAGAGCATGAAAGGTCTGCTGTTGATTCAGGGTTTTAAATAGGAGCAGAGCAAGGAAAGCAAAGTCGTAATAAAGGTAATAACAACCCAAGTGTGCACTCTGCCTGTGCCCTTGATGTGCTGACACTGCTCTGTGTGAGCTGTTCATTAAACACAAGGAATGTGCCTGTTCCCTGGCAGCTCTGTTGGGAGGGACCAGGTCCCTGGGGGCTCCCAAACCTGCTCTGTGCAGGAGTCTGAGGAGATGCTGGTATTGCCCATTTGCAGCAACACTGCCCTCACCATGCCCTGGGCCGTACAGATTCTTCTGTAGGACCTGGTGTGTCGTCCCCAAACATCTTCTTGGCTTCCCCTCTTCAGCCTCTGCAGGGAAAAGCAAGGGCAGCACTGCCAGAAACCTCCCAGTCCTCCTCCTCCAGCATCACCACAGTGCTAACAGTTTTTAAAATGCTGGTCTTTGGTTTCCAAGGTGTTTTGGTGTTTCATTTTCCAAGGTCTCAGCCCCTGAAGTTGAATGACAAGGTAAATTTCTCACTCCAGTTTTCGTGGGGTAAATTTTTGACATAAATTAAGTGAACTGGAGAAAGGGAAATAGTAAATAGTGCAGAGCTGGTGCCTTTCTGGAAGGCACATTTGAGTCAAAATATAAGTTATGGGGATAAAGAAGGGGCAGCTGGTGAGTACTTGAACTGGTGTCTTGCACATCCTTTTATAGGACAAGGGGGAATGGCATCAAACTGACAGATGGCAGAGTTAGATTGGATATTGGGAAGAAATTCTTCCCTGTGAGGGTGGGCAGGACCTGGCACAGGTTGGGCAGAGAAGCTGTGACTGCCCCTGGATCCATGGAAGTGTCC
>JAWWEE010000069.1:6126213-6139687 GCA_035221455.1 Xenops minutus | reverse complement strand
ACACCTTCCACTAGCCCAGGTTGCTCCAAGCCCTGTCCAACCTGGCCTTGGGCACTTCCAGGGATGGGGCAGCCACAGCTTCTCTGGGTAACCTGTGCCAGGGGCTCACCATCCCCTGAGTAAAGAATTCCTTCCTAAATAATGTAGAAATGGGTAAATAGCTGAAGAGGAACACCACCCGAGGTGTTGCCTTCCCTGTACATTCCTTTCCCTGACCCATAAAGCAGCAGCTGGCTCAGGACCCCTTGGCATGTCCTGGCATCCCTGGCATGTCCTGCCCTCCTCCCTCCCTCCCTCCCTCTTGTCTGTAGCTTTAAGCTGATTCTCTTTGAGACTGCTGGGACTCCTTGCACAAACCCTCCTCCCGAGTGTCATATTAAAAGCACTATTAAAAGACTTCCAGAAGTGTAAGTTTTCACAGTCCTCTTACCTCCCGTGTCTGCCAGCAGCGGCACCCACAGCTAATTAACAGCCCCTGATACCAACATATGAAACCCATTATTTGCAATTTATTTACCCTTCCTTCTCCCAAGGCATGTTCACAAAATGCCACATCAGGCACTTTTTCGTCATTCATGAGCTACACTCCATTTTCTAGGTATTTTGAGAAAGGACCCTACGTGTCATTCTTTGGGAAACAGAGGGTTTTGGCAGGAAACCCACATGGCAGTGAAGAAGCCCTTTGGATCCCAGACCATGAGCAGCTGCCTTGGCAATAACAACCCTGTCCCAGGTGGAAAGGCCCTGAGGGAGCAGGAGCACCCTGAGGGGTGGGAGCACCAGGGCTCATGCCTACCTTGGCAATGGATGCTCCTTCCCAGCACAGAGACTGGTGGGGCCTCCAAATGAACCAAATGATCAGCATCACTGAGAAAAGGGTCTTTCCCATCCCCTTCTCCTTTTGGCAGTGTTGTGGGGCAGCGAAAACACACCCCACACTTCCCTTTTAATCCCAACACATGGGAAGGTCACACACCCGCCAGAATCAGGGGTCCAGGCATGACTGCCATTCCCTTTGGAGGCAGAACCCTGTTTGGGATATTTTTCTGATTTTTGGACATTTTTTCCCTGTCAAGAAAGCTGCAGCAACAAGCCCAGAGCTGCCATTGAGCAGAGGAGGCAGTTCTTTCATCTAACCAGCAAATTCAGAAAATAAGCAGGGAAAGAGCTCGGCTTAAAAACTCTGAGTAAACCGCAAATTATTCTGTTTGAAAGGAAGGAGCCTGTTGGAAATTTCCAATTGGACAGCTCGGGTTTGAGTGTTGGCGGATCAAAAGCTGCTCGTCCTGCGTGGCTGGAGGCAGCAGAGTGGCAGAAGCAATTCCTGGGCTCTGTGGGGTCCCCGGGCTGGGCTGGTTATTTGCCTGGTGGCTTTAACCAGGGTTCACTCAGGCTTATCTGTGATTATCGGGTCTTTAGAGCAGTCATGATGAAAATGAAATAACAGCACAGCAGAGGCAGGCTGAGCTCCCTTTGCTCGGCAAACCCAGAGCCCTCTCCCTGCTGGGGCACCAGAGCACAGAAATGGTCCATTTAACACTGGAACCGAAGCCAAACAGGAAGAAATTTATTCATGGCATTTTTGCAGCTTTTGTTTGGGGATCTGCAGGGGGGGAATTCAGTGTAAATGTGCCTGGCTTGGCTTTTGTTAACCCTTGGCTTTCCTTGAGTGAGGGGGAGGGAACAGCAGCAGAGCTTTGGGCAGACCAGGTGGGTTCAGGTGTCCCACAAAAACCAGGTGCGGGAGGAAATTCCTGAAACAGCTTTCCCTTGAGGTGTGACACAAACGCAGGTGGTGGAAGGAAGAGGCTGCTGCTCAGCTCAAGGCTCACTGCCCTGAGCCAGCACAGCACCCACAGCTCCCTTGACCCTCTGGCTCATTTCCCATCCTGGCACAGAGTTGGGATCTGATCCTGCAGACTGGTGTGTGCTCCACTCAGCGAGAGGTTCCCTCTGGATCTGCTGCCCTGCAGGCTCTTGCTACAACACTGGGGATTATTTTCCTGCTATTATTTTCCCCTCTGCTCATTTTGTCCTGAATTCTCCAGTGTTTGCAGCTTTTATGACCCATCCTTGGAAATGTTCAAGGCCAGGTTGGATGGGGCTTGGAGCAACCTGGTCTACTGCGTGTTCCTGCCCATGGAATGGGATGAGCTTTAAGGTCCCTTCCAACCCAAACCATTCCACAGTTGGGTGACTCTGCTCTTCCCTGGCTGTCACAGGGTCTGACCAGCTTGCCTGAGGCTTCCCTGGAGGCTCCTCGGAAAATCCCAGGCAAGGACTGTTGTACCAACTAATTTTGGGAATGTTTTCTGTCACCTCAGTTGTTTCATATCCTTTATAGCTTGGGTATTTTCTACGTGCAGCTGCTTCCCCCGGCAAAAGCAGAACAATGAAAGTGAAAAGCCTGAAGGGTGAGACGGTTCAAGGGTTAAATGATGACATTAGTCAGAAAAGATCTAGAATGAGCATTTCCTCCGGGGAAAAGGCACTGCTTGCCTGACCAGGAACTGGAGCTGGAGGATGGGAGTGAAATGGGAACGGTCAAGATGCACTGGTGGCTAAAAGTGTCCTGATGGCACACTGATGGCCACTGGGGGGGGGTAAAAGTGTCCTGAATGTCAAAAAAATTCACCCTAACGTCTTAAACTGCCCTGATGGGTAAAAGTGTCATTTCCAGCCCAGGTTGAGGTGTTCAGCCTTGTGGAGTGTGAACCAGCTGGCGTTTGAAGTTCTGTACATTTGCATTATAAAGGATCAGATCCAGGTATAAATTATATATCTTGTTTCAATACCAGCTTTAGAGCAAGTGAAAATTGTCCTCTGAAGACTTGATTCCTGTGATAACAGACCTGAACCACACTTGTGAGGAGCTCAGCCTCTTGGCAGAGCAGGGTTGGCAGAGGGGTGGGGTAAGAACTGTCCCCCTCACAGACCCAAATGGTTGATGGGGGTACCACAAAGTAGCTTCACTTCCATGCTTGGGAGATGATTATTTCCATTCTGGATAGAATAACATACATAGGGACACACGCTGCCAAATTGCTCCCTGGTTGCACTGTCTCCATGGCAGGTAATGCAGTTATTCCACAGCTCAAACAATGTACAGAGCTATAGGAATTCAGCCCAAATCACTGTCTCCCTGAAACAGGGAGTGTGGGGACATGGTGATGCGTGCCTTGGGAACAACACTGGGGCTGGGAGAGACCTGCTGCCTGGGACACAGTCTGTGGGGACCCTGGGGCTGGAGGCTCCTCTTCCACCCACTCCCAGGAACCACCCTGGAAAAGTATGGGGGGGTCTGTGCTGAGGGTAGAGCTGGGGGCACACTGGGTACCACCCCAACACCCACCTGCAGCCCTGCTTGGCCAGTGCATCCCTTGCCAAAGAGCCATGGCATGGTGGGAACCAGCATCTCACCCTGGCACTGCTGAGCAAAGACATCAGTTTTTGGCAGCCCTGGTGTTAAAAGCTTTATCAGTCCAGTGCTGCCCTCGCCTGCCTGGGGAGTGGAGAAAACTCCCTGTCATCACCCCAGTCATTTCCCAGCTCCATCCTTATACTGGCCTTGTCTGTGTCCATTGCCCACCAGGGTCACCCACCCGTGTGGGCAGGAGGAGGGCACTGTGGACCCCAGTCCTGCCAGCCCTCAGCTCTTCCCCGGGGCAGTATGTGATGGACCAGCCTCTCTCCAGGTGGAAAACAGACAAAAAATGAGTGTGGATGCCATGGAGCTGGAGCTGCCAATAAACCCCATTGCTGCCAATAAACCCCATTGCTGCCAATAAACCCCATTGCTACCAAAAAAACCCCATTGCTACCAAAAAACCCCATTGCTGCCAATAAACCCCATTGCTTCCAATAAACCCCATTGCTGCCAATAAATCCCATCGCTGCCAATAAACCCCATTGCTGCCAATAAACCCCATTGCTGCCAAAAAAACCCCATTGCTGCCAATAAACCCCATTGCTGCCAATAAACCCCATTGCTGCCAAGCAGCTCTCCTGAGCTGGGGGTGCACAGAGCTGTAACCCCAGTGTGCCCCCCTAGTGCCCCTCACTCAGCTCCCTGTGCCACTGTCTTCAGCCCTGCTCTCACCCCAGAGCCTCTGAGCATCTCTCTGCACCCCCAGCACTTGTCTGGAGCCACTGCTGGCACCTGGGGCTGGGCACTGCCATGGTCTGTGCCCCCCTGTCCCTGTGGACACAGCAGAGGTCAACCAAGGCTGTTGTGTCACAGCTGAGATAACCCCTTTCCCCGTGTCTGTGGGGAAGTGGAGGGGTGGTTTCCACCCTGGGAACCACAATCTGTCATGCAATGTACGTATTTTTGTTGTCTCCTCTGAACATATTTAGAGGATTAGAGAAAACCCACGTCGTACGAGGGATTTAAAGGTTATTAAGGGAGAAATGCATTTTTCAGCACATGCTGCCTGCGAAGTGTGCAGCCAAGTGTTTTAAATACCCTGGTGCTGTTATTCATAGAAACTGCTTTTCTTTTAGCTTTTTCTTTCTCCCCCCACCTTTTTTTTTTCCAGTGTAACTGTAGTCATCATTCAGCCCTATAACTATAATGGATGGCTGCTAGAAGCCTTCCAAACAAGGCAGCACAATAAGATACAGACGGTTAACCCACATCAATTCTCTAAGGAAATTTCATGTTGGGCCCTTTAATTTGCTCTTTTTTGAAATTATTCCGATCAGCTGGTGCATGGGGCACTGCTGCAGGGAAAAGATTGAACCTGGAACAAAGTGGAATGAGATTTGAAATAATAAAAATAAAGAAAAAACACAGAGGCGAGCTTCAGGTACACCTCCAAAATTCAAATGAGCTCATTTGCAGAGCTAAAAATTTCCCAGGGACTCCAGTTGATTCAAAGAGAAATGTATTTAATTTAAAACAACTCACTTCAGGGAGCTCTGCTCTGGGATGAAATGTATTAAATAATTGATCAACCGGGGAGCAAGAAAGAGGGGAAAAAAGAGGAAGAAAGAAAGAAAGAAAAAAGAAAGGAGGGGAGGCACCTGGATGGGGTGTGAGATGAGAGGAAAGACACAGCTCCACACTTAGTGCCACCCCCACGGGGGTGGGGGACACACCGGGGGTGTGACAGGGGTCCCAAAGCCACCACGCTGTCCCTGGGGCTCAGTGGCCGTACCCAAACCAGGGGCTGGGGCTGCACCCCCAGGATGGATCACCCAGATCTTCACCTGCCCTGCCTTTCCTCCCGGTCCCAAAGTCCCACAGAGCCCCTGTGTGTCCTGCGTGGTCTCTGCCGTGGGATTGGCTCCCTTTCTGCTTCGCTGGGTCTTTCACAAAGTGCTTAAAATAAAGCAAATTATTAAAACCCTTCCTCCTTTCTCCTCAGCAGCTCTGAGGGCAGATGGCAATGGGGCTGGCATCAAAACACCCTCCTCCCCCTGATAATTTGCCTGCAGTGGTTGGGATTGGGATGTAAAATGGAAACCCACATTCTCTTGGCCGTGGCACTGCTGTGTACGCAAACAGCAATTAAAACCTGCAGCCAAACGCCATAAATCCACCAGCGACACAGGAACTGCTGCTGAAGGGGGGAAATGAAAAGGAACGGCGGCTCATTTGCGTTTTTGAAGAGTAATTTTGTTCGGGCTGCAGTTGTTCTGAATGGAATGTAACTTGTAAGCACTGCTGCACTGCACTGAGGCCAGGCTGTGAGAGCAGGAGGCTTTGGGGACACAGATGGGCTGCCCTGAACAGGCACATCCAGAGCTGCAGAGTTGGGGACCAGCAGTCCAGCCTGGTCCAAGGACACCAAAAGCTCCCTCTCCCTCTGCAGGGAGGTTCTGAGCAGCCCCACTGCCCACCCCTCCCAGCACCACCTCCCTACATACCATTTTTCATGATTTTTATTTAAATAGCTTCCCCTTGTTAACCGAGCCAGGAGATGGCACAGCCTTCCACACAATACCAGCAATGATTTGCTGGGTTAACACAATTAATGCACGCTGGAGTTAAGATCCATCTCTTTTTTGCTGCAGATTGTGCCACTCCTTGTTGGGGACCCCCTGGGCATGTAGACTGGTGAGAGCAAGTGTTTGCTGGCGTCAGGAACAAAGCAGCAAACCAGATGGATGCTCTCATAACTTCAAGTCATTATATTAGAGGCATAAATGTAATTGTTATGCACTTAATTTACTCTTGACTGCGACATTCCTGCTCCACAAGGCTTGGTGAGGGAAGCATGGAGTGCACCCTGGACTGTGGCTCTCCCCAGCAAAGGCCACTGTGTGAATCACAAAGAAATGCTGCTTGCTGGAGAGAATGAACCAAGATTGTGGGGCTTATACAGCAAAAGTGAGGCAGGGGAAGGGAACAGGCAGGGGTGGAAGAGGATATAGAATTTTACTCAACAGCAGATAGAGAAGCCAGCTTTAAATTAATGGGTAAAGGAACCCACAGGACAAGGGGGAATGGCTTGAACCTGACAGAGGGCAGGGTTAGATTGGAAATCAGGGCAAAATCCTTCCCTGTGAGAGTGGGGAGACCCTGGCACAGGCTGCCTAGAGAAGCTGTGGCTGCCCCATCCCTGGGAGTGTCCAAGGCCAGGTTGGATGGGGCTTGGAGCAACCTGGAATAGTGGGAGGTGTCCCTGCCCATGGCAGGAGGTGGGATGGGATGGGTTTTAAGGTCCCTTCCAACCCAAACCATGCTGGGATTCTGTGCTAGTGGCTCTCCCTCGTGTCAACGGGCCAAGAACCATCTGTGGATTTGCCCTCTCCTGTCTCCTCTCTTTCAATTCACTCCACCACCCTGGATTACTTCCTTTCATACCTCATTAGGGCGTGTAAAATATGTAAAACTGTAAAGAGCACAAGCAGAATTTTGAACACTTGTTCCTCTGCCTTTGATCTGACAGCGTTGATGCCAGAGATTCCCAGCAATGTTTGCTTTTTCTCTGCAAAACATTGCTGTCAAAACCAACCTGATTTGGGACATCAGTTGTGCTGCTCAAGAATGCTAAAGTGTTTTAGGTTAAAAATCACAAGAGCTTTGTTTCGTTTTCCCTTTCTTTCCTAATCCTAAATAAATAGAACCATCCTGTTTTCTCATAATTAAGTGCCTAGGAGTATTTCAGCTCTGCAAGGGGTCTCAGCTTTCCAACAAGCATTGGTACCCCTTGCTGACAAGTGAAGCAGAGGGTTAAACACAACTAGTAAAAACAGGGATTTAAGACAGTTCCTGAAACTCCCAATTTTTTTTTATCCTACAAGCATGTGCATAGCGGGCATCCTTCAGCAAGTGAGCTAAGCCCTTGGAGTGTAAAGCATACATTAAAATACAGGATTGAAGTCAAAGTGACAGATTTAAGGAGATTACTTTGTTAAGTGTGATTGTGAATTTTCTGTCCTTTTCTTTGCAGGAACGTTTTTATCCTCTCCGCACACCCAATTTCCATAGCAAGCTAATTGTTGTAATTGCAACCAATTTTTTGTATGCAAATTTAATGAAAGCCTGTTTTCAGTGTTTAACCAGCTCATTAGAAGGTTTTATCTTCGTGCAAAGGAAAAAGATAAAACACACGGACATGGGAGGAGCTGCTGTGGATCATCCTGAGCCCAAGGGTCCATTTCATGATCCAGGAGGAGAAGGTGCCCAGGGTGGGTGGGCAGGAGGGATCCCATGGGATGGGGATGCTGGGGGGGTCTCTGCTTTGCTGCTCCAAGGAGGGAACCACAGGGAGAGGGTGGTGAGAGACCAGGGGGTCTGTCTGGGCTGGGGGATTGGAAGTGTCCTCCTTATGCATCCAGACACATCTGTCAGGATGTCCCCAGGGAGAGGGGCTTGCAAGGATGCTGGTAGGATGAATTTAGGAATAAATTTAGGCTGGAAATGACAGAAGGGTTTGGCTGTAAAACCCTTCCAACAGCAGTGGGGAAAAAAATCCACGCTACTGCTAAGGAGTGGTTTGAGTTTCCACAAAGCCAAAGGTCGGACTCGATGACCTCAGAGGTCTTTTGCAACCTGGTTGGTTCTGTGACTCTGTGTGTGACTGACAGGGAATGGTGCTGATGGCAGGAGGGGACTGGGCTTACAGGGCTCCCTCCGGCCCTGAGCCCTCACAAGTTGGCACAAAGCAGTGCCAGTGTCACCTGAAGCAGATGTGTCACCTGAAGCAGATGTGTCACCTGAAGCAGATGTGTCACCTGCAGTGGGACAGGAGTGTCTGAGCCCCACAGGCTGCAGGGGAATGATGGCCTGGGCACCCTCAGGCCAGTTGGGCTTTGGAGCAGGGTCAGAAGGGGTGGTGTCCATGGCGTGGTGGGAAAGGTGATGCACATCATCTGCTGAACTGGACTGTGCTGCTCAGTGTGGGCAGAAGCCAGAAATTCTTATAAAAAAACCCCAATAAACCAACAAAAAGCCCTAAAATAACTAGCCCAAAGAACAAAAGACAGCCATACAGAGACAAATCTTCTTCCACTCTCTAGGAAACACCAGCAGGAGATGCCCCTTGCTCAGCATGGCACTCTGCTCCCTCCCTGAGCCAAATGAATCCCCTGGAAAAAGCATTGATTACATGGATGTGGACTAAACAAGAGGCAGGCAGCACCAATGAAGGCAGTTAATTGCTTATTGTGCCTTCCTTTGCCTGGTCCCTCGTGGTTTTCTCAGCAATGAATAATTCAACAGCCACTGACACATGAGTAACATCTCCTGATTTGCATCGAGCATCATTCATTAGGAGGAGGATGAAAACCTCCTGGTCTATCCACCAGCAAACACCCCATCCCTGGATGTCTTCAAGGCCAGGTTGGGTGGGGTTTGAAGCAACCTGCTCTAGTGGAACTGGGTGAGCTTTTATATCCCTTCCAACCCAAGCCATTCCATGATTCTGTGGTATTGCCAGGGAAGTGAATACTCCACCCTCCCCTGGCACCTGGAGGCACAGCATGGCTTTGTGTGGGCAGAAGGGGAGGACTGGGGTCCCAGGGACCCCCCACCACATGGAGAGGATTTGGGGACTGTCATCCCATCCAGCACTGGCCACATGTGGCCTCCAGCCCTCCCCCCCACATCAGGGATGAGGGCTCTGCCTCTCCCAATCCTCCTTATTTCCAGGATCAGCCTTTTGGCATTTTAAATCACCATGTGCTACGCAGAGCTGATAATCAGATTTACTGATGGAGCTTCTCTGTCTCAGAGGCCCAACAAATCCCTTTTAATCCTTTTCTTAAACTCTTTCTTACAAGTACTTACAACAGAGTTTATCTTTCAGCTTTGGGTCTAATTTGGGTTTCCAAATGTTATTTTCTTTTCAAATGAGACCGTAGCTGTACTTTTTATTTCCAAAAGGCTGAAGTGGGGCATATTCCACATGCTTTACAAATATCCCACTGCCCTCTCAGCCCATGCACCACCCTGAAAAATGCATCCAAAGGTGCCAGAGGGGTGGGGAGAGGGATGGGCATGGAGCCTGGCAGTAGGTTTACCTTCACCAAAGGGTACATGCAGTCATCTGCCCGGTGTGATGCCAGGGCATATCCAAGCTCCAGCTGACAGCAGGGAGGTTTTTGGCTCAGGGATCATTTTTAGGAGAGAGAGATGGGTTTGTGGTGTGGGATGTACTGTCAGGACTGAGGCACAGCAGTCCCATGGCTTCTCTTGGTCCTTCCCATAGCTGGAAAAACTTTTCCATATGGAGAAAATCTCTGGTTTTAAGATATGACCAATACTGGTGAGACAGATGCTCCCTCATGCCTTGATAGTGACATTCATGAGTGAGGTTTATATTGGATATTAGGAAAAATGTCTCCACTGAAGGGGTGGTCAAATGTTGGAAGAGGGTTCCTTGGGAAGTGGTGGAATTACTGTCCCTGGAGGTGTTAAAAAACATGTAGATGTTCTCTGAGGGATGTGGTTTAGTGGTGGACTTGGCAGTGCTGGGTTAATGGTTAGACTCAATGATCTCAGAGGGCTTTCCCAGCCTTAATGATTCCATGATTCCAAGTTACAGCTGATTTAGAAACCGACAGACAAAAATAAGTCACCCATTTCCTTTTTTTTTCTTTTTCCCCAAAGTAGGAGCTACAATCATTGCAACAAGCGATGAGATTGTTCTCCTGTGAACACCTCCTCATTACATCCCAACCCTGGTGCCCAGGAACCTTTTTGGGATGGCTGCAAATTACACAGAAGCCCAGCCTGAGTCACACCAATTAATCTCTGCATCCACAGCCCCACTCGCTGCTTCTGCTGCCTCTCCCGCACGTGGGTTTCTAATCAACCATCTCAGCCTGTTCCCATAGAAACTGAGCAGCACATCACTACACAGTCGGGCTGCTGGGCCTTTTGAAGTCATCACCAGAGCTTTATTGTGCTCCTCTGAAAGCCAGGCTGGTGGCTGGGGCTGGGCATGGCCACTCTGCCTTGGCTTTGCCAGTGAGTGAGCCCACGCTGGCACAGAGGGTTTGCTGTCAGTATTTGCATCTCATGAATCTATTCCAGCTGCAGCTCAGGCAGGGAGGAGAGGAC
Organism: Xenops minutus; assembly: GCA_035221455.1. NCBI lineage: Eukaryota > Metazoa > Chordata > Aves > Passeriformes > Furnariidae > Xenops > Xenops minutus. The sequence continues at coordinate 6,129,174 of JAWWEE010000069.1, read as the reverse complement.
ACAGGAGAGGGTAAAGCCACGGATGTTTCTTGGCCTGTTGGCACAAGGAGGAGCTGCTGTTGGTTCCTGTACCAGTTTATGAAAAGTTGGCTTCATCATCAGGTTGGCTTGGCCATCACCATCATCCCCATCCCCACCAGCTCCCTGCTGTTCCTCAGCTCTGGGTTCCCAAAGGGCTTTGGAGAAAGGAGCCAATGAGCCCTTGCCAAGGGAGAAATTGAGTTTAAAGCCTCCAGTTTGGGTGATGTTTATTTGATGGTTGTAAAGAAGCCTCTGGAAAAGGTCTCTCCCGAGGTGTCTCGGGCTGGGGTGCATTCACCCAGAGCCCTCAGGGTTCCAGGGGATCTCTCCATATAAAGCCAGGCAGAGCTATCCAAAGATTCCTCTCCACTGGGAAGAAGAGCAAGAAACCAGTGAGTCTCAGAGCTGCCTCTGATGGGAAGCCTTAGATCTTCTGCCTGGAGTTTTGTTTTTCCATCAAAAGCTGCTAAGATAAATATTTACTGGCAACTTTTCCCATTCTATTAGTGACAGTGCTTTGTGCAGGCTGAATTTCTTAAGGAAATACTTTAAAAATCTACTTGATGTATTCAAATAATCTCCAGTGCATTTATTTAATTTGCTTTTTTTTCCAGGAGTGAAACTCCTGCACATATGGCTGTGCTTATGCAACTAGTTGATTAGATTTTACATTTCCATGTGTAATTTATGGGAAATTGCCCACAGATTCGTTAAAAACCCCATCCTTTAAATATGTCCTGAATAATCTCTTCCATGCCTTTTATATATAGAGCAGAAATGGGGTGATTCTGTATTCTAAAGGGACACCTACTGATAAGAACACATTGTATTTGTAACAGTTTAAATGCAGGATATAGCAAATGTCTATCTTGTTGGGATTTTAAATCCCCACTAAAATGCATTTCAAGGCATCAATCAGCACCGAGTCAATGTACAAGAATTGCTTTAATAAATCTAAATAGAGGTGTCAGGCTCTAAGTGAATTGCACATTAAATACAATCTGATTCTTCATCGAATGTATTGATTGTTATCATTAAGAGCAGATCTGTTACCCCTGCCGAGCAGGGGGCTGACAGCAATGACAGCACAGGCAGCACTGCTGAGCTCCCAACAGAGCAAGGAGGGTTGATGTGCTACCTGGGAAACATCACAGAATCCCAGACTGCTGTGGCTTGGAAGGGACCTTAAAGCTCATCTCATCCCACCCCCTGCCATGGGCAGGGATGCTTCCCACCAGCCCAGGTTGCTCCAGTCCCATCAAGCCTGGTGGGATATGAAGGTCAACTCCATGGGCATCTTCCCAGCTGTGGATGAGAGCCCTGGGGTGGGGCAAGAGCTCACCCCCAGGATAGGGATGGTGGGGATGGAGGGGATGGATGGGATGGAGGGGATGGTGGGGATGGAGGGGATGGAGGGGATGGAGGGGATGGTGGGGATGGAGGGGATGGAGGGGATGGAGGGGATGGAGGGCATGGCTCACACCTCAGCTCTGGACATAACCCCGTGCCCTGCACGGACCACAACCACTGAGCCATGGCTGTGGTGAGTTGGTCATTGCTCACACATGGATAATCATTGTAAAATAAAGTGTTCAACTCACTGCCCTTATATTTTCTTTAGCTCCTTTAACCACTTCAGGACAGATATTCCATAAATATATATTCTCTCCAAAAGGCCATTTTCCAAGCGTGGGTTCGATGTACAACAAGCTGTTCCAATGTCTGATTTATAAGGCATATGAAGTTTCTGACTGAAAAAAAAAAAGAAAGATGAATTTCTCAGGTGTCTCACTGATTTATTGGCCATGTGGCAATTGATTAGTCATGTCAGCAACTTCATAAGTAACACAATTAATTCTGAAGTTATCCCCAAGTTATCCAGGTCCTGTGTCACTGATGAATTCGTGATGGGTCTGAGTTATAGGTTGGCTCTGAACTTGACTGACTCTGAAATAAGTCACCAGGCTGAGTCGTAAATCACGAGAGACGGGTCTGGGTACAGCGCTGAGTCACAGGCGCGTTGTTGGATCACACACACCCCGATTTACGGGCTGCTCAGGTGGCCCCTGCTCCATCCCAGGGCTTGGGAGGAGATGCCAAAGCGTAAATCTGGGCTGCCATTATCAAATGTCACCTTGTTTGGGGACACAGAGCACCCACGGGCAGGGCAGTGATGCTCCTGTCACACACCGAGGTCTTCTCCTTGCAGATGGAGCACTCCAGGTGTGCCCCAAGTCTCTGCAATCCCTCCCCTCCTGGGGCACCAACTCCACAGCAAGCCTGGCTGGCACTGGCAGATATTGCAGGCTATTAATTAAGATGTCATTTACAGGCCCGCTGGGTGACCTTAATTAAACTACAAAATGGCAAACACTAATAAGAAGGATGATCTCCCTGTGGGGGGTGAATCAAACCCATTAACCTCCTGGTGAGGAATTCTTTCTTCATCTGACAGAGACGAGAGACCTCCCAGCTTGCTGCAAGGTGTCCTCAGTGTCCCTGGCAGTGGCAATGGTGGGCTGCTCATGGGACACCTTCCTCCTGCACCCACCACATGGCACATGTGAGTCCTCTTCCCGAGCATGACGGGATGGAGAACTCCTGCAGACTGCACACTGGACCATTCCTCAGAGCATCAGACACTCCTTTGAAGGACCATCAAGGTGGGGTTGTCTTCTCCTTCCCCTTCTCCTCCTGAGGATCTTCTGCCCTTTCTGTTTATTGCCACAGACAGAGGTGGAGACCCCCAGAACTCTGTGCAGGTACACGAAGCTCCTCTGTTTGTTTGCCTTCCTGTGCCTCACTCCGAGGCTGTTACACTAAACACTCATTTCACACTCCCAGGAGGTGAAGGAGGTGCCATGGGAGACACATTTACATCTGTAAACTGCAATCAAAACTAATTAAATCCAACACAAATACTGATTAAGAGAAGAGGGA
>JAWWEE010000069.1:6103012-6121737 GCA_035221455.1 Xenops minutus | reverse complement strand
TCCCCATGAGACAGGGAACAGGGGATTGGGATCCCCATGAGACAGGAAACAGGGGATTGGGATCCCTATGAGACAGAGAATGGATTGGGATCCCCATGAGACAGGGAACAGGGGGTTGGGATCCCCATGAGACAGGGAACAGGGGTCAGACCCCCTGTCACACAGGGAGCAGAGGATGTTGAACATGCCACAAGGGCCAGGGCTGGATCACAGACTGAATGCTCCTGCAAATGTCAACAAAACCATATGCATATTTTAATTTTTACCTATTTGACCCATTAACTAACTGCAAAATTTCTCAGTAATCCCCAGCAGACGAGCATCAGAGCAGACCTATGGTTCAGGCTAATCCCTTTATTATGAAGCAACGCTATGGAAATCAAATACCAGCAGTAAGTCGGGAGATTAACAACAAACTGGGAAATGCACAAATTAAATTGCGTCCTCCCTCGCTGCTCTGCCCCAGCCTGGCTCTTGTTTCTGCTGTGGCCACTACAGCCCCCCCAGCAAGGAAAACAAGGCTAGGAATCACTTTATAAAAATGAGCCTCCCTTTAATCCCTGATGCAGGCTGTAAGCAGAGTCTGCCCAGGATGAGCTCATGGCCGTGCAGCCCCTCATCTCCATATGCCTTTGTCCTGGGAAGGTGAGAGCATGATTCAAGGATTCTAGGATTCTGTGATCTGGCTTTGCCAAGCCTGCAGGGACCCAGATTTGGAGATAGAGAGGAAGGACATCCTGGGCTTGGGATTCCTGACCTTTCCTGCCAGCTCGGGATGGGAGTCAGGGATGGGGCTTCATCTGCAGGGAGATGGGACATGGGCACTGCTCTCTGGTGCAGTGCCACCTCTGCCATGGTCCCCAGGCTGGGCAGGGACACCTTCCACCAGCCCAGGGTGCTCCCAACCCTGTCCAGCCTGGCCTTGGACACTTCCAGGGATGGGGCAGCCACAGCTTCTCTGCCCAACCTGTGCCAGTGTCTCATTACCACTGATTTCTCCAGGGCCAGGCAGAGCAGGGGAGGGCAGGGAGGGCTGTGCCAGAGCTGCTGGACAGGGCTGGGGTCTCCTGAGCAAGTGGCAGTGAGGACCACTGACCCTCATCCACACCAGGCACGTGGTGGGTGTCCTGTGCAGGGCTAGGAACTGGACTCAATGATCCCCATGGGTCTCTTCCAGCTCAGGATATTGTGTGATTCTGTGACCCCCAGGGATCCTCCTGGGGCCCAGCAGGAGTTGGGCTGCCCTGACCCCCAGCAGTGGCTCCTGCCCTGACTCTACTTTTATTGCACAGTAGCATCTGAATGAATATTTTATTCATTTCCCATAAGAACATCTCCACAAATGCACATTTGAATAAAACATGAGGACACGTTTTTGGAAGAGCCAGCTAGTGCTTCAAACAGCCCCATCACAGCGTATGAACCAGAGCAAACACTGTGCTGTTGTATTTTTATCTTGGTGACTCTAATGGAGTCAGGCAATGGAGAAGGTGCCCTGGTGTCCCCATGTCCTGCAGTGGGGCTGTGAGTGCTCTTGGCTTCTGCCCCAAGTGCTGGTGAGATGGGACAGCACATCTGGCAGCTGGAGCCATTTGCTTCACACCCCTAAACCAAGGATGTATCTACTTACAAACATGCCACAGGGGAAAAAAGAATAGAGTTTCTCAGTGAAAGGTACTGGTAAAGTAGAAAAATCCTTCCCCATGTGCTCATGTCCAAGCACACACACACACACAAGTGCCAGAAGAGCCACGTGCACCTGCTGCCTGTGTGAATCCCATAAGCTGGATGAGATGGACTCTGCTTCTCATCTGATAAGCCAATTCGGGGTTTCTGCATTCCTAAATACACCATGGGAGCTGCATGGGGATGTTTTTCCATAGGTGAGGTGCTTCTAGCAAAAATCGTGCTGCTTCTGGAAAAGACAATTTTTTTTCTCCCCTTGTTTGAATTCATTGAAAAGCAGCAAGAAAGCAAATGGGCAGAGAGGAGCGAGCAGAGCGACAGGAGGAGGATGGAGAAGGCAGAGGTTGCAGAGGACAGGAGCCAATTAAGCCTGAGAGGAGGAAATTTAACACCAGTGAAGGAAAATGTTCCTCCAGCCCTAAACTGGGCTGTTCAACTCACTGGTGCAAGAGGCCACTGCCAGCAGGTGCCCAGCAGATGACAGAGGAGCAACACTGGCAGAAGTGGCAAGGGTGGCACTCACTGGAGCAGCAAAGCATCAGGGAAAGAAAATCAGCTTTTGGGGAAGAGGACAGAGCAGATCTGGCCCGAATGCACCATGGCTGGGTGAGGAAAAGGGCACCAAGGACTTGGCTCTTGGAGGCATCACCTTCTCCCAGGGTGACACAGAGCCCAGCTCGGACAAGGAGAGGTCCCCCCAGCAGCATCCCTCGGAAAGCTCCAGCTCTGGAATGGCTTGGCATCACTGGCGACAGGTAGCACTGATTTATAAAGCAGAAATAAATGAGCCTGCTCTGCAATTTCACCTAATTTTGTCTCCCGTTTCAATTTGCCATCTTTCAGCATAATGCCGGGTGGTTAATTATGTTTCCATCTTATTTCTCTGATAATACCCCCCCTTGTACTGCACATCGTGGCTGCTCAAAGGGTTTCATTTTACCTTTCATTTCACCTCCTAGCACAGCTCTAAATTTAGTCAGCTTGTAATTTTGGGGTATTTTATACATTATGCCTCTATTATTGTGAAGTAAAATGGAATCCTTGTCTTTTAATTCACTCTCTAATAATTCTCCACCAAACCTTAATACAAAAGGCGCTTTTTTTTTTCCTGAAGACTAATTGAATGGGGTGTAATTATAATACCCAGGGAGATGATATTGAAAGTACGTTAACTGTGACAGTTTCTCTGACTAATCACCCCTCGGGCGCCTTCAAATTGTGTCTGTGCAAGCTCCCATCAGTTAATGCAGTGATGTGCCAAGACACAGCTTGGCACAAGACTTCCCCACCAAGACAGGCATTTGGGCAGGGGGGATCTGGGATTCTGGGCTGGGATCTTGGGGTCTCCAAGCTGCTGATGCAGCTGCAGGAACAGTTCTGTCCTTCAGGGATCTGCAGGTTGAGAGAAGGGATGTCTGAGGTAGCTGGGGACCACACAGGTGGCCCTGTCCCACTGAGGGAGCAGACAGGGCATCTTGCAAAGTCCTTTCCATGGCACAGGGATATTGCCATCTCCATCACCCTCTTCCTTGGCCTGATGCTCTGCCTGTTTGGCCAAAGGAAAGAGTTGACCCTAGAGAATGGAAGGGCTGAGGGCCAGGAGTTGTGGCAGGAGCTTCCTGCCCTGGCTGCTGGGGAGTCAGAGATAACCCCAGCAGTCCTGCAGGCTGCAGCACTTTCCCTGGCAAAGCATTTACCTGCCAGGAGGGGAGCAGCGATTTTCCTTATTTGTGTGCTCTGATGGTGTGATAGCAGCGAGGTCAGCACTCAGCAGAGACACCAAGGGGCTATTTCCTCACTAAGCTGTGGATTGCAGTAAGTGAAAAATAAGAGTTGAGGGTGGCTATTATGCAGACAATAAAATGTTTTTATATCAATGTAGGTGTCAAGCTCAACACTTCTGCAGAGTGGATCCTTCACATTATGAGCCAACTATGGAAATGCTCAGCCAAGCAGGGATGCTCCCAGCTGCAGCCCGGTGTTTGCTGCTGGAAATAACACATTTCCACTCCACATTCAACAGCCTGGGTTCTTGGAGAGGACAGGGCTCCAGGTGGGGATCTTACAAACACAGTCTGGCCCTGGGTAGGGGTGGCATCTGCAGGGACACAGCACTGCAGCAGTGGCAGCTGCCACACAAAGGAGAAGGCACAGGACAAGAGAAGCATCCAGGGGAAATTAAGGCACTTTTCTCTGGGATCACTATGACCTTTGTTGGCCACAAGAGGCTTTCAGCTCTCCTCCAGAGCCACCACTGCATGAACTGGTTGGGATTGGAACTGCCAGGGCAGAGTCCCCAGCACCTCTGCCTGAGATGAGGAGCACTCCCAGAGCCTCCCTTAGCTGCTGAGTGAAAAGATCCTTTGCAGAGATTAAAATGAATTTATTATTTCACATTCTGGTATTTACATCACATCTGGAGAGGGTACTCCATACCCCGTTACAAAAACATCTCAATAATGAGTCCCAGCAGTGGCAGCCAGGGCAGGAGGCTGCCCCACACACCAGTGACCCCAGCATGGCCCCCCCAACATCTCCAGCCCCTCCTGAGCTGTGTGTGGGTCACAGGGCAGGGCTGGAGGTGTTGCCCCCACACCCCACAGCCCTGGGGTCCCCAGCCCTGCTGACACTGGGGACACAGAGCTCATCACATCCTCTCCCCCTCGAGCTGCTGCACCACGGGACATGGTGTGTCCTGGAGAAGGTCACGAGCTCAGGGCCAGGAGATGGTATATTTTGCTTTATTTTGGATAAATGCAACAAAACCTGGCTCAGTGTGGGGCCCTGGCTGGGCATCTGTTCAGGCACCCCAGACCCACACGCGGCTCCGGAATTCGATTGGGAACACAAGCAGGAACTCGGTGCCCGGGACTCGCACGGTGGAGAACATTAAATTTGCAGCCTGATTAATGCGATTACCGAGGAAGGAGAAACCAGCAGCATGCGCCATGGAGACATCTCACCAGCCCCTGCCCACTCTGCCACCCCAGGGCACAGCAGGCAGGTGGTGGGACAGGGACAGCCTGGTGGGATCAGGCTGGAGCTCAGTGCCTGCTCCTGGGAACACCCCAGCCCAGGAGCCGAGGAGCCACATGGGGGGGGTTTCACACAACCATTGACTTCCCAATTCCTGACAGCAACTCGGATTCAGCATCTTGGGAGACGGGGGAAGGCGACTCACAGCAATGATTTCAGCTATTCAGAATAAAGCCCGTTTTGGGCACCCCGATGCCTGTCTGTCTCTGTAGTGTCAACAGCTCTTACATGGCTGGAGTATTTTATTTAAGAGGGTTGGAAAATGAGGCCATTTCTCGGTTGCTGAAGGTGTCCACAGAGGAGGAGGGGACCGTGGAGTGACAGGAGTCTGGCAGCTGTGCTGGGGTCCCTGCCTGCAGCCTCCAGGGAAGACAGGGCTCCGTGGATGCTCTGACCCAGTGGTACCTGTCACAGTCCTGCCAGCGGGCACGGGATGGCAGCCCTGGATCATGCCACCTCCACAGGCACCGGGCCACATCCTGCTGCCCACGGGAGCACCAGGACCCACGCTGAGGCTGGTCAGTCACTGCTGTGCTGCACGGGGGCTATCGAGTGACCTGAGGAGAGGAGGAGAAGTTACCAAAAGCATCCAGTGATTCCCCACCCACGAATTATCAGAGATGAAAATAAGATTTGCTCTTTATGTTCATTTGATGGGGTGGTCACTCCCAATGTCACCTTACAGATTATTTGTGTACCCCTTGTTCTGGCTGCAGAGGGGACTGTGAGATGCAAATCCAATCCCTTGGCATCATTGCAAAGCAACTAAAGTCACCCAAAGTCCTTTTGAAATCACAGGTCTGTGTATCCAAACTGCTGCCTCCCTAAGGGAGGACACAGGACCCAAAAGGGGTGCTGGGAGGATGGCCATGGAGGGGTCTGCTGGATGAGGGAGGAGAGTAGAAGCTCCAGAGTCTTACAGACAGGAATGGCCTCAAGGAGAGCCCAGGACAGCAAAGCCAGAGCAGAGGCTTTGGGCTAAGTTAATGGCTGGGGGAAACCAACCAAAGAACACTAAAGTGGGAAAAAGACAATGAGCCCAATGTAGCACTGCAGTTACTGGTCAGTGATGGATGCTCAGGGCTGGAGGAACCTTCTTAGATGTCCATAAAAACACTTGAGCATGAAAGTGCTTTCTGTGCACAAAAATAATAGCAGTAATGAAAAAAACCCCAACATTGCTTAATACGATAATTTTATGGCAGGGGATGTGGGGCGAGGAAAACGAAAGCATAAGGAATAATTACACTCAACACTATGAACAATGATTACAAAATTATGCAACTGATTAACCATGGCATATATGTAATTACTAATGAGTTTGATAAAATTTTAATTACACCTTGTTCTTTGGGGCATTCAGCAAGCCATGAAAATAATAATCATGTAGTGCTCTGTCACAGATGACTGCCTCAGACAGGGAGTGGGGACACATTCAGGGCTGTGCCACTGGGGTGGGAGAAGCAACCCATTGCCCTGGAGCAGTGGGAGGTGCTGGGGAGCAACCAGGACACCCTGGGATGGTAGAGACACCCCCAGGATGTCTGCTCAGGGGCTGAGTCACCCAACACCCTCTTCATGGAGCCTCCCAGTGGGAATTACCAACTGGCAAAGCTGTGGGACCCACTCAGGGTTGTAGTAACTCCACCAGCCCCTCCAGCACCGGTGACAACCACAAAGCCTGGACCCTCTGCTCTGCTTTGGTGTGTCTCTATCAAACAGTGCACACCCTGGAGGAGCTGGAGCATTGCTGTTCCCTGGAGAACACTTTTGGGATGCTCTGCTGGGTCTTGTTTGACCCAGGCTGGGGAAGGCACAGCCAGGCTCCCCCATCACCTGCCTGGGACGTACCTTGGTCGTCTTCACTTTGTTGCCGCTGCTGCAGCTCCATCCCGAGAGGTCGGGCAGCACCTTGCACTCCTCCCCGTCCAGGCACGGCTCCATCTGGCACCACCATTTCTGCAGCACGATGGAGGCTGGGGGAGAGGAGGGCTCAGTGCCTGGGCTGGGACACGGGGTTGGGGGGGACCAGCCCTGCCCAGCTTTGGGGGGCAGCAGGAGGTGCAGCCCCTCTCTCCAGCACAGTTCAGGTCAAGGAGTCTTGGTGGAAGAGCTTCTCGTCACCTGCCTGGCCTTGCCTGACCCAACTGCTCCACCTGCCACTGGAACACCTGGTTTCCTCTCACTACCCCAGGTAAAAAGCCCAACACCAGCCCTGTCCTCACTCCCAGTGAGAGCAGGGAGAGCAGTGCCCTTCAAAAACCCACTTTGTGCTCCACTTAGAGAGCAAAGCGACTGTCTCCTCCCACTCTGACCTGTTAAACTCTTGTGATTTACACCTCCAACCAGAGCAGGCTCCCCTATTTTTGGGAAGGAGGACACCTGAGCTGTTGGGGACAACAAGAGCCTTCCCTGACAACTCATCCTGGCATTTCTGGGTGTTGCACACAGGTGCACTCACAGGGCACTGGCTGCCAAGTGAATCAATACCACACTGGCAGGGGCTGCCACTGATCCTGACAGCTCTTCAGGGTGATGGCATTCAATAAAACATACACAGCTTGAGTTTTGCTTGGTGCTCCTCACAGGAGATGGTGCTGCACAGCTGGAGTCACATCCCTGCCTCTGGCTGTGGCAGCACAATGGGCAGACATGCAGGGATGGGTGCTGCAGTGCCCGCTCTGCTGCAGGATCCCTGGGCAGGTCTCACCTGTTAATCCCAGGGGCATGGAAGCCACACAGCAGCCTGGCAGTGTAGGAGGATGCAGCCAGGAGTTCCATGGGATGGGGTTGTGGCCATGGGGTACTCACCATCCACGCAGGAGGGAGATGCCCGCGTTGTCCCTGCCACCTGCCCCGGGAAGCAGGAGCATTTCACCGTCTGCGAGCGCTCCTCGATCTTGTTCTTGTTGCAGCACCGGTGAGCTGCGATCACTTCACACGTGCCAGGCTCCACGTGCACTGAGGGGGGAGGAACAGCCACTGTCAGGTCCCAGAGCCCCCAAGCCACCTCCTGCCCACCACCCTGGGCAGCACTGCCAGTGTGTGCCATGACTGAGGCACTGGGAGGGACTGGTGTGGGCAGGACTGTCCCAGCCCCTGGAATCACCTTCTGTGGTGACATAGAGCCACTGGGCACAGCATCTCCCCAGCCTTAAGGAGCAGCACTGGTCCTGCTCCAGACCTTCTGCATCTGAGCTCTCACTCCTAAACATCCCTCACACCTGTCATACCCACCAAAATTCATCCCCTCTTGCCATGGCCAAGCCAAGAGCTTTATTGAAACTAATGAGCATGTTAGCTAATTGCAGTTGATAATGAGATGCACTTTGCTACAGGAGGGGATGGTGTGTTATGCTGCTCTTGGCTTCAAGCAGAGCACAACCACCTCTGACCCCCCAGCTCCAACCAACATCTCTGTCTTGCCATCACTCACATCCTCTGGCTGGAGGAGGAAGGATCAGGATGGTGTTTCTACCCTGCAGTGACAGAGAAATGTCACAGTGTTCATCAGCAGCCCAGGCTGCTCTGCTGCTCCCCCTCCCACTGCCATTAAAATATTAAGGAAGAAAGAAAACTACTGAGTTGGCTGATCACCTCTGGGATTGGGGTTTGGAGCTGGTCAGCACCACAAATCAATGCCTTGGCTGGGTAATGGCCCACATAGGCACAATGCAAATCAGCCACACAGGGCTGGACAGACTTCATTCCCATGACCCCTGAGATCCCTGCAGGTCCTGCTTAATGAGCACTGCTGGAGCAGTGCAGAGCCAGGCACACACATCCCCTGGGTCACTGGGAACAGCCTTTTATTCCACAGCCAGCAGGAGCCAGGCTGGGTGGAGGGCAGGGAAGCTGCACTCCTGCACTGTGGCATCCCAAAATGCGTGCAGGTGAGCAGGGGTCAGGGTGGGAGACCTGGCTGCTCAAAACCCTCAGGACACCTTCCACATCCCAGGAGCAGCCAGTGGAGGAAAGGCTTGGGAAGGGGTGCAAGCAAGGCCCACACAGGGCTGGAGAGACTTCATTCCCATGATCCCAGAGATCCCTGCAGGTCCTGCTTAATGAGCACTGCAATGGAGTGCCCTGATCCTGGTGGTGCTGGCACCTGAGCCCACTCTCAGCCCTCTCCCAGCACATTTGGCTCTGGCAGTGGCTCTGTCCCACCCTTTGCCAGCCTCAGCCTGCCCATGCAGCCTGAGCTCCCAGCTCTGCTACACCCCTGGCCACTGCTGGAGGGTCCTGTTGGGGGTCCCATCCACCCCCAGCCAGGCAAAGCTGACCTGTGTCCCACCCTGTGGGTGCCCATCACACCCCTGTGCTCACCAGCAAACACTGCCCAGCTTCCAGGAGCTTTTGGAATGCAGATACTTCACCTCTCCAAGGAAAGCTGAGAGAAATGGGATCTCTCTCCCTTTCCCACTTTTTTATATCCTTGCTGGGAAATGCTGGTCCAAGTGCAGCCTCCTGGCTTGTGCCAGCTGGGCATGGCTGTGCCAGCTTCCAGCCAAAATATTCCTTGCCCTTTTCCTGTTCCCAACGTGTCTGAGTGCCAGGCAGGAGACAAAGGGCAGGATGCAAGAAGCTGCCCTAGGACACACCTCTGTGCCCTGCACCCACCAGCACACAAGGCAGGAATTGCCACGGCTCGAATTGACTTTATTTATTGTTATTTCATGGTCATTTTCTTTTAATGCACCATCGCTTTCATTTATGCCCATAATAATTACACAATTATCTACCCTGGAATATTTTGTAATAACATCTCTAGCCATAAATTTTATCTTCCCTTTGAAATGCCATAACAGCTCAGCTTTAATAATAAATTCCATTCTTTTCGTATGCAGGAATGGTAGACTCCGGTGGAAGTGAGAAGGAAAGCAACTCATTACTGAACAAACGTGACTGTTTTGCTCTGTTTTTATGCATCACAGGATTTTTCAAATAATCTGAGGTAGAAGCAGAGATCCTTGGCTCTGGCTCCCTGTGAGCCCGCATTCCCAACACGCTCTGGTCCACGACCATGAGGAGTGACTCTCCCACCCTGCACACCCCACCAAGGCATTTTACACCCTCCGTGCTCACACCTAGTTGTGGGTTTTGACTCGTTTTTAGAAAAGCTTCATTAATAAAGCTCTTCCCAGGAGGGCTGCCCAGGCGACACCTCTGCTCCCTCGCACTCCTGCTCTCTGGCTGCTCATTTTCAGCTAATTTAAAAAGGTTCAGCTGAGGGAGAGCCAGGCAGAACTGAGAAATCGCTCATTACAGCCATGCAATACGAGTTTGCTAACGTGTCAAAGCCCTTTTAATTTGCTCAAAAAGGTGCAGCTCAGAGATAAAGAGAAATTTTCCTCTCCCCTGCCTCCCTGCAGCTGGCAGAGCACAGGGCACCTCAGTGCCCGACTCACAACCTCAGAACCTCTGCTTGGGAAGAGCTGCCTACACAGAGCACCCTGCATGGGGCAGGCACCCCATTGCCCTGGCACATCCCCATTGCCCTGGCACAGCCCCACAGCCCCTGGCACAGCCCCACAGCCTCCTTGGGGCATACACAGCCCCGCAGCAAGGGCTCTACAGGTGGCAGAGCTGGGGGAGCAGCACACAGCCCCAGGAGCCATCCCTCTCTCAGGCCATGAAATACTTCCATTGGCCTAAAGGTCTTGGAAATGTAGAATCACAGAATGGTTTGAGTTGGAAGGGGCATCAAAGCTCATCTCATCCCACCCCCTGCCATGGGCAGGGACACCTTCCACCAGCCCAGGTTGCTCCAAGCCCCATCCAACCTGGCCTGGGATACTTCCAGGGATGGGGCAGCCACAGTTTCTTTGGGCAACCTGTGCCAGGGCCTGCCCACCCTCACTGGGAAGGATTTCTTCCATATATCCCATCTAAATCTCTCCTCTTTTAGTTTAAAACCATTGCCCCATGGCACTGTCTTGTGAGCATCCACCATCCTGCCCTGGGGCACAATGACAGTGGAGGTTTGCCCACTGCCCAGACCCCTCCAGTCACCAGCCCCTTCCCAGGCAATGACATTTCAGCAGGGGTGACAATCCCCTATGGAGCAGGGGAAGAGCCACCCCACCTGGCATAAAGCACTCAGCTCCTACACACCAGATACACCCACTTTCCTGCTCCTCACCTGCAGGAAACAGGAACCCCACACCAGACCCCAAAATTCAAGCAAGCTGAGGAGTTGGGGGGGATGCAACAGGATGCAAAAAAAGCCCTCTGCCTCATATATGGTGATTCCCAGGATGCCAACAAGGACATTGCTGTTTCCCTGTTGCAGAGGGGATGAGCAGCCCTGTGCTCAGGGGTTCCCTGCCATGCTGGGCTTTCATGTCCCACTCCTGGGAAGCACAAGCAGAGAGGCTGAGCCCACACAGAGCACGAGCCATGGGCTCCAGAGCTCCCTGCAGCTGTTTCTCCTTTTGCTGAGCAGCAGGAAACTTGGAACAAAATGCAGATCAGATGGATGGTGTGTTTAACACCAACAGCAGGAAACCCCCAGAGAGCCTGGGATAAGTTCCAGAGCTTCTGGCATACTTCTCCCTCCCATTTAACTGGTATTTTCCCACTGGAACCCTTTTTTTAAAAAAAAAAAACACCTTATCTCATGGAACCATAAAAGAATTTTAGGAGCACAAGGCTTTTGAATCCTACATGCAAAAATAAAATAAAAATGGTGTCCTACTCTGACTGACCTTTAAGTGAGCAGCAGAACATGGGTTTCTATGGCATAACCTGAAATGACACCTCTGGAGTGTCTCAGGGAGCGTGGGCACAGCTCCACATGCTCAGTGTAAAACACTGCTCTGCTTGCTGCTAGAGAGCTGCAAAATGAAGAGAAGTTGGATGCATGCAAGTGCCAGGCAATGCCCAAACCTCTGTGTCAAACCCCTCCTCTTGGAAGTGTCCAAGGCCAGGTTGGATGGGGCTTGGAGCAACCTGGGCTAGGGGAAGGTGTCCCTGCCCATGGCAGGGGGTTGAAATTAGGTGATCTCCAAGGGCCCTTCCAACTCAAACCATTCCATGATTCTATGCACGTAAAATTACAGTATTTTGTATATTGTAATCCAAGCTGTTAAATATATATTGTTATGGGGGGAAGAAAAAACCCAAACGACAAAACCACCCAACCTAAAGACTCAAATCCATGCAACAAAGACATGTAATAATGATATTCTTCAGAAAACCACAGACCTGGGATGAAAGTTCCAGTTCAGTACCCCCTCTAAGCAGGTAAAGCACAGAGGAGTGTTCACAGCCTGTATCAAACCCCATGTCACTGTGGCTCTCCCAGAGCTCAGTCAGGAATGTCTGCAGTGACTGTGACTGCTACCAGTGTAAATGGGGAAGAAAGACATTCAAAAAAATATAAAGAACAAGACTGAAAAGAAAAACAAAGGCCTTGCACAGTCACATCTATATTTCAGACTCTGCCTCAGTGTTTATAGCTCATCAAAGGCTGTTCTGAGTAACTGCTGCTCCTTTTCCTTCTGCCTTCAATGAAATGTGGTTCAGCCACACACTGATGAGGCCTTTCTGTTGCCTACACATATTTTAGTTGCACTGGGTAAATAAGTTAAAAATTCATTACTTGACTTTTTTTTTCCCCTCGGTCTAGAATTATTTCACATATTTCCTTTCACAAGTCGCACTTTCTCACTTCTGTATCCTATTCAAATATGGATTATTTCGGTCACAGCATAGACAAAGGGCCAGCCTGACCCTTGAAAAGCTCCTGCCCACAACTGCAAACTCATTCAAATGTTTCAGCCAACAAAACATAATTACTCCCATCAACTCAACACACTGGCAAACACAACATTTAAAATCCAAATTTGCACACCTGTTTCTGCACCTTTGTCTTTTGACTGGTGTATTTGTCTTTGATCATGGCCCTGCCATGGAAACAGTCACTTATTAAATGGCCTGATAAACCAGAAATGTTTGTTGTATTGGCCTTTAAGGTGCAAATATTTTATTAATCTTTTGCTCGTTTTTCCATTTTTTCTGCTCCAGTTTATAGTATTTCGTGTCACCACACACTTTACAGCAATAAATGTCACATATTTTGCATCATTTTTGTGTTTTGTCTCTCCTTCCAAAGGTCCTGTTAGGACTCACTATCTAATCTTTGATCTGTATCCATAACATGCATCAACACAAACTCTGCAGGAACCAGTGCAAGAAAAGGCACCTTCAACGTCTCTTATCACAGAGAAAATTAGTTTTGTAGTCTTCAGATCATAGAGAAGCAGCAAGCTTTACCAAAGGAAACCTAATTTCAAATCAGTGTCCTTTTTGTTTTAGTTTTCTGATCTCTGACTTCAATGTTTCTATTTATTTTGTGATGGCTGAACTGGAGGCCAAGAAAATAATGTCACTTTAAGAAACTGTTTTGCATAAAAAGCTCTAAGTTGTCTCCAGAGTACCACCAAAACTTTTTAAATTGTGTTTTGAAAGAACCACATAAACGCTAAGATTAAAAAAAAACCAAAACATGCAATAAATGTAGAGACTGGAAGCCTTTTTGAATAGAAAACAATGAAAATGCAGCAGGTAAGGTAAAAAAAAAAAAAAAATGATAAAAAGGAATATGATTGTGGTGTATCACAATGTATGTACACTGACTCACTGCTCAAGTGATTGCAGTACAAAAGCCCAGAAATGCTTTATCCAGTTACAACATCATTTGCACATTTGCAGTGAACCCTTAATAAATTGCCCCTGGATAAAACCCAGGGTGTTTCTCATGTCCAGTACAAGCAGGATTACAACATTAGTCTACCTGCTGGTTCTGAAGGAGGAGGAGAGCTGTCACCTGTGAGGATCAAAGTCAACAGGCAGTGCCAGCCCCTTCCCTCCAGGCCACAGCTAAGCCTCACATTCCTCTGCTCTGAGATCACTCCTGCCATCCACCCAGCACCATAAGGCAGCAGGAGGAGGAACATGTTCCTTGCTGTGGATCAAGTAGGTTTTCCAAGGATTTCTGACCACTCCAGTATTGAAACACACCTTAGACTCCAGCACAACACAGGGGTGAAGTCCTGGGCTGGAACTCCAGGTTTGCCCACCTGACAAGAATAACTTCAACACTTTCTCTCCACAACTAGGCTGGCACACTTACCTGTCAGCACAGGGCACAGCAACAGTGGCAGGATGATCACCACAGTCTACTTGTCTCCCATCTCAGATTCCTGTGAAAAATACAGGGAAATGTAAAAAATATTTACATTTGGAGCAAGAAATCAAGTGACCTAAAGGCCACCCTATTAAAAATCCATAAAGCAGAAATGCTCAGGGCACGAAGATTTTGATAAGGGAGAGAGAGGGAAGTTTATTATATTGCAAATTTCCCAGATACTCATCCCTCTGCAACATAAATACTATGCATAGCTGTGCAAGGGCAGAGCCTGATGTGACTTCACTCATTCCAGAGTGCTTCTGGCAGCATGAAGTCAGTGTTAAGACAAAAATAGGCTCTTCTGGTTATCAGGAAAGACATAATTTCAAGGCAGATCTGACAGAAGGTGAAAGATGCTGCGCTGCTGTTTTCCCACTGACATCCTCCTTGATTTAAGGCCTGCCAAAACACTGAGCATCCCAAGAATGTGTGTCTGGTGAACAACCCAAAGCTGAGCAACAAGATGCTGGGGTTTAACCCATGTCCAGCTGAGATCGAGAAATCAGGATCTGCTGTTCCCAGGCTGCCAAAGGGATTCCCTAAATCATCAGGCCAGCTCTTGGAAACAGAAGGGACAGTCTATAGCCAGGTGACTGGTGTCTCTGAAGTGCATGACCTGATCCAAATTTTAATGCCTTCATGGATGGGAGAGCTTCATGGAAGCTCATGCTGACAAATTCTTTCTTACTATGTGTTTCCTCCTTTTACAGATATAAATGGAAGAGAAAATCCAGAGACTTCCATTGCAAAAGCAAGTTTGACCATCCTTTTTTAACTTTTTGATATGCTTTTTGTGTATGATACTCCATCAAAAAATACCACTAGATTATGTCACAAATGTCACTTCTAAGCACAATGAGAGGTCTACAGAGGCACTCTCTTTCAGACACAAGTGTAAAGCAGTCATGCAGCTCCAGGAAAAATGCAGAACATGGCCACAAGTGAAACTGGAATTACTCCAGGATAACTCTGTGAACATCATCGGTACCACAACATTTACTTCTGTACAAATAAAAACTGACTTCACCTCAAATTCACCCCTCCTTATTCCATGCTTTATTAGACCTTCCTTGCTGAGAGCATTCAAGTAATAGTTAATGTCAATATACACATGTATAATTAAAGATTTGAATATACTTTCAGTGTATTTAAGCCCATTCTTTATTTTAAATACAGCTAGACTTTGACATATTTTACTAAAAATAAACATAGCCTTCCAGAACGTTGGGAGCAGGAAAATACTTGCAAATCTGTCTCCAGCACCTGCATCATTCTGCAGCAACAAAAAAAGCTATTGAAGGACATTTCCCACACTGAACTACTATATTTGGTACCAATGTCAGCTGAATTCCACATTAAACCTGGTAGGGTTTGCACTTTTAGAGTGGGAGATATAAATGTGATCTCCACCATCATTAAGGAAAGGGGGGTAAGACAGTTCATCAGCTCTTTCTCCCAAGGCATAAACCAGAATCCATACAAGGAGAGAAGGCAGCAGATTAAAAGTAAAGCAAAATAAACTACATTAACGGGTTTCTTAATCTCTGAGTGGGATGAACTGCTTCCACTTTTGATCCATCTCTCTTACAGGCACCAGGTTTCAGTTCCTAAATGGATCCAGACAGAGAAGGAATTACCTGGGACTGGATATACCAATCACAGACAAAACCTCCCAAAACTGCTCTCAAATGCTGACACATCAGCTCAACATATTCCAAAACCAGGCTTTGTTGGCTTTAGGAAAGGTTTACAACTTGGTCGGTTTGGGACAGATATTGCTAGAATTTAGCAAAGGTATGACCACAGCAACAGCTTGAACCTTAAGCAAATATTTTTTTTATTATTTTGTTTGTAAACAACGAAAATAACAAATAACAACATAAATGTTAAACATCCAGCTACTAAAAACCCCACATAAATAAAAGCTACAGGAATTCATTGCAGGGAATTACTGCACTTCATTGTGGAAGAAAGGAGAATGCCAGCAGTTTGTTCTGTGTGGAGGCCAAACCTCCCTGTTTACAAAAATTACACATTTTGGATTTTGGATGGTACCTTATTTTTCACTGTGCTCTCCAGAGCCAACCCTAAGGATAAGAAAATCAGCTTGAAAAACGCATGGTTTGCCAAGAGCAGGGAAAACCTCTTAAATAAGAGCGTCTGTACATGGCAAATTCATAGAAAAGAAATAAATGGTGCCAATCCTGACTTCTCCATGAGGTTACACAGTGGAGCAAGTGTCCTCCCTCCTGGCAGACAAATACTGAATCCCCTCCCAGATCCTGTTTTTCCATGACCTCAAGTGCAGGATGAGTAGGGCAGGAGCTCCTCTTCATCTCAGAGCTTGTGAATAGATGCCTGTGCCACGAAATCCCTGGCTCCTCACGCGTCCCCAGCACTTCCCACCACAGCAGCTGTGCCTCCCAGCTGTGGCTGTCATGAGTGGCTGGACAGGAGAGCACAGCCACGCACAGGCTCATCCCTCAGCAGGCACCGAACACCACGGGCCACATGGTTTTCCTTCGCTGGGAGCTCCACTGTGGGTATCTCCTGCACCAAATCCCCCTTTTAACACACCTGTAGGAACACACCACCTTCAGAGAGCTCTGTTCCTGTGGAGAACGGAGCTGGAGCTGAGCAGTAAATTCGGGAGCCACTGGAAAGCAGGAGGAGATGGAGATGGAGGGCAGTCCCAGGAGGCATTTCCTTTGCCAAGTGAACCTGCCATCTCCAGAGTGTCAGTCCAAGCCACAAGCGGTGCCTCTGGTTATGTCATGTGTCCCCAGGACTCGGGGCCACTGGTCATGTCCCCAGGACTCAGTGCCACGCAGTGAGGAGATGTGACATTCCTGCAGCAGCAGAGTCACAGCCCTGCAGTATGGACAGTCCTCTCAGCTCCTTAGCCCTGCTCATTTCCCCCCTGCCTCCCAAAGCCAGCTGTGCCACTGCTGGAGGAGAGCCCTCGCTGTGCCACTGCACAAGGGGCACTCCCAGAAGGACCTGGGTCAAACCTTTTCCCCCACATCTGGTAAAACAAGAAATGTTTCAGTATTTGTATGAATTTGAGGAAATGAAGTGAAAATGTCAAGATTTTCACATTCTTTTTTTCATGGCAATATGTGCGTTTAAGGGATTTTCCAGACAGGGATGTAACCTTTTCTGTGGGTGTTTCTCTGTGTCAAGGGGCATACCTAGAATAGTAAAAATTACTAACTTAAAAGAGCAAAGCTCAAGTAAATTCAACTACTGGATAGGTAAATCATGTCTGTACAAATATGAATTTATTCTGACTCACACAATCACAAGTCAACAAAAACCATACAGCCCTACTGGCAAACTCAAGTGAATATTTCCACATAATTTCTTAACACTCTTTCAGTGCCAGAGTATTCCTGGTTTCTGTTCCTGAACTGGCTTCCAGCTGACCAGCCAGCTTATCTGCACAGATGCCTGCACAGCCCCAGAGAAATCACCATCCCTGCAAATGCATGAGGATTGCACAAAAAATGGATCTGCTGAAACACCCAAAAATGAAGCATTTCAGAGCATTCAAGGACAGGGTTAGCATGTTTTAATTAATACAACTCAAAACAACAAATGGCATTCATTTAACCTTAACTTTTATGAACACAAAAAGCCTTTAATGCCACCACAGCATCCTGTTCTCTCTGTTTTCATGTACACAAAAATGGGCTTTAACAGTACACTCATGTAATTTATAGGCAGATGAAGGCTCTTTGCACTGCAAGGCTCCAGGCAGTCCATTAGTTTAGTGATACCCAGAGACTCCCAGATGTCCTCAATACTAATAGACCCCAAACACACACCCTGAATTCTGCACTTGTGCCCAAGTTAAACTGAGAGCTCAAACACTGAGGTAAGCACAAGGACCAAGCCTTGTGTCTGCAGCACGTGTGATGGATTCAAATCCTGCCTCAGAGAGACATAACAAGCAAACCTGATTTGATTCCAGCCCAGCTAAGAACAAAGCAATGAGCTGAAAAATGAATGTAGCAAGGGAAGAGATGGCTGAGGTTTGAGGGACTACTATCAGCTAACCCTGCCATTATATAAAGCCAGAGCAAACAAAGGCTGGGCATGAGGCTGAAATGTGAACAGAATCAGGGAAACAGTTCAAGGAAGTGGAAAAATAGTTACTTTATACATCAGGAGACACCATATTTGGGCACATATTTAAAATTCAGAATAGAGAGAACTCCACCCGGACTCTTTCAGAACGAAATATTAAAATCTACAGCTGCTCATACACTTACTGGAATGAATTCACATATTTGTGACTCTCTTGGTTTTTTGCTATGCTCGACTACTCTCATCTTTTTTTCCCTCAGCAGCCTAAACATAATGGCTTCAATGCTTGTATATTGTGTGGTAGCAAAGAATGGTCTTCAGAAATGCCAGATGCTTTGGAGCTTCAGATTATTCACTGCTTATGGCAGCAAGCTGATGCCAGCAGAAAGAAAAAAAAAAAAAAGGCAAACCAAAAAAAACCCAAAAAACACCACCAAAATGTAATTCCTATCCAAATCCAGACGATATAAATACATACTGCTAATTTCATTTACATTAAAGACAGAGAACCTCCACAGTCCCACACTCGGCCTCTTTGAAGATGCTTAACAGACACAGGAAAAAGCATCAAGAATTTGGCCACCACAATGTGCTAAAAGCAGACAAGTCAGCACAAAACCAGGGATGTCCCCCAAAAATGCCTGGCAGAGGTACAGGAGAGATCTCTCAGCCACCACTTCCCACCCAGGCACCAAGTGGCTTCTTCCAGTTCCCTGGATTT
>JAWWEE010000069.1:6092314-6102912 GCA_035221455.1 Xenops minutus | reverse complement strand
GTGTCCAAGGCCAGGTTGGATGGGGCTTGGAGCAACCTGGGCTAGGGGAAGGTGTCCCTGCCCATGGCAGGGGGTGGGATGAGATGGGTTTTAAAGTCTTTTCCAACCCAAACCATTCTGTATCTCTATGATACGGTTCTCCTGGGCACTGAAATGCTGTTAAAGGGGTCTGGGTGTCCCACGGGGGGTTGAGCAGCAGAGAGAGGCAGGACCCAGAGGGAGGCAGAGGGTCTTGGCTCCAGAAGGCTCTGCTCAAGGGTGGCACAGGAATGGAGCAGACCATGGGCAGACCCCGGGCAGCCAGTGGTGTGAGTGATCTATGCTCTGCACCCTGCAACAACTCTACTAGTAATATTCACTAAATAATTAAAGTCTTAAAATCACTACTGCCTTAGATGCATGTATTATTTAAGAGACCTTTGGAGACAAGCAGCCTTGTTTTTATCACTCATTATCACTGCATTTCTGCTGGGGTTTTTTTTACTCTTGTCACCTCAAGACTCCACATCATGCTCTGTCCCCCTTCACTGTATGTGTGAGTGTGTGCACAACCAGGAACTGCTTGTGCAAATCCCATCCCTTCACACTTGCAAGCAGAAAGCCAAACTCCTGGGCTGTGTCAAGAGCAGCTGAGAGTGTTGTGACATTGTGTGACAGGGAACCTGCAAGGACACCCTGCAGCTGGGGATGCAGCTCCCAACACACAACCACCCATCCCTGTGGTGCTGAATGATGCTCTCACATCCACCTTGATTCCTGCCTTGTCCAGAAAGGGTGGATTAGGAGAATTCTCCACCTTGATGTAAAGGTTGCATGGGACAGAGGACCCAGGGCCTCTCCAGGTAAAGCATCTCATAAGTAAAAGCCACAGAGCTGCTGCCTTCACTCTGAGCCACAACGTGCTGACCAGTAAATCTCTTACAACATAATCAGAAATTGGTGCTCTTCTTTCATCCAGAAAACCTCATTTCCCAAAAGCTGACTAAATGCCTTTACTTCTGCTTCAGGTTGAGCAATGAACACGGATAAAAGCAAAGACAGCACTTTGATTATCAGTTTTAGAGAGGTTTAGTAGGAAGTGCTGGGGCCACCTTTGTGGTGCTGGATGCAGACATCTCAGCCTTGCTCATCACAGAGAAATCACCACATTACACAGGGGATTAAACTGCTGGTGAATCATTCTTCACTGAGGAGTCTCCTATTCCATTTCCAAATGACTGTGCTTGATTCATGTGGCTCTTTAAATCCAACCACATTGCCCAGGAAGGACCACTCTGCTTGGACACAGCAGCATCCCCACGTGCTGGGTGGGCACATGGGATCTCAGGCACATGGTGGGATTTTGGGTTTGTCTTGTGCAGAGCCAGCAGTTGGACTCAGTGATGCTTGTGGGTCTCTTCCAACTCAGGGGATTCTGTGATTCTGTGATCAGACCCTACTGCCACAGCCAGATGTGGCCAATGTGATGGCAAACAGAGGCTCTGCACATGGGCACATGGGTTCAAGAAATTCATAAGTTTGGGGGCTCTGAAACCTTGTGGTCACAGTTAAAGCCCTTCCTCTCTTATTGCTCATTTTTAGGTGGTTTGAGCTGTGAATAAACTCAATGCTATAATGGGAAGCTCTCCATGTGTCTCATCATCAGCACCTCTGACTCTGGAGTTCTTAGGCATTGGTGACAGAGCTATCCCTATTCAATTCCACACAGAATCATAACTGCAGCTTCCTTGGGCACAAATGTCACTGCCACTGAGAATGCAGCATGAGGAAAGCGTGTTTCAAACATAACCTTCACCCAAACCTGTCCCAAATGAAGCAAAAGCACAGGGCAGACAACAGGAAAAGAAAGGCCACGGACTCAGCAAGCAGACCAAGAATTCCTGGTTTGAGCTCATGGAAACAGAGCCCAGGAGATGAGTTAGCCATGGACAGTTCTCACAGTGCCAGGAAAGCAGGATGGGCAGGGAGAAACTGTGTTCATACAGACACAGAGCGAGGTCAAACTTTTTAAGTGCTTGCTCCTGGTTTGCCCTCTTTGCTGTGGATCAGAACTTTCCTGAATAAAAAGTACGAGGTTTGGTCCACTGTGGCTAAGTCTGTGTGAGTGAAAAATCCCCAGCTCTCTGCCTGCTGGCACGGGAGTCCACGAGCTTGGCTGTGCAGGGATGAGTGAGATTTATACATAATTCACACCCCACCAGTACACTTGGGCATCTGCACTTCAAACCTTGGTGAGTTGCTGCTTTATTAATGCCAGGTCTGACTCTTCCCTGAAGAAGCAGCTCCCTGCAAATTAATCTTGTGGAGGAGTGGGACTCTGGCAGTGGGACTGGGCACCTGGCTGCTGGCAGTGCCTCTACCCCAGAGAGTCCTGAGCCAGTGCTGTAAAATCATTCCAGAAAAAAATGAGTTTCCCACAGAATGATTTGGGCTGGAAGGGACTTTAAGGCTCAGCTCGTTCCACCCCACTGCCATGAGCAGGGACACCTTCCACTAGACCAGGTTGCTTGGAGCCTTATCCAGCCTGGGCTTGGACACTTCCAGGGAATGGGGCATGCCAGGTTAGGATGAGGGAAAGGCAGGGAGCTGCTGCCTGGCTGGGTGAGGGAGTCACTCTGGAAGATGTGGTTTGGTTTTAAGCAACGCAGTTGGGGATTACAGGATTAGAACTGCTTTAACTGTCAGGCAAAAATGACAGAAATAGGACAGGGTTAGGTGTGGGGTCAATCAAGAGCACGACTGGTTTCAAATTAACCCTTAAATGCCCTTTCCAAACAGAGACAGAAGAAAGCAGGTGCCCCAGGATCGCTCCATGCTCTGAGTGTTTGCCTCTGCTGCCCACCTGCACAGCTCTGCCAGTAACACCAGTAACACCAGTGCCCACCCACCCACACATCCTCCCACCACGCACCCAATGCACCCCCAGCCCTGGACCACTGGGTCCCATCCTGGCATGGCCCATCAGGCAGGATGGGCACAAAGGGCTGAGCACCACTTCTCAGCTGCTTCTCTTCTCCAGACACAAACATCAACCAGGGGTTCACAGAACCCCTCCAAAAAATCACACCCGTGGCACAAAGCAGCATTCCAACACATGTGCACAGAGGGGGAATCTCAAATCTACAGCTGAGAATGACAAATGAACATTCCAGAGCCAAGACAACCCTTTCCAGCAAGACTTTCAGTTCTACATCACTTTATACTTGTTCCTCCTTTCAAGATGATCTTTGCAACCAGGGGGATGAAAATTTGTATTTCTAACAAAAGCCTGAAGTGGAGAGTGTCCATTGCATAACAAGTGGGGTTTGTGACTCTTGTTCCAACTGGGATGGAAAGATTTACATCCACAGCTCACAGACCAGTAACAATCTGAATACACAGCTCTATCAGATGTATTCATGGGTCATTCCATGTGTCTCAGGTTTTGCTACAGATATGAAAAAATTCACATTTCAGCTCCTCAGACCAGCCAGGCTCACCAAGACACAGGCTTTAAACACCTCATATTGGGTATTCAGAAGTTCTGACTCCAAGGAACAGCTTTACTGGCCTGTGGCTCCACATTCCTGCCTGTCTCTGAGAAGCAGCTCAGGGACTTTCCTGCACACACAGGCTCTCCAAATGCAAATCCCACAGCTGTCACTGGGGAGAAAATGTTGGTGTCTGCGGGATTCTGCCCCCACACCTTCAGCACGTTCATCCTCACTGCCCAGACCCCATAAACAGGGATGTACACCAAGGTCCTTGGGGCCACCAGCATCTGGTCCTCATCTTCCCACCAGGAGCAGGGGACAGACCCTCACTGAGCATCTCAGCCCCATATAACCCCCACCCCAGGCACCCCACAGAGACCCCAAGGTACCAGCAGTGCCATGGGGTCCCAGGGAGACTGCACAAGTGGGATGCACACAGCAAGGATGTCGCTCCCCTACCTGAATGGCTTCTGTGATGATGGGTGGAGGCCAGTGTCAGTCGTCCCCACAGCGTGGTAAGGCAGAGAGTGAGCACGAAAACCCATTTGCTCAGGCTCTGTATGTCTCTCTCACTCATTCTGCCAAAAAGAAGAAGAGATGTGCAGAGGAAGAGGGGCTGAGGAGGGCTGGGGGGTGCAGCCCCACTCATCGACACCACTGCATGCATTGGTGTGGCCACTGGGGTGTCCTGGCTGTGGGGACACAGCCCTGGGGGAGGAAGGGATTCCCCCACCACCCTCAAGTTTCACCAGCAGCACAGGCCACTGCAGCAGGACAGCAAGAAACCCCAGCAGCAGCAGCAGCACAGGGGAGTGAGTTACCTTTTACTGGGGATTCACGCTCACATCTGCGCATCTGCCAACCTCAGGTGGGTCAGGTCTTGGCAAGGGGAAGACATCAGTGCATCTGGAAGGACAAAGAAGGACATGGGCAGTGCTACTTGCTGCCAAGTGTGAGCCCCTATATCCTTAGGAGTGGTTGGGGATGCCCTGGAGCTCCACCAGCCCCACTTCAGCACACACAATCTTCAGTGCCCGAGTGTGTGTCCATCACACACCCCAAAACCTCTCTGGGAGCTCAGCCCCTATCCCTGCCCACCCCTTTCAACAGCAGCAGGACCCCAGCAGAGCTGCTCCAGATTTTTACTGCTGAAAGCACAAAATCAGGCCCTTTGTAGTAGTTTATTGACGCAGATGACAAATACTACATTCAGAGCTGGCATGTGTGGGAAGAGCTGGAGTAAATCAGCAGTGAGCCATTCCAGGCTCCTCCTTTTCCATGTGTGGCCACACACTGTCACTGCCCTCATGTCACCAAGGTCCCTTGCAGTGATGCCCAAGGTTTGGCACTTGAAAACCACTCACTGACAGACGGATGGATGGACTGATCGTGCTGGAACTCCTGGGGCCAGCAACACACAGAGCCACAGCCCAGCACTGCATCTCCCACTGCATCACCTTCTTCTGGGGCTGCTCCTCCTCTCAGCACACCTGCCAAGTTCATGCAAGCACACACTCAAAACTGCATCCACTCAATAACCTCTCTTGGCATCTCTGTGCACACCAGGGCACTGTGCTGGCACCCCCTCCCACCCCACACAGGATGTGCTGGGAAGGAGCACAGTTTTACATCATCCGGAGCCCTTAGGGAAAAATTAAATCCCCAAGGAGTTGGTATTTTACTGTTGACTGCTTTAAATATGTTTTCTGTGCCATTTACAGCCACAGCCCTGCAGGTGGGAACAGCTCAGGGGCTGCACAGGCAGAGGCACTGACAGCAAAGTCACCTCTCAGTGTCTGCCAAGTGACCCCCCAGCCTCAGTTATCACCTGCTGGGGTCTGACCAGGTCCAGAGCAAACCATTTCCATCATAAAACTTTAGTGCTGGATCATAACTTACTAACAGGAGGCCGTGAAGGCAAGTGGAGATGTTGCTGAGGTTGGGCAGAGCTGCCAGGAGCAGCATTCCCTACCCTGTGCCACCCTCACCCCCACGGGCAGCCCAGGATTGCAGCAGTGCAGCAGAGAGACCCACACCTCTGAGAGAAGAAATCTTCATTTTCTGACCCCCTCCTAAATTTCTATCCACTCTGGACCATGACATAGGGAAACAGGCTCCTCTAATGAAGATCCAGAGCACAAAACACTGACATTTTTAATCAAAACAAAGTGGCTTGAGGTGGTAAAAAGGGCATTTCTTCTTTTGAAGCATTTCAAAATGAATTGTCCTGTTTTAAAGTGACATTTCAAAAATGAAAAATGCTTCATTCCAAATTGTTGATTTAAAGTGATATTTTCCACTTTGATTCTCCCATCTGGAAAAAAAATAATCAGAAAATGTCATCAAAAATGCTGACATTTGCCCAGGAAAAAAAAAAAAGGAAGGCATCTTGACAAAGACACATATTTTATGCTAAAAAAGAATTTAGAATAAGGAAATGCTCCTCATTAATGCTGTGGGATGGTCAGCTTGGCCAGGAGAAAAATGAAGAGTGGCTGAGAGTGTCTCACTTGCTGTCCCTGCCCATGGGGTGACAAGGGACTGATCCTGCTCCAGCCCCTCCATTGCCAGGATGAACACAGGATGGCTCAATGTGCAAGAAAACCATCTCTCCTTGAGGTGCTGTGATGAGACTGTGAGACTCCCTCATGGAAACCCGTGCTTAGGTGATCTCTGGCGCTCCAGCAGATTCTGCTCTGCATGAGGCATCTCAGAGGGGGATCATACAACAAGCAGCCCTGTGGGAGTCCCTTTGGAGACACAGCAGCCCACTGTGTAAATATTGATGCCAGCTTAAAGCGTGCACTATTTGCTCAATGACAAAGCAAACAGCTCTCCTGGAGCCGCTCAGCCCTTCGTGTGAATCCAGAGGCAGCGCATGTCGCAGCACTGCATCCAGCTGGGAGCAGGGAATGTGTCCCCCCTGCTCCTGTGGGCACCCCCAGCCAGGGAGGAGCTGTGCCCCAGCTGGGACATGCACGCTGCTGTCCCACCCCACGATGGGGCACATCTGGCAGCCCAGATGTGAGGGCAGCAGACACGATGCTCTCTCCAGCCTCTGCATTTATTACAACAGCGAGCCCCCGACACCAACGAGCATCCCATGTGCCTTTCAGCAGAAGGGCTGGGTTCACACCAAGAGACCCTGCTCTCCTGGCTGCTGCTCCAGCTCCAGCTCCACCTTCATGCAGAGAGACTGTTGTCCAGCACCCAGGCACCAACCCCCCAGCACTCACCAGAGCCTCTCTGGAGGAGCCCAATCCCAGGCACCAGCCCCCCAGCACACATCAGAGCCCCTCTGGAGGAGCCCATCCCCAGCTCCTGCCCATTGGACTCTCCAGGCCATGTGAGGTCTCCAGAGGATATCCCTAAACCTCCCAGCTGGACCAAAAACCAAGCACCCTGCTGGCTGCTCCATCCCACACAGGACAGGGACACACTCCCACAGCAAACTATATTTAGCTCAGAGAGGCTGAGCTGTTTGTTATAGCCAAGGAAGCATAAATAAATCACATTATCAATAATGCAGCCCGCACTATCCACACTACATTCCAAAGGGAAGCCACCACGCCAAGTGGAAGGAGCCGTGCTGGCGGCCAGGAGAGCACGGGGGCACTCAGGGAAACACGAGGCTGAGAGGTGCCATCCCAGTGCCACACCCCAGCACAGGCACTCAGGGCTCCCACTCATGCCCAAACTCCTGTCAGAAAACACAGCTCCACAGAAATTGCTATTTTGACAGTTATCAACCTCCAGCGTCGTGAGATTCCCACTACAAATGTTTGGTCTGACTTGAAATTTTTCAGCCTGAAATGTCAGTTTGAAATGAAGAGTGGCATTCTGGCATGTCAAAGCACTTAATTTTGATTGAAAATATAAGTATTCTCCATTCTGCTATGTTCTGCTTGGAATTTTGTGGAATTTTTCATTAAGGTTTTTTTAGCTGCTTTTGCCTTTCAGGTCTGAGCTGGGACCTGAGGTAACTGCCAAGCACCCAAATCTCTCAGAAGATCAAACTCAGTCATAGCCAGTGTGGCAAGAGATGATCGTTGCTCTGCCTGGGCCAGTATCCCTCCCCATGGGCACACACGGGCATGGACCATCACCCATACCAGAGCCACACTGAGGTCCCCCAGCACAGAGACATCCTGGGAGCAGCTCTGTGCTCTCCTCCCAGACCCTGACCACTCCACCTCTCACAGCTTCTACAGACTTTTTCCTCATCCTTCATTAAAGCCACACGTGGAACTGCAACCCTCCAGCCAGGACTGCTCCGTCCCCAGCTCGCTGGAGCACAGCCCGGCGCCCCACGGTGCTAATGAGGGACTCTGTCATGCCAAATTATGCTCCAAGTCCTGCCAGTCTGGAGCATTGTTTGCTAAGGTCCG
Organism: Xenops minutus; assembly: GCA_035221455.1. Classification (NCBI taxonomy): domain Eukaryota; kingdom Metazoa; phylum Chordata; class Aves; order Passeriformes; family Furnariidae; genus Xenops; species Xenops minutus. The sequence continues at coordinate 6,095,051 of JAWWEE010000069.1, read as the reverse complement.
TGTGAGCTGGATAATTAGAGTTAGCAGAATTCCACCCAAAAAAACCCGAGAGAGGTGGGGAAGGCTGGTACATTGGCTGTTTTCTGTGCTGAGTGACAGGAACCCTCTTTTGCTGCAGCCCCAACACTGTCAACCTCTGTGCACTTCTGGCCCTACAGTCCTGCCAGTTTTCTGAGAGCTATTTCCATACTCCTGCTGTTTCAGCATTTCTCAGAACCTGGGCACCTTTGTTTGATGCTTTGACCCAACAGAGCACAACCTGAAGGTCAGCAGTGCTGGGCAGATCCATACCCTGGACATAGAGTGAGAAAGAAAACCTGGCCAGAGCCTGTGGGCATGGAAATCCTCCCACACCACTGGGGATGTTGCACTGCCCATTGAAGGGGGCAATTTTGTTTTAATATTTCCCTGAAGCAAAAAGATTGTTGGAGTCAATATCCCACAGAGACAGGCTGCACACCCACCCTGAGCATCCCTGTCCATACCTGGAAAACCTCAAGACAGCAGTGGCTGTTCCTACCTCCTACAAGAGGAGGGCTTGACCTCCAGAGCACTCTGTCTGCTCTGTGTCTGCAGGTGCTGCCCAAGAGAAGGTGTCCTTCCCTCACCCCAAAGAACAGCTCTGTGGGCTGCTCAGCGTCCAAGGCAGTGGTGTGGAGAGGCTGCTGGATTTCCAGAGAAGCTGAGCCCTCCTTGGAAGATCCTGACAAGCAAGGAGACACCCAGGCAGGCACGGCATAGGCTCTGGTATGGCCAGCAGCCTGGCTCAATCCCTGCTCCCTCTGCAGCACTGAGGATGCTCCATTAGAGGCAAAGCTGGGAAGTTGGAGCTCCCGTGGTTGCAGAGCTGGGGCAGCACTCAGGGAGCTGGATGGCCCCTTGGAGCTGCACTGATGGGAGTTTCCCACATCATCTCCCACACCCTACCAGGCTCTGAGTTGCCCCAAAGGCTGCACTACTCCTCCCCAAAGGGAAAACCCCACTGCAGAAGAGCCTGGGCCAGCCCCAGAGCTCCAGGCTGAGCCAAGTCTTTTTGCACACTTCATTTTAGCTCTTACTCAGATCACACTTAGAGCAGTCCAGCCCCACAGATGTGTTTGTGAGGGCAGCATGAAGCATGTGCCCTCTGACCAGGCAAAGAGGTGGCAGAGGAGCACAAAGACATGCAGAGGACTCCTTCCCCCAAGCGTGCTCTCTCATCCTCTTCTCTATGCTGATTTATTTCCAGCTTCTTGCTCATTCCTCCAGCATCTGCAGCGTTTCCTTCCCAGCCAAGGTGAGCAGAAGAGTTTTTAATTCCACCCAAGCACGGGCCTGTTCCTGCTCCCTCACTCTGTGGATGCCACCACTCCAGTGCCACTGGCATTTTGAAGGTCAGCTTTGCTGCCAGCCCGAACCTCAGCTTCATCCAGTGCCAGGATGGTTTCCTCGGGAGATACAACATCTCACCTGTGCAGGCTCTTTGCTTGGGGTGTGGGTGCCCCAGCACAGATCAGCTCTTTCAGGGCAAGAGCACCCCCACACTGAACAGCCCCCCAGGCCTCACACTGCAGCAAAAGGGATGGCTAATGGGCAGGAGGAGGAGACTCCTGCTTCCCTGCCCGGCACCACAGCATGGACCAACTCATGCCCCATTCCAGAACGGGACTGGCACAGCTCACACTCTCCTCTGGCCCACTAAACCTCCATTCGTGGGTGAGGGGGACACCTGGCCCATGCCCATCCTGTGCCCCTCGAGCCTCTCCACAAGGCAGCAGGACCCCAAAGCCCCTTCCTCACTCCAGCCTAGCACTGGACAGAGGCAAACCCATCCTGGCTGGTGGAGCTGCAGCAGAGAGGAAAGAAGCAGAGAAGATGGAAGCCCCCATGCCATCCTGTCGTGCCCGAGCCTTTGGCTGCAGGGACATTTGGCACCGAAGGCAGCCGCGGTTGGGATTCACGGCCCCTTCCCGGCTGAAGGAGCAGCTTTGGCTGCAGAACCTGCGGTCTCCCCAGCGGTGTTTTCCCTCTCCGAACGGCGAGCAGCTTCGCGGGGCGGGCAGACCCGTTTCACCGGGGGTAAACAGCCCCCCTGGCCAAAGCCCACCCCCGGAGCCGGTGGCCGGAGCGGGCCCCGCCGGGTCCGAGCCCCCCACCCCGGCACAGCCCCCTCCCCGGGGCGGGCGGGGACCGGGGGGCACCGCTGCCTCTGGCGCCGCCGGTACCGGGGCTCAGGGCACAGCCGGCCCCGAGAAACTCCCTGCGGGGACCCTCCCGAGCCGCGCACCGGCTCCGGGGAGCCCCGGGGGGCGACACGGCACCGGGACCCGCGGGGACCGGGCAGCGACGGGCCGAGCCGGGGGCGCTGGCCCCCGCGGCGGAGCGCTGGACCGGCATCCCGGTGCTGCCCCCGGCCCCGGCGGCTCCCCCGACCCCGGCTCCCTCTCCGGGGCTCCGCGCCCCCTCGGAGCGACACCGGGCCCGGGGCGCGGGGCCCCGACGGCGCTCGGCACCGCGGCGGGAGCCGCCCCCGAGGGGTCCCGTCGCGCCTCCCCCCGTACCCAAAACTTTCCGCACGTACCTGCCGGTGCTGCCCTCGGTGCGGGCAGGGGCCGCCGCTGCCCATGGCCCGGGGCCGCTCCGCTGCGCCCGCTCAGCGCCGCCTCCGCGGGCCGGTGCGCCCGGGGGCCGCGGGCATCGCCGGGCGGCGGCGGCGGCGGCGGTGCGGGGCTGTGCGGGGCTGGGCGGGGGCGGCGGG
>JAWWEE010000069.1:6074559-6085433 GCA_035221455.1 Xenops minutus | reverse complement strand
GCGGCGGTGGGGCCGGGGCATCGCCGCCCCCGGCAGCCTTCTGCCGGCCGGCCTTCCTCCAGCTGACGCCCGAGGAGCTGCGCCGAGCCGACGATCACACCGGGCGGGCCGTGCAGAGCCCCCGCGACGGCCGCCGTCGCCTGCCGTGGAGCACGGGATACGCCGAGTGAGCGGGGAGAAGGGGTGGGAATGGGACCGGGAGCGGGACTGGGGAGGGGGGATGGCGGGATGGCCCCGCTCGGCACCAGAAAGGGGAGCCTGGGGATGAAAAGTGGGTCGCGACGCGCGGGGAGCTGCGTGTGTCGCTGTGCCGGCAGCGGGGAGCGGGCGCTGGGGATGCTCGCGGTGGGGGATCTCTGCTCTCACCCATTCCCGAGGGATTCAGGGCTTTTCTGGCCTGTTTTTTGGTTTCTGCCCTTCCTGCACAACGCCCGGTGTCACCGATGGGGAACTGACACGGAGGGCGAAGGAGCCGCGGCGGCTCCGGGAGGACTCGCGGGGGAACGGGGAGCTGGGGCTTTCTCTTGGCAGCGGGACTGAGCGCGACTTCCCCTTCAAGGGTCTGATCCTCTTCTCCTTTCACTCGCTGCGAGTTTCACCCCTAACTGAGAGCAGGTGGAGAAGGTCAGGTTTTGAAGGCTTTTGCTGCTCGGTGCTGTCAGCCCACTCCGCATCTCTTCCTCAAGCTCATCTTCCAGATATTCTGGAGAGCTTTTCGAGATCTTAATTTGCCACAGGACATGCTGGGATGGGAATAACCAGCAGAAAAACTACCCTTTTGGGTCTCCCAAGACTTCTTTCTGCAAACCACTTGAAAAGTGTGTGCCCTGAGCACAGTCACCCCGTTGTGCGTGTTTACAGCTTCCTCCCGTGAGCAGGCTCTGCAATCTAGACCTGAAATCTGCTGTGTCAGCACAGGCTGGGAAAAGGCAGTGTGAATCTTTTTGCAAAAGTCCTGCTGGTTTAGTCATCGTCACCTTCTCCCCTCCTTCTGTGAGGCCCCTGCTCCCTCCCTAGAGGTGATGGGACGTGGGTGAGGGTGTGATCCTGTCCATGAGTTCTGGCTGGGGGGGTGTGTGGGGCTGGTTCAGCGTTTGAGGCAGTCACTCTGCTTGTGGCAGCCAAACCAGCTTATTTTTGGTCACCTCTTTTGGTGGGTGCCCAGACAACTGCTGTCCCCTGGGCTGCACTGTGGGTGGGACCCAGTACTGCCCCACTGGGACCCCAGACCAACAGCTGGTCTGGGACACCTGGAACAGGACAGGAGCATCTGTGGAGAGCATTCCTGGGGACATGGGGGCACAAGTGTGGGGTTGGGAGGGGATGGGGCAGCCTTTGCTGGGATATGATGCGAAAGAAAAAGCCTTTACACCCCGATTCCTCCTGGCAGGGTGATAAATGCAGGGAAGAGCCAGCACAATGAGGACCAGGCGTGCTGCGAGGTGGTGTTTGTGGAGAGGAGACCCAGCCCGAGGGGCCGGCTGGCGTGCAGGGAAGGCGGCGGGGAGCTGGACCGGGTGAGAGCCCTGGCGGTGTGGCCGGGCAGGGGCACGACAGGGAGGGTGCCCAGCAGCAGGGCACGACGTGGGGCACGTGGGAATGCGTGTGCCCCGGGGATTGCCTTGGTTCCCAGCCTGGCTGCCCCTGCTCCCTGCCAGCTCCTACCATCCTCCATCCCCGTGGGACTGCACCACGGCTGGCTGGCCCACCGAGACCGCTAGCCCACGTCCCTGGTGGGCTGCAGAGGTGGCTGTGGTGGTGGCCCCGTGGGGCATCCCCTTTGGAGGAGCTGGCTGCTGGAGGTGTGCTGCTGGCAGAATGAGGTGTCTGATGCAGGGCTGGGCTCCAGCCGGGGACCAGACATGTCCAGACACCCTTGGTCAGCTGCCCACATTGCTCCTGCCCACACTGGGACCTGTGAAACCGAGGCAGAGCCCCGTGTCACTGTCACTGTCCTCAGCTGGTCGCCCCAGCTGCTCTGAATTCCTCATCCCATCTGCTTCCTCACAGGCTCGTTTAACCTTCCCTCTTCTCCCCACAGGGCAGGAAGGGGTTTTATTTCCACTACTGGGCCTTGTTTGATGGCCATGCAGGCAGTGGAGCTGCTGTCATGGCATCTGAGAAGCTCCATGTGCACATCTGTGAGCAGCTCCGGGACCTCGTGGACATCCTGCAGGACCCCTCCCCTCCTCCCATCTGCCTCCCCCATGATGCAAGGACTGGCTCTGCGGATCCAAACCGGGTGTCCCTCACAGAGGATGATGGGGAGGTCCCCAACAATGCTGTGCCACGGTTTCACCTGGAGAAAGCAGTGTCCCACGAGAGCCTGGTGATTGGTGCCATCGAGAACGCCTTCAAACACATGGTGAGGAACCTTTGCTTGTGGGATCATCCAGGGCATCCCCTGGGAGCGTCCCTTTGCTGTCTGTGCCTGCATCAGTTTGTCTTCTCTGGCAAAAGGCAGCTCTGGAGCAAGGAGTGGGCTGCAGGGAGGGCTCATAACAGGATGGTTTTGGAGAGGGCACTCTGATGCCCAGTATTTTGGGGGTTCGGGATGCAGAGGGTTTTGTTGCACTTTGTTGCAGCAGTCCCAGCTCCTCCTCTCCTGTCTTGCTCTTTCCTGCCCACTCCACTGCCCTGGTGAAGCCACATCCCTGGCTGCTCCATGGGACTGCTGACCCCCTCAAGCCCTACAGCCACCCCTGGGCTGCGTGGGCAAAGCTACCCAGGCTGGCTGCTGCTCCCTACCTGGAGCTGAGGTGCTGCTGGAGCAGCCAGGTGTAATTTGGGTGCCCCCACTTGCCCTGCCTGCAGCCACTCTCTGTCTCCACAGGATGAGCAGATCGAGAGGGAGCGGGCAGCCCAGCACCTGCCTGGGGGCTGCTGTGCCCTGGCTGCCATCTACCTCATGGGCAAGTTCTACGTGGCCAATGCTGGGGACAGCAGGTACGGCACCCCCAGAGCAGCCCTCACCTTTCTCCTGATGATTGGGGAGCACCCTGGTAGAGCAGGAGGCCTGGCTGGTGAGGAGCAACCACCTCCAGCCCTGCCTTGGGGATGGTAGAGGTGGCAGGGCTGGGCAAAGCCACCCCCTGCCTGCTGCATGCCCTGGGGACAGTGTGCCCTGCCATGATCTCTGTGTTTGCCTGGTGCACAGATGTGTTCTGGACTGCAGAATCGCCTCCCAGAATCTGGGATTTGCTCCCTTCCTTCCCCACAGCATCCTGTCTGCTTCCCAGATGGCTCTGGATCACACCCCAGCCCCTGCTGCTGGTGCTGACCTGGGCTGCAAGCTGGGGAGTGAAAATTGCCCTCAGCAAAGCTTTCAGAAATCTGCAAGAAGTAATTTCAGGGCACACTCCATACCAGTGACGTGTTTTGGGAGAAGGGCATGCAAATCTGTGTGCAGACAAGTGCAGTGGGAGCTTGGAGCTCAAGAATTTTGATTGCCATGTGCATTTCCTGGGATGGGTTACTGGGTAACTGTAGCTGGATGTGCTCATATCCCCAGGCAGGGCTGGGAAGGCAGGTCCACCTTGTGGTGAGGGTGAAGCTGGTTTGAATTGCCATGTATTAATCACAGGATCACAGAATGGTTTGGGTTGGAAGGGACTTTAAAATTTATCTTGTTCCATGGTCCTTCCACTAGACCAGGTTGCTCCAAGCCCTGTCCAACCTGGCCTTGAAAAATCTCAAGAAGGGGGAATCCACAGCTTCTCTGGGTATTTACTGCAGGTTACCTTGTCCTCAGCAGTGTCAGGCCAGCAAATACAAGCTCTGGTCAATTTTCTGAGGCTCAATGTGCTTCCAGCTCTGGGACAGAGACAAGGAGATCCTTCATGCCTCTGCTTTTGGGTGCAGGCCCCCTCCTTGGCAGCAGCAGATAGGCACCAGCTGTGCAGGGTGGCAGCGTGCATGGGGTCCTGAGCTGTAACTGTGCTTCTGGCCAAGGGTCTGTGTTCTCTCCTCGGGCATCAGACACTGCCAGAGCTGGGACAGCAGGTGGGACAGATCCTCGAGCCGCCCATGACATCCAGAAACATCTCATAATCAGACTTTTATGTTATTTTAACACATCAAACCATCAGAGCAGCCCCAGCAGTGAGTGACAGTGCTGGTGTGGGCCAGGCATGTGCACCCATGTCCTGCTGCAGGCGATTTCTGCCCCTCCTGTGTGCAGCTCCCCTCTAAAGGAGAGTGCCCCACCTTTGTGCTGCTCCTTTTCTAACCATATCCTGTCCTTTGGTTTGCTCTGCTTCATTCCCTTTTGCCCCATGCTTCTGTCCCATTTCCCCTTCCTCCCTGCCCCTGTCCTATACAGGAGGGAGGGATGCCATGCCATGCCATGCCATGCCCAGGGGGACACCAGAGCCAGCAAGCAGCTCCCAGCTCAGGCTGGGAAGTGGGCAGGCAGAGGGAAAGGGGTTGCACCACTCCTGGGAATCAGCCCTTGAGGGCCAGGCTCAGCTCCCCCTCCATGTCTCCTCCTCTCTAATCCCATCCTTCCATATTTCATTGCAGGGCCATTATCATCCGTAACGGGGAAATCATTCCAATGTCCAGGGAGTTTACTCCAGAGACAGAGAGGCAGAGGCTGCAGTTTTTAGTAAGAAAGACCTTTCTTCTAACCTTATTCCTGCTGAACCACCTCCTGGCCCCTTCCCAGCCCCCCACTCTGCCTGCTGGGCTGCTGCCATGGTGGGGTCCTGCAGCTGAAGGCAGCCCCATGGATGGGACCTGCTGGTGGTGCTTGTCCATCCCAGCCTGCTCACTGGGATGGGGAGAGGCACTGGGATGCAGGGAGCTGGCATGGGGGCATCCCATGGCTGGCAGAGCCCTGGTTTGCTGCGGGGTCAGCGTGAGTGACTGCAAGCCTGGCCTAGCCAGGACCTGCAGATCCTGAGCTTTTGCCATGGGGCTGGATTGGGGTGGTTGCATGGAGCCACTTTGGTCCATCTTGCCCTGCTCCTGCCCCGGGAACAGGGAGCATCCCCTGCCTGAGCTGCTGTGACCAGGAGAACTGGTGGTTCTTCTGCCTCCACCCACTGTGCTCGCTCACACGGTCAGAGGAGTCACAGTGCTCCTGCTGAGTCCTAGATTTGTCCCTGGCTGCTCCCTGAGGACTCTGAGCTGACGTGTGCCAGCAGGTTTCTGGCTTTCTCCCTGAAAGCTCCCTGTCCCTGTCCTGGACAACTCCCCCAGTGCCACCCAGGGAGACTTTTTAAGGTTATAAAGACCTCTCTGAGGGCAGCACAGGGGAGGAGGCGTTTGTGTTGGAAAAGGTCTTGCTGGATGCAGTTTCTTGGCTTGCAATGCACTTGGAAAAACACTGAGGTGTTTTTGCTTGAATCTATTTTTGAATGACCAAGAGGAGGAAACTGCTGGAGTGGGATGCTCTCCAGCTGGCTGTGAAGGGCAGGGCACAGGCTGGGGATAGGCACATGCTACTCCACCACATGGTGCCCAGGCTGTGGTCAGGGCTCCCCTGCAGTGGGATGGGCGTCTCTGCACCAAACCCTCACCACGCTGTCTTCCCAAAGGATCTCCTCCTCTCTTTTGGCTCTTTCTTCCCCCACCTGCATTTTCCAACTCTCCCTGTTGCTGGTCCCTGCACGCTGTGCTCCAGGAGGGTTTGGGGCCACCCTGGAAAGGGCTCTGTGCTGCTGTGTGTCCCCTTTCATGGCTGCAGCTGGGACACTCTTTTGGAAAAGACCCATCACTCTTTTCCTCAGGCGAGTGCCATGCCCTGTGCTGAGCCTGGCATCCTGGGAGGTTTGCAGCTCTGACTCCTCCTGGGCAAATGCCAGCTTCTCCTGGAGTTTGCCGGGGTTTGATCCCTTTTGGAGATCTTTATTTCCCAAAACTCTCTGTGCAAAAGCTTCACCTTCTTGCCGGGTGCTGGCATGGCTGTCCCCAGCTCCAGGCACCCCTCTGGGTCAGCACAGGGGGGTGGTTGAAGCTGCTTTACCAGAGCCTGTTAAAGTTGCTTCTGAGCAGCTGGTGTTGTCCCACCGTGGAATGTCAAAGCTGGGGTCCTGGTGGGCTGGTGGGTCCCATGTCTAGACAGAGCTGGATCTTCAGATCCTGCTCTCCCAGCCCTGTGGCTGAGGCATTCCTTATTCCCACAGGCACTGCTGAGGCCTGAGCTGCTGGGGAAGGAGTTCACCCACCTGGAGTTCCCCCGCAGGATCCAGCCCAAGGAGCTGGGGAAGAAGATGCTGTACAGGGACCAGAACATGAATGGCTGGTAACCCCCAAAATGCTGGTGGCACTAGGGCCCTGCTGAGGTGGCTGTCCAGCTCTGGCATCCCATCCCATGGGGCAAGGGGCTCTGGCACACTGGGTACCCAGGTCCTGAGCGAGCAGGGGAGGTGCTGGAAGCCTTCACCTGCTGACACCTTGTCTCTGGCTTATTTTAACCAGGGCTTACAAAAAGATAGAAGAGGATGACCTGAAGTTTCCACTTATCTATGGGGAAGGCAAGAAGGTGAAGTGCTGTGGGAGTTGGGGGTGGGTGTCACTTCCCTCCTGCCCTCACTGATTCGGGGTTTTCAGGCTGGTTTTTGGTAGTGCTGTCATCACTCCAATGCCACCAATTCTCAGCTGGGAATAGAGGTGGAGATGAAAGGGCTTAAAGTTCTCTTTTGATTCCAATGACTCCAGGCTCGGATGATGGCCACGATTGGGGTCACACGGGGCCTGGGAGACCACGACCTCAAGGTCTTCAGCTCCAACATCCGCATCAAGCCTTTCCTGTCTTGCTTCCCAGAGGTAAGCCTGGCTGCCAGGCACTCTGCACCCAGGGCTTCCTGCAATAGCCAGAGCCACTCGGTGTGACCACATCCATGGTGTGCCCAGTGCAGTGGGAGACTCCTCTGTCTCTCTGCCCCTCACCCTCGTGTCTTGCCAGGTTAGGGTTTATGACCTCACACAGTACGAGCACTGTCCTGATGATGTGCTGGTCTTGGGCACCGACGGGCTCTGGGATGTCACCAATGACAAGGAGGTGGCTGGTGTGGTGATGGAGGTCCTGACGAGCTACGAGCCCAATGACCCGTGCAGGTGAGCTGTGAGTGGGCAGGGGCACCAGCGTGTCCTGCACTCCAACACCTCCCTTCAGCCTGGCTCCTTGGAGCAGTCGTGGCCATGCATCCCTCTGGGCTCTGCAGTGCTCTCCTGGATGTGCCTACCTGAGCTTGGATCTCTCCAAGGGACCCTTTCCTGCACCTTTAGCTGCTCCAGCTGCTCCTCCCTTGCCAGGACTGCCGTGTCAGGGGGGTCTGGGGTCGCTGCTGAGCCACGCTCTGCTGTGCCCCCAGGTACACCATGGTGGCCCAGGAGCTGGTGGTGCGGTCCCGGGGGGTGCTGAAGGAGCGGGGCTGGCGGCTGGCCAACGACAAGCTGGGCTCTGGAGATGACATCTCTGTCTTCGTGATCCCTCTGGGTGGCCCGGGCAACTACACGTGATGCCCAGTGAGCCCAGGGCAGAGGGGCTCGCCCTGCCTGGCTGGAGCTAACAGGACACTGGCGCTGCCTCTCCCTTAAGCACTTGTTTCCTGAGCCGACCACAAGAAGAGTAAGAAACCTGGAGCCTCAGTCTGTACCCCTGTCCAGAGCATCCCCCTCCACCTGCTTGCATCCCGGCCCCAGGTGGAGATGAAGAGGCCTTGGATGGAGAAGAAGACTGGGGCTGAGGGGTGTTTTTGTGCTGCTACTTTCTCAATGCTGTGAAAAGTCTGAAGGCTCCCCGAGTCCTCAGCGTGTTCTTTGCCTCTCACCCTGGCTGTGCTGGTTCCAGCCCTGTGCAATGGCTGTGGGGCTGGTGGGGCACTTGTACCTGCTGCAGTCACCTCCTGTCCCCTGCACTGTGACTCTGTGACTCTGAAGCTGCTGTTGGGGCTGGACACTGGGGTCGGATGGGATGTGGATGGGGGTGAAGCCCTGCTGGCAGCTGGGCAATGCTCAGCCCAGCACAAATCCAGTCGTGGGTGGTGTGGTGGTGAGTGAGCCCCACAATGGCCATCCCAGCTTTGTGCTCCCAGTCTCCAGCCCCTCACACCTTTGTTCCAATCATGCACCTTGTCTCCGTTTCCAGTGTGGGAGGATGGAGCAGTGAGCCAACCCTGCTGTGCACCCAGAGCCCTGGGGAGGGCTGAGCCATTGCACTGGCACTGGCTGTGCCACAGGTTCTGCCCCCACCCTCCCATGCCTTGGATCACTGCTGTGCTTCTGGAGCCAGGTATTTATTAACTGGAGAGCTGAGCTGGAAAATGTCTAAATCCTTCCTTGGTGTGGGGAGTCTATGAATGTATGTCTATATTTTTGAGTGGTTCTGAATTAGCAGCCGCACACAGAGCAGCCCTATTCAGGCGAGCTTAACAGCTTAACTGCACGGCGTGGATCTGCTTAGCCCAGGGCTGGGAACCCACAATAAAAGCAGCTTGGTGTGACTAGGGCGGGGGAAGAGAGCTCCCTCCTTTTCCTTTATAATCTCAAAACTGGTGCAGAGCAGAGCTGGAGTGATTGATCCCTGCACAGGATCTTCCCATCACGCAGATCTCGACCTGGAGCATCCATTTCCCACACCTCTGCAGAGCATTGCATCTTCCCAAAATGTGAGGGACTGTCCCATCCTGACAGTGTGGAGATGGAAAGATCTTGGCCATGGTTCCTTGTTAGGCAAAGGCTCTGTGGCACCAGAAGTTTGTGTCCTGTCACTGGGTGCAGCCAGCTCTTGTCAAGTGTCACCTCTGATGAATGTGTCTCCTGTAACCAGTGAGATGTAAATAAACTGGGTGCACTTAATGGGAAGTGAAAGTTATGCAGTGAGATTTGAACCTGTTGGCATCCACGCTGAGGGGAGCAGGGAGTGGTGCCGGGGCTGGGAGCCTGTCCTTGCGTAGCACTGTGTTTAAATAAAGGTTTTGCCACTTGCGGACCCACTTCAAAGTCTTTCTTTGCAGAGCTCCTGCAAAGAAGACTTACCTAAAAGCCAATTAGCTCTGATTAATTTATGTAGGCAGGCAAATAGGCCCAGGCAGAGCCATGTGAGCTGGTGTCCCTCTGCCCTTGGCACTGGTCAGAGCCCATGGGCCACTGCTGTGCTGCCAGTCTCTCTGTGGTGCTGATGGGGGTTCTCAGCTCCCTGGGTCTGACTGGTGGGAATGGGAACATTATACAGGGATTGGAGGGATGGAAAGGATGATGGTTTTCTTGTCTGGGGTGGGAGGGAGCTGGGTGGGCTGTGGATGGAGGCACAGCCTGGCAGGTTGTGGCTCCCAGGAATGTGACTGTCCCTCTCTGGGACTTCAGGTACCTCAGCAGCAGCTACCTCTGCCTGAGGGTGGGCTGTCTGCTGGAAGCATCCTTGCTGTTTCACATCCTCCTGGCTGCCATCCAGTACCCCTGGTGCTCCTGATGCTCCTCCACTCTTGTTTGCACAGCCCTGTTCCCCCGGCACGGTGCTTTTCGTGCTGGTGGCTGAGAGCTGGCTCTGCTTTTCCAGGTCACTGCCTGGGAGCTGCTGCATAAGGCAAGGAGGCAGAGGCTGCATTTAAAGCTTCCTCTGTGGTTCCCTTTTTTACTAAGGAAACATTTCCTTTGGAACCAGCTCCTGGCCTGGGGCTTGATAAATTAAGAAAAATTGTCTTCAAGTCCTTAAAATAGCAGCAGTTTATGAGCCTGGGTCTGGGCCAGGCCCCTGGGGCTGCCTCTCCCTGGCTCAGGGACCGAGACTCTGCCCTGCAGCTGGGATGTTGTGGGGGCAGAGGCTGCCTGGTCCTCCCTCCCTCCCAGCAGCCTGTGGTGGGCATGGGGAGCCAGAGCCCCTGCCAGCAGCACTGGGGTCACCTCAATACGGGGCCTGACATGTCACAGCCCTGCTCTGCCAGTATCCCAGTGCAGAGGACAGAGACCCTGGGGACAGCCACCTCTGTGTCTGTCATGGTGGGAAGTGGGGTGTCCCCCAAGGCGTGAGGGGGTGCCTGGGCAGCACCTGGGGGTGGATGTGGGAGGGCTGTGGTGGGGTTTGGCTGCTGGTGCCTGCTGGGGTCAGCCTTCCCTGGCAGAGCAACCTGGTTGGCATTGGCTCTGGGGGTCTGCCATAAATAACACATACAGGGGTGAAGGTGTCCCCTCCAGTGGTGCTGCTCTGATGGTGGGGGACCCCTGGTTAGGGGGCAAAGCAAGTAATGGTGATGAGGGAAAGGGGTCCCCTTGAGCAGTGCTCTGATGGCAAAAAGTTTGGGGGTTGGTCTCCAGTGATGGGGGACCCCAGATTAGGGGGCCAAAGAAAATAGTATGGGGGGGGGTAAGGTATCCCCTCAAGAGGTGCTCCAGTAGTGTGGGATCCCTGGTTAGGGGGGAAGAAGACAACACTTATGGGGGGAAAAGCATCCCTTTGAGCGATGCTCTGATCACAGATGGTTTGGGACTTGGGCTCCAATGGTGGGGGCCCCCCGGCTGGGGGTGAAAGCACGGGTGGTCTTTGCTGTCGGTGCTGCCTGGCACGGGGGGTTTCTCTGTCCTCCGGGCAGCTGGGGCCGCCCCCTCCTCCCTTGGCCCCGGGACCCTGAGCCTGGACAAACATCCCCGGGGGCTCCGCGGGGAAACAGCGCCCGGAGCCGGGCGGGGGAGAGCGCTGGGAAGGGGTCGGCACAGCCCGGCGCGGCTCGGGACAGTTCTGCATGGCGCGGGACAAACCCGCACAACCCGGCACGGCTCGGGACAGCCCCGCACGGCTCGGTACAACCCCGCACAGCCCCGCACGGCTCGGTACAGCCCCGCACGGCCCGACACGGCTCGGTACAACCCCGCACATCCCCACACGGCTCGGTACAACCCCGCACAGCCCCACACGGCTCGGGACAGCCCCG